>CM036547.1:18921780-19249280 GCA_020745685.1 Tautogolabrus adspersus | reverse complement strand
TGCTCTGACTCAATCTGTTGACATTTCTGATTCCGTCCCCATGACTCAAATCTTCTCCTCCTTCACTTCTGCAGCCCACAACAGGAATGAGGAGCATCTGACGACTCCCTCTGCCTTCCCCTTCCGTCCAATCCTGCAGTTTTTTTTGTCTTTGTTCCTTTCACTTTCACTGTCTGGCTTCTTCTGGCAACTTCCCCATAAGTAAGAGACACATTCGCTCTGTTTTCTTCCTTTGTTTCTCTTTGCTCCTCATTTACCGCCTCTCTTCATTTCTAGCTCTCTGTAGTCAAACAGGAAAAAAAAAGAATAAAACCTGTTAGGCAGTAAATCAGGTTTAATCTGTGGCTTGAAGAAAAGATGAACATTAATCCGCATCTGTCCATACAAATGTTTACCGCTCATATTTCAGACCTCATTAGGCCCTGCTGCTAAGCTGCATTCCCACAGTTACATTCATGCAGGCTGCAAGATAGAGAGAAAAAAACACAAAGTTGTTTCCAAAAATGGGTTTTTGTGTCAAATTCTTTGTGCTCACAGGCATGCACCTTCACTTTGCATGCCTCCCCTTGTAGAAACGTCCATCTGAGGAGGTTTTTGGCCCTGTGCCTCTCTGTGTGCTCCAAAGGGTGCAGAGGCAGAAAACTCTCACACACTTAAACTAATGAGAGTTTTAGATGCAGGCAGAAAGCGGTGTGAGTTACTGTTCCTCAGCCACCCGCCGGACATCAATTGCCTCGCAGCCTGAAGGCTTTACTCAGTTCCTGTTGCTTAACTGCACCCATGAATGCCCTTTACACACACGCACACACACACACACACACACACACACACACACACACACACACACACACACACACACACACACACACACACACACACACACACACACACTCACACACACTTGCAGAAACCAACATGCACAGACACAGGCCAGAGGAGATGAAATTTTCTGGGGAAAATATGCCTAAAATTTGGTCATGGAAGCTTTTTGAACAGAAGCAGGTGTGAGAACAGAACATTTTTTATTGTATTGTTTTAAACAGTTGTTTTGGCAAATAACACAACAAGCCTTAAAATAAAGTTTAAGGTATTTCGACCTCTAAGAGTGCTTTGAAACAGTGTACATAATTAGTTTTTATAATGCACATGTCTGATAAACAGTTGGAGGGTTTAACCTATCAAAAAGCGGAACAAAAGCAGTGAAGAGGACGTTTTTAGTCTAGCAAGGAAAAATATAAACACAGCATAATTGAAAATATGATTAGAAATTTAGTTTGCAGATGTTTTATGAGAAGAAAAAATATTTGATCTTTAAATTCTCTTGTAGCTTAATGTAAAGTAATTGAAAGCTCAAAACAGTAAATTTGTTGCTGATATCAGTGCCTAGAAAGAGTGTAACGTTGTTGTATCAAATTATATTTTAAGTTATGTTTAAGTTACATTTTTCTTATTTAGGACAAAATGACATTCAGCATGACTTTTCATTGTGTTTTTACTACAGGGCCGTACAACGATGAACGTTTTTTAATCGCCATTAATCAGAAAATTTCAATATTTACTGTAATCGTGATTAACTATTTTAATCGCATGTTCAAAATTCCATTATTTCTTATCAAAAAATAAAAATTTTAGGCTTTTATTTTGAATTGTTGGACTGTCTTAAGCTGAGAGTACTTTACTTGCTGTTTGAATTCAACAATGCTTTTATTTTGAAATAAAGTAAGGACTTTCTGGTCGATCGAAGGTTATGACATAAACTTAACCTTGGGAAAAGAAACATTTTAAGGATCAAAAACGAAATGAAAACAGCAAAAATGAACTGTAATAAAGTGAAATGTTTGATGTCAGAAGGTGGATGTTACTTCTGATCCGTCAACTGAGCTTAGAGTTTAAAAGTTAACTACAGGGAAACACTGCAGAGGCATATCCACGGTGCATCTAAAGGGGACAAAATAGCATGCGATTAACTGTGATTACTAAAATGTATGTATTAATTTTAATAAATTGTGATGAACTAGTTAATGCTGACAGCTTTTACATTCAGATCATGAAGTACTCTATCAAAGACGAGACTCACCCTCTCAACATGAATGAATCCCCTTACGTTTATTAAAAAGTAGTTGTTTTTTGCTGTATTACATTTTGCACATATTCATAATTATTATCAACACGTTAACATGATGATATCATTACCAATGTAACAGGTTGGCTGTGTTGGTGATTTTAAAGTATATGATTTAAAAGCTTAGTCATCATTGCACATTACACACAAAGACCCTTTAACTCTCGCATGTGTTGACATTTGGCTCGAGTTGAATTCCTTCATCCATTATTTGAAAGTTTGTGATACATGACATGAGCTCAGAAAATCACTAAAGAAAATGTACAAGATCATATTTGAGTTTATGTCTTTCATACCTTATGCAACAGGAATGTCAAAGTGCATTTGTGTGTATTTTCTTCTCTTTTTGTCCATTGTGCCTGCAAAGTACAACCCCTCCCCCAAAATACTGTAAAGACAAAACACATTAACACCACCCCTGTCTGTCCTTTTGTCCCCTCACCATCCAACTCCTCTCCCGTCAGTCACCCTGGTGCCCTAAAACTGTCCTAAATGACTTAATCTACAGGCCGACGGTGCTCCATGGAGGCTGCTGAGCGAGGCTGCTCTGTGTGCGCTGTAAGGGGATTGCTGTAATTACTGGGATCTGTGCACCGTATTTATCTTTTCAAGGGACGGGTGATCCTGCCATAAAAAGCCCAACATTTGGCAGTTAACTAATGCACACCATTAGATTGATTGTACTGGATTTGTGTAAGTGTGTGTGTGTGTGTGTGTGTGTGTGTGTGTGTGTGTGTGTGTGTGTGTGTGTGTGTGTGTGTGTGTGTGTGTGTGCCCCATATTCCCTGCTGCTGTCATGCTCTGTAATGTGTGTTAAATAATGCTTGGTTGTTCTCTGTAATCCTGATTAAATGGGGGTTAATGTGTGTCTGTTATACTTTTTCACAGACTCTCCAGCCGTGACCTTCCACTACTAAAGGGGTTGGCACAAATAAACCGGCTCATGAGACACGATTAGACGGAGGGAGATGCGGGGAGACAAGGCAGAGGTACAGGGTTCAGGTAGCATCAGTGGCTCTGCCTGTGTTTTTCTGTCTTTCTGTCTCACTACGTGGGAACAAGAGAGACAAAAAGATTGATATTTGTTGCAAAATAAATGTAATCCATTGTCTGATATGCTCTTTTCTTAAACATAAACCTTACCAGCTTTCAAAATCTGACATAAGGAGTAAAATAAAAGGGAAGAAATAATGAAAGAAAATGAAATTATCACTCTTCTTGGATGTGGCAGTGAAACAAACAGATTGACCACGCTCTTCTTTCCAAAAATCCTCCCCCGTGCAGGCAACATGTTCCTCACGTCCATCTTGGCTGTTTTTTCAGATATTTGGTGTCAGTGTGTGTATGTGTGTCTTGTCTGTGTGTGTGCGTACGTGTAAATGTGTGCAAGGCTTTTGTGTGTATGTGTGTGTTCGGGTTGTGAAGACGGAGGCTGCACCAGGCTGTCCAGCCTACACACAAACCGTCCCGTCGTTAAATCACCTTACTGTTCCATCCAACATCCACTGCCCTGAGCATGTTTTTCATTTGATGTGTGTTTTGGTTGAAATAAAAGCCACACGGGGAGGGGAGAGTGGAAAATAAAAATGCAAGGGGAGAGAGGATGCATCAACATTGGATTGTCAAGTAACTTCAGACTCTGCTGTTCTGCATTAATAAAACTAACTTTTCAAAGTCTCTTACACACTCTCTCTCTCTCTCTCTCTCTCTCTCTCTCTCTCTCTCTCTCTCTCTCTCTCTCTCTCTCTCTCTCTCTCTCTCTCTCATTTAATCCCTGTACTCTGTCCCCCTTTCTCCCACTTGTTCCTTATTAATTTTTATGTTTCTGACCTCGGAAACGGGAATGAGTACACAGATATATTACAGTAATTATCTAATTTTACAGTGCCATTAAATGTCACAGAAATCCAGAGTTATGGCATTAATACAATAAAGAGGGTTTGGGCCAGAGGGATGATAACTTAATACCCGACCAGTATGAAACAAACTGTCTACTGTGGATGTTTGCCCGTTTTTTATTTCATTATAGCCAGTCTTTCAGAGTTAATTTGGAACTGCGTGTATGAAAAATATATACACATTGGTTGATAATGTAGGAATAAAAGTAAAACTTGGTTAAGGTATAAACAGTCTGATAAGTTTGTTAAATTTAAGTATAAGTGGTTCAACCCTGTTCTAAATTTAGCAGAATATTTTGAGCACAGTTCTAGCATAAAACATACATTTCACATCTTTGTTTCTGTTTTAAGGAAACCATATTCCACCAGAATTCGGATTTACAACATTTTATATTTAGATTCTCCTCATTTTCCTGGATCCTAGCCGGCAATAGTGTTATTTACTGTGGCTCTGACTGAGGCACTTTTGGGAGCAGTTCAAATTCAAAGCCGTGCCAATCTACTCCTTCCTCTTTTTTTGTCGGTTTTTAATTTTTCACCCCCTCTTCATCGTCCTCTCTTTCTCTCCCTGACTCTCCTCTCTTCTCTTTTCTCTCTACCTGTGTCCCAGTAGATGGAGATGTGAAATATTTAAACACACTTTGTTGTTTGGGGACAATGCACTTCAGCAGATGGGCCATCGCCGCACAGACCCCAATGTATGCAAATCTCCATACAAAGCAGCCCAGGATGTTTTCAATATAACACAAGTGCCTCAGGCCCTGTTTTAATCCCTCTTTACCCGCAGCCAATGCACTGTTTCATCCAGTCAACCGCCTTAAGCGCTATGTCAACTTGGACATCTGGCCACATAACTGAACCCAAAAAAAAGTGTGCATGTGTGTTAGGAGGGAAGCATGTTTATTTGGGGCTTGAAGAAGAGATAAAGGTGATAAAGTGCAGGCTGTTGGATGGAAATATCTAGAGATAGAATGATCTGTGGTGTCAATAGTTGCATCAGTACATCAAAGGACCAGAGTGTCGTTTCTGAGGTGGATTCTTTGCCCTCCACACCAGGGGGAAACAGGTGCCAGTGTCGCTTTCTTCATTGTCTCTTAACTTGTTTTGCTGTTTTCTCGCTTGTTTTTCTCACCCCCACCCTCTAGGAAAAAAGCAACCCCAAGTACACATGCACACATGCACAAACGCACATTCACGTACACAAATGTAGAACGCTAACACACATGCACGCTGCCTGCAGACTTTCTGGTCAGAGGACTGATTTCTGTCGTGGTGACATCTGAAGGGTGCTACAGCATGGCCAGACACCTGGATACACATGGCATCCTTCACTACTTTGAGTCAAAGTCCACGTTTGTGTGTGTTTGTGTGCGCGCGCGTGTGTGTGTTTTCCTGTGCACGCTAGGTGTCCGTTAGGTGTGGGGGGAAGGTGCCATAGAAGGCAGCAAGCATCTCCTGAGGGTAACTCATCAGCTTTTCCTGGATGGAGCACAAGTTCAGACGCTCGTGGCATTGCTGCCTGTCCTCATTGACCTACATGATACAGAATACACATGTGCCTGTGTTTGTGTGACATACAACGTACCTGCATGCTAACATACATGAGTTTACTTCAAGATTCATGCTTTCACATGGGTATATCTGAGCAAGAACATCCTTGTCAATTTGTACAAGGATTGTTCAATTAGTGAGGTAAATTTTTTGATTGAACTACACTTTCATTAAACTCTAAGGGAGGGGGGGGGAATTGTTTTCTAGGAACATAAAATGTGCAGAATTTAGAGGTTTATAATGAATTTGACTTACTAAATGGGTGTTCTGATATATTTATTTTCTCTCTTTTGTTTGAAATGCTTTATGTTCTATTTCTTCAATTTCACATTTATAACAGGATTTAATAACTAAATGATATCCGTTGTCAAAATAAGATTTTACTCATATTCATATCAAATCATGACAACATACTTACTGAATAATTATAAATAGGTATTTTGGTAAGAAAAAGTATGTTTAGGTGGACACATTTATAAATGATAAAGATTCTGATGAAAACAATTCTTAATAAAACCTTATGTTAATTTTTGACAGTGACGTTTCCCTTGTTTTGTGTGGGTCCTTACCTTTTCTTAGACACAAATACGAGGGGCTTCCGAGGAAAAAAGGTCAGGAAGCACTGACCTGTCTGACCTGAGACTGTGTAGAGTCAAAATGTAAGTCCTTTTGTTTAAAGTTTGAATAAATACATCTGGGAACGTATGCCTTTCTTTTTTACAGCTCCTCAAAACAATCTGAGTGAAATCAAAGCACAGTCTAGTGCTTAATTGATGAAGACTATTGATGGAAAACGTGGTGTAAGAAGATTCCACTTGGATATTCACTATCTCTGTTGAGTTTAATCAAACTGTAAAAATGTGTTCATGTTACGAAAAGCTGCTGTATATTGCAGCTCTGTAAGCATATTCCTTTTGCACTGTGTTTGTAGCTGGCATGAGAGAGACTGCCTGCAGCTTGTGTGATGGTCTGTGGATATGTGTGGATGTGTGTGAGTGGGGGGGGGGGGGGGGGGGGGGATGAGTTTGTGTGTGCATGTGTACTTAAACCTCAGGCCATGGAATTGTGTGTTCCTTGTTACGTGCTTGTTATGGGCTTGCATGTGTGTTGTATCAATGTGGGTTTGTGTGTGTGCAGAATTGGGGGGGGGGGGGTGCAGAAGACAAACCTGTCAGTTTCACAGCTGGTTTCTCTGGCTGCAGGGCTCAGGCCGGAGCAGGGTGACACTCGGCATCACAGCAACACAGCACAGGGCCTGGGGTGAACACACCATCATATACTGTAGGCAGACATACACACACACACACACACACACACACACACACACACACACACACACACACACACACACACACACACACACACACACACACACACACACACACACACACACACACACACACACATACCTTGGTTGGCTGCCCTCAACTGAAAGACCAAGAGACCAGTGAAACACACCACCTGGGCAAGTCATCATATCTTGTCAAAGATTTTTTTTTCTTGTCTTTTTGGCTGGATGGAGGTGTGAACAACATCACAGAGCAGATTGCCTGGCAATGGACTGACCATCATGTTGTAAGGAAGGGTTGGAGGGGGGTGGTGGTGGAGAGGAACACGGAGTGAGAGAAATAACAAGAGAAAAGTATAATGTAAGAGGAGAATGGCTTTCTTTTTATTAGCTAGGCTGGAGTTGGCTTGTCTCCCTGCATCATGAGCCACAGTGGCTTGATCGGGACTATCATGGCTGCTCTCCACGCATTATTGATGATAGGAGTTGATGTGGACGATTAGCTTGGACGGTCCCTTCCTTGCGTCAAGAGGCGATGGCGTTCCCATCCATCCTTTGGTCTCATTTTGGGACTCGCTTCATAGTGTGTTCCTGAGCGGAGTGGACTCTCTGTGGGGAAAAAAGCCTCAGGCAGTAAACCCCCCCCTCCTTCTCCACCTCCCAGTCAAAGCCCCCCCCTTCATCCACCACCATCTCTGCACAATTCCATCTCCACAAAGATGGAAGTGATGGAAATTTCTTCAGGGTATTAGAGGATGTTGGCCCTTTTTTAGATCTCCTAACAGTTTACAAGCAAAAGGCATGAAGGTAAGACAAAAAGGGCAGTAAGGAGACATTTTCATCCTCAATGAGCATGTTAAAGTGATAATTATCATTCTGTGGAGCAACAGAATGCAGGTATGTCCAAAAAATAAACAGCCACGTTGAGAATTCGGTTGACATTTTTGGGAGAAAGACCCTAAGTGGTGTCAATTATAAAAATAAAGGCGACATGTTGACAGGAGCAATGAAACTGTTGTTTTGACTGCTGCTGTCAGGGGAGGTTCCCCTGTCTAAAGTTTACACAGCAAATGATTCTGCCTCAGTGATTCTGCCCTGGATAAGTGTGTGTGTCTGAGTGTGTGTGTGTCTGTGTGCACTCAGCGATCAACTTCTGCTAAATACTAATTACTGAATACTTAGTACGAATGCCCTTTCTATTGGGTCCCTTTAGTATAAACATTCATTATAGCTCGTTTTCTCCTTTGTAGCTCCATCATCATTATTCCACCGCATCCCCCCGAGGAGTGAGACAGAGCCGAGACCGAGGCCGGACCGGGCTGGGGGAGAAAACAGTGTAGAACCAGAGCGCCAGGACCTGGGAAATGCACACAAGTGATATTTGTGCACGCAGATCAAAAAGCATTTACCTTTAGATGTTTCCCTGATATGAATATTCAACATCCTTATTGAAATCTAATTTGGGTCTCCTTGTCTCAGGGGTCTTTTCATCAGTGCCTGTTGCCTGAGGCCACAGCTGATTGACAGCCAAACTTTAGTAAAGAGCAAGCAGGAAAAAAGGGGAGATCTGGTGGTGTTGGAGATGTGAGCGGTGTGAAGCCGGGGGAGAGCTGGAGCAGATGAGTGTATAGGGGTGGTGTGGGGGGGGTTGGCTGGGGGGGGCAGAGGGGGGTGGGGTATTTAACCTACCCGTGTGCATGCACAAACAGAATGCTGCAGATTGTGAGGGGCTGTGAGTGAATATAACAAAGACAAACAGAGCTATGCAACAACATTTCATCATCTTCCTCCTGTGTAAATCACATTCATCTCAGTTTAACCTTCCTGTTTAAGTTATTGTTCCGTTTGCAATAGAGGATCATTTTATGTTTTCTTTCTTGTTGTTGCTTTAATTAGGGAAGCTCTTCCTCAAGCCACCATGTTAAGTCAAAAAGTCAGAAAATGTGTCAGCAGCTATTTTGTAAACTGATAAACAGATTTAGCATTTTAGTATTCAAGTATTTTAAAGCAATGGTGCAAAATTGTCTCTCTTTTCACTTTGTCTAATATGAGGATTTGTTGCTCTTCAGGATTGTAAATTAATGAATCTAATAAAAAACTTCTATTTAGAAGGAGTCGCCTTTGATTTTGTGAAACTTTATAGACAGTTTTTACTTTTTGAGTGATTAATATAATTGAAAAACATACAAAATCGATGAATCAACACATAATACACATTTTTTTTGTTATTTTTTAAATCAAATATTGACTTTTGAGTTGTTTTCTCTTGCAAAGAAAATAGTAAAGGATGCACTGTATGCATCAAATCAAATATGCTTGCATTTATAAGTCATATAATCTGCTCATTATCGAGTGTGAGTGATTTGTTTGATTAATCAATTGGTCAATCAAAAAGAAATGCATCAGCAAATATGTTAAGTTAAGCAAAACCGTGTCACATCTTTCTGGTTCGGGCTCTTGGATGTTGTGAAAATGTGCTGCTTTTCTTTGTCTTGTGAAATAGTAAACTGAGTGACAGAAATCTAATTTTGTCCTTGACATTTCAAAGACCTAATGACTAACTGGGAAAATACTGAGAAGACTGAGTGGTCATGAAAATTACTCTTAGTTGCAACAACTGAAAATATTTATATATAATCAAGTAATTGCCAGAGGGATAGGTAACTACAATTTGCAGCAATATACTGTAGAAACATTTACATTTAACAGAAAAATGTATAACTTTTATGCGAGGACTGGGGAGATTTGCTATATTTGCACAGTTTTCGTAGTATTTAATTTAGTCTCTTCTTGTCTTAAAACTGAGCATCTGATGTTCGCTGCCAAAAGCAAAGCACCATATTGTTGTCTAAAATTATATTTCTAAACATTTGTTCAGACATTTGTCTCCATTTCTGACTAAAGACCTGTGAACCTCACAACAACTCATCTTCCAAAAAAATGAGAAGAATACGTTGGTGCTCTTGTACTCTCTCTTTGACTGCAGGCAGAGATGGTCCACGAAGATGGAGTGCAGTTGTGTCTTTATTTATTTTTCTGGCTTATATAATGGTAGAGACTCAAAACTGCCTGAGCTGCTCCCACTCCTGGTGCAAAAATGAATGCAGAAAATAGACATTTTTGTAGAAATATCAACTGACTATGTTAGTTTCCTGAAAGTCAGTGGTTTATATTACATTGTTCTGCAAAGACTAATCGTCCTTTTACTGGAGGGGCTGAATTAAGATCAAGACTAAGCGCCATGTGCATCCACACAAACACACATGGAACACACACACGTTATCGCTGTCCTCATCTGGCCAGTGGGTTGAGCATGGTTTAATGTTATTATAGCGCAGGTGTGGGTCTCGTCCCTCAGGGTTCCATTAAAATGATGCCCCTCTCAATGGTGGCTCTATTTGCTCTTTAGATTTAACACAGGCCATATGTCTAGCAGGAGGCAAACAGCTGATGGGGTTTAATTGACAGAAATCAACATATTTGGTTGTGTGTGTGAGAGTGTGTGTGTGTGTGTGTGTGTGTGTGTGTGTGTGTGTGTGTGTGTGTGCTGGTTTGCTAATGTGCTCTGGCATCAGGGAATCCCTTTAAAGGGTCAATTATGTATCAGAACAGAGTTTGGAAAGAAAGGAAAAGAAAAAAGAAAGAGAGCAGCAGAGAAGAGAGACATACAGAGAGATGATGACAGCTAAAGGAGACTTTAGAGGAATCCACAATGGAGAAAGAGGAAACAGGCACAGACTCAAAGCACCGCTTAGCATTGCAGGACACAACCCTGCACATCAACGTATGCATACATTTCCTTCATTTTTGGAGCCAACATTCTTGTCCGTTCCAGGAACACCGCTGTGTACAGAGTGTTAAGTTCATGTTTCATCTGGCTTCACAGAGACATTGTCCTGGGCTGCAGTTAAATCATGTAAAATTACCTCTGTCACAGAGCCGATTCAGGCTCAGGAGGGGACCCAAAACAAATGAAAGTGTATCCAGTGCCGCGCCCTCAGACCTAATCAAACCATGCAAAACACTGAAATAATTAGATTGGACATTGCAGAACCAATTTATGCTCATGTTACAGAGATATTTCTTGGATATTTCTTTGAAAAGTAGTTCTAAGTCTTGGGGGATAACCCAACATTAGGCTAACAGGCGCAACGCAATTAGCACATAAAACCTGTCAA
Organism: Tautogolabrus adspersus; assembly: GCA_020745685.1. Taxonomy (NCBI): domain Eukaryota; kingdom Metazoa; phylum Chordata; class Actinopteri; order Labriformes; family Labridae; genus Tautogolabrus; species Tautogolabrus adspersus. Next base: position 19,238,243 of record CM036547.1, on the reverse strand, counting down.
TGGCCTTCAATATCACAGCCCTCTAAGGAGTGTGAGACTTATAGAGCTCCTGATCTACAACTACAAAGTGATTAATCCTCCCCACACAATGACCACTCTTAAACTGGGCCTCTATATCATTAGGTAGCCCTATATAGCACTTTAGCTCAGCGCTAATTAGCATTCAGATCAGGGGCCCCCGCAGAGGCAGCCCCTCCACCACAGAGGAAGGACATAGGATGAGATGGCGACACAGTGAAATGTCATTAACTTGATGTTAATTACTAATTAATGGGGCTATTTCATTTACATGTATCTGTGGCTCTGTGATGGGGCCCTGCCTTTACTGGGTTACTCTAACCAGCTGACAAGTTGGGGGAGGGTTTATCTCCCCTGTCCTCTCCTCTGCTCTCCCCTTACACTGTTTCATCTCTGCTAATTAAATAGTGGGCCACTCATCATGATTATGTCTGCTTTTACAACATCATTTTCTGTCAGGGAGAGCACTCCATTAAGTGACTGACCACCTCTTTAACACCCAGGATGTTTTTTTCCTCTGTATGAACTGTACTTCAAAAACCAAAACCTACTGCCAACTCTCTGCTGACTTCTATCTGACTTGTTACTTTCACTCACTTGTGAACCCTCCCTTAGATTTTTCATCGCCACAGCAGCCACAAGCCACACGTCTCCATGGCAACCTGAGCTGCTCGGTCCCAGGAGAAAGGAGTGGGTTTGGTTGACTAGCGTCTGGCCATTCACACGTGGGCAGTGCCAACTAGCCAACATGGCACACAGCATCCTGCCATATGGTGCCACCACATACGTCCTTCTAGCCCCGACTCAGGATCTCAGCCTGTGAGCCGCTGGTGTGAACGGGATAGACCTGCAACAGAGCCTGTTAAGCAGCAATCCACATGTAAAACGAAGTGTCTGTCTTTTTGGTTTAAAAGCAGGGAAACCTTCACTCTTTGGCTGTATACACAGTCGGTGTATAACAGTGCTCTTGGGAGTAATTCAGAGTAAATAGGTTTAAAGTTGAGACTCAGTTCTCTGTAAACTTCAGGAGGCTGCAACCAAGAAGGCCTCCATTGATTCTACATGAAAGAAAATATTTGAATTTGCTGGCCTGCCGACACCATGTGCTCTCCTCATCACTGATACAGTGCTGCCCCTCAGTGGCTCTGCAAAGGAATTGCATGCTGAAACTGTTGCTCTGCATAATGAAAGTACACACAAATGTTGACAAAATATATTTTTATTCAAAGGTAATATAGGCTTTTAGATACAACATATCTTAAAAGCATTAGAATACTGCTTTTATTTTGCATTATTATACCTTTTATCGTCAAACACATGTTGCACGTTATCAAAAACTGTCTTTCAGAAAGCTTTCTGGGGAAGTTGGTGAATAGAACTCCGGCTTTACCTCACATAAAGTTTACAGAATGTTGACACATTAACAAAAAAAGGGACAGGCTGGAGAGGAAGTTGAGATAACATATAATTGCTAAAGTGAGTAAAAAGGCAGAAGAATGTGGGGCATTGGTTTGACAAAGAAAAAGCTGAATAACTTGTCGAAGGCTGAAGCACACAATCTTTGTTTTATCACTACACAACAAAAATAAATACAGAATCAAATTTACATTTGGTATGCACTTAATTTTAATGACATAATAAATGATTGTATATGGTCAGTAGATTTGTGATTTCTTACACAATGTGTTTGATGTAAAGAAAGAGTAACCTGCGCTCACAATGACGGAGAGCAAAGATTAAAATAAATCCAATTAATCCATTTTGCAAACATTCTGTAACAACTAACCATGATGACGATGAAAGTAACATCACAATAAATGACATTTCAGAAATCAAATATGTCCTGGAAAAATATGCAACCAAAGGATATTTTTCCAAGTGATATTAAACAACTCAGAGAACAAGAGCCAATGTGTCTTTGCATGTGAAAAAGAATACACTAGTCAAACTGAAAGAAACAAAACTCGTACAAGGAAGGCAAAATGTTGATGGACAATAACCAATGAAAGACACTGCGTGACCACGGCGTGCATATCATACTCGTCTCCCATAGCTTAAATTAGGCACAAAATAATTAATGCATAGATTCAAGATTTACTTGTCAAGTGAACTTCTAGATTGAAAATGAAATCACCTAGTAATTGTGCTGTGAAGAGTCGACCAAAGCTAAAAAAAAAGTCACCTGACACTCAGCTGAAGCTATGCAGCTAGCTTTATGTTGCTACTTACTTAGCTGTAACATCAACACTAAATATGTTCTCCAGTTTATCTCCTGTCCTGAACCCTTGATATCATTTACACAACATTCATAGAGTCTGGAATAGATATACATTTGTCATATTGACACTAACTCTGGAAGCACAAAGAAAAAGGAATCCTGTGCTCACTATCTCTCTTACAGACACTTGCAACACTTCCAGTCTAGCGCCACGGTAACAAGGACATCAAGTGCCATAACGAGAGTAGATCTTTGAGCAGAACAAGTTGGAAGAAAATAATATGAACAGGTTTCTCTCTCACTAAATGAGGCTTCTTGGACGGCAGGACAGAAAGAAAGAATAAGTTAAAGAGAAAGGACTATTTATACTGCATCATAATTTTAATAAATAACTTCTTTTTTTTTCTGCCATCTTTTCTAATATATATATTTTTTTCTGTAGCCTCATTGAATACATTTCTTTCTTCAAATAAAAAATGGAATTGACAAAAAAATAAGCCATATAAATATATAAGTACTCAAGATAATTAAGTGAGGTATTTTATATCACATGCAATCACACTGAAAGAAACTAGAAATATTTTACAACCTTTGGTCTTCCTATCTGAAACACATTTTTCATGGTGACAAACGGGTACAAACGCACTCAGTAAAAGTCTTGTAGATCTTTCTCTCCTCCTTTGAACTAAAACAATATTAACAGCTTGTAACCATGGCGATGGGGACTGTAGAAGGTAAATGGTACAGGACATTAGAGCGCCTGCGGAGTAATTAGCGGCTGCGTAATGAGCTGTCATTCAGACAGTGCTCTTAGTGATGGCTGAGTGGGGCGTACTAATAAAAGACTTCACATAACAAAGGCTGGACTCTCCTTGCATCACCCACGTGTGGCCACGCTGCCTCCCCCCCATCTCTTCAGGGTGAGAACACACCACCTTGGTCTGTCACAGCTCTCAGACTAACACATCCATCACTCGCAAAGCTCCACCGACACACACACACACAGACAACACACTAGATTACAATTTCCATGACTTTTCTTCCTGTCAGTAACACATTCTGGAGCAAAAGACAAAGGTAAACAAGCAACTGTTTACCCACCACGTGCTGCACAAGCTGGGACCTGGAGGTAGTGTTAGTGCTTTTTTTTTCCTGTAACCTTTTTCCGATTCACCCTGAACTTTCGAAACATTCTCAAACACAGCTGTGTTGTTCTAGGATTCAGCGCCCTAGCTTCAGAGGATTTTTCAGTAACATTGTGCAAGCTCTGTTGTGTGCTTTGAAGTAACTATTGCAGGAAGTTCTCATCCAGACATAGAGCCAGTAAGAGTTTTCCAGATGTTACACCCAGGATTTCACCGTGTGCCACCTTATCCATTGTGTACTTCTCCAATGTCCTCTGAGCCGCTGGTTGCCAGAATTTGCGTCTTCCTTGGGAATAGCATCCTAGTCCCTCTGATGACAGATGCTTTAGATGTGAATGTTGTGGTGGCGAACCTTACCGGAGTCAATGTCGACCCGTCGGGCCTCCGCGAAGGCCAGGAAGGTGCAGAGACCCAGCAGGTTCACTGTGGTGATGAGGGCAAACACAGTCGCCCATGAGCCTGTCGCCTCAATGAGATACCCAGAGAAATACACCATCAGGACCCCTGCAAACACACATTAAAAACATTTTACCACAAAGCACACAGCCTTTTACACATGATTGTTGAGTTTTCCGCAGAGAAAACATCACAGTTCATTTCACATTCCTCACAGGACCACCAACTGTCATCCTCTGTTCCTCTGTTTTATTCATCTGACAGACACGCCACTATCCTCCCTTGATGAAATATGCATGGCTCATAGGAGCCAGCACGATTGGCATGAGACACATCATCTCAGAGTTTGAATTTAAAGAAGTGGATTAATAATTTCACTTAATACATGTTTAACTCAATAAAAAGAAAAAACATTAAACATCAGCTGCTACTGATGAAAAGACTCAACACAGACATCCGTACTCACCTGAGAAAGCACCACAGGTATTCATAACACCTGTGAAAAGAAAAGCAAACACACACTGAAAATTTAAAAACCTGTTTAAAATTTCACCTGTGGTTTAAAAAAAAGATCTGTAACAACAGAACAGACATTTTGAATAAAAAATTCATAAAACTTTATTGAGAAATTCTGGAATTTTGTGTTTTTAACTTACCAAATAAAGCTCCAGCACAGGAAGGAGCAAGATCTTGGACATTCACAGATACACCGCTGTAAGAGAAATGCATTTGCAGTTGCATGTGTTGAATGGCCTCAGAGTAAAAAAAAAAAAAAAAAGCCTGACTTTTGAATCTCAGACAAAATTAGAGTAAAGCCACCTAAAATGAAAGTATGCTTATTCTAATCCCAGATGTCCTCCATCAGCTTTACTTACACTGATATTTGTTCTCTTTTTTATCACTCCTTGAATAGATAATCAGTGCATTAAATGTGCAAACAATATTGTGCCCTGTACATGTGTAAGAGGTGTTTTTAAGCAAAAAGTCCTGCTTTGTTAAAGTCAAATGCATCAGTCGACTCAAATCGTTGCCTTGGAAACGTAACACAAGTTGTTTCTGCATCAAACAGTTTCATTAGCGGTGAGAGTAACAGAAATTGAATGATAAAGGCAGAGGTGATTAAAAAGATTGATAAAATTGCAGGTGAACGGAGAAATGAAGTGAGAAATAAGTAAGTAATCAAATTGACCTCCAATTAATAAAATCAGATAGTTGGGATGTGATGAAAATAGAGCCTTGTGTTTTATTCATCATTTATCATTGACAACACAAACATTGAATGGATCGTGTCATCAAAGGGGTCCCGAGGGTTGAAGTATCAAAATATTTATGATGATGACTTTTTATTAAAAGTCCGCGGCAGCAGTTTAAGGCATTAATTATAACAATATAGAAATAACCAAAATGTTGCTAATGCTCTCGTTTGGTCTTGTAGGTCATAAAGAGACATCAATATTTATTTTGGTCAGTTGCATAACACGTTAAAAACTCCTCAAAGGAGCTTTAAGAATGAAAATGTGAATTAACAAACCATTGTTCCCTGCAAGACCATTTCTAAAGAACAATCAAGGATAATGTGGTCCTTCTTTTTGACAGTTTTAATTAAGTAAAAGCAAGTCTGAAAATTTCAATCAAAATGAACAGAATCAAAGATACTGAGTTTATCACATAGCTGACCAAACTGCATGACTGCTGGCCAATATCTAAACTGAGTCTCTATCAAGTCTGCCTTGGTTACGTTTAATCGCACGATTTACCAAACAGAATAGTTTAGGCCAAAAAACAGGCTTGTTGACTGGAAAAGGTGGTGTGACGTGTACAAGTCCAACGTCTAAGAAACTGCTATGTGGTGCTATTACAGAAACAAATAAAAAGGTTTAAATTGCTTTCACAAAGAGAGAGAGAGAGAGTATGAAACAAAATGGCAACACAAAACATGGAACTCTGAGTGTAACCTCTGGAGAACACCACATTTAAATCTAAAACACAAGCGTGAGGAGCGTCTCAGTGTCTGTACCTGTGACTGAAGGTGGTGAGACCCATGGTGGCTGACACAAATGCTACAGCCCAAGGAAAGGTGGTGCTGCCACACAGAAGAAGGGTAAATACACTGGACACACCCATGGAGAAAAACTAACAGAGGAATGAACGCACACAAAGACAGATACATTAAAAAGATACAAAATTCAATAACGACTGTAAAGAGGAAACAAGTACACACTTTTGACTAATTCAACAAGGACATTTAACAAATACCACACAAACAGTAATAAAGCAAATGTCCTTTTACCTGCATCAACTTCCTCACAGAGGCTGTATCATAGCCTGCATGGATCAAGAGAGAAGTTAGAAACAGGCACATGATTTTTAAATAAATGATACTTCTATGTGATTCCGATGTCCTACCCTGACTGATCAGGTGGTCAGACAAGCAGCCGCTGAAGAGGGACGAGGGGATGGCGACCAACCAGGGAATGACATTGAACACCCAACCCTGGAGGGACAACACAATGAGCAATGACTTGAGCAGAAACAGCAGGAGACATTGAGAAGATCGAGTTCTTGCAGTTTGAAGGTCATTGTCTGATGGTTGGTTTTAGCTGGTTTGGTTAGTCAGTTAATCACTCTGGTGCAAAATAAAACATATGGACATTTATTGAAATGGATTTTCATCCATGGACATTTTTTTGGGGATATTCTGGGTACCCAGAGGATGACACCCACTGACATTGGTGATCCCCTGACAGTCTCTCTAGAGCCACTTCCAGGTTGGATTTAAGTTCACATTATTATCTAATGACATATCTAAACTATCTTATTGATTGCCATAACGTTTTACAAATCAGTTATGAGAATGAATTCTAGCAACTTTGACAAACTCTTAACTTCACCCTGCAGGTCTAATTTGTTATTTGTCCTGTGGAAGAGGTTACATCGGCTAGGCCAACTGGCCCCACATGTTTGTACATTCATGTTTTCCACAGGATGCATCATAATAACTTTGTTGATCACCTCACAGTTCCTCGAGTGCCCCCCTTACCAGCATTTCTAATAGCAGTGCCATCAGCCAAAGCTATACTTTGCCTTTAGTGCTAATAGGCAAATGTTAGCATCATTATTGAAGTCCTTGACAAACACAATGGACTTGGTTAATGTTATACCTGTTTAAGATGAGCGTGTTAGCCGTCTGAGACTGTTAGCAAGTACAGCTTCACAAAGCTGCTGCCACAGCTGTGAGTCTTAGTCCATAATGACACTTTTGGCTTTTGATTTTTTTTATTTGTAATCCAAAAAGGTGATCAAATACAGGATGAAAAGATGGATACCTTGGCTTCAGGGAAAGTGTCTTTGAAGAAGGTTGGCAGCCAAGACAGAAGAGTGAAAAAAGTGCTCGCTGTGCAAAGGTGCGTTACAATCACAGCACTGGTCAGGGAGAGAAAAGACAGAAACAGACAAAATTAGTGCAATGCATATTTATTACTTCCAAAGTTTGATCAATGGTTTACAAGTGTTGTAGAAAGATTATTTCCCCAGTAGTTTGAACACTGTCTCATGATTTGACAAGAGCTTGTATCTGTGCCTCATAATTAACATCCATTGTTTGATGTCTAAATCTTTTTTGGGTCTCTTGAGAGCTTCAAGAGTTGTTCAAGTAAGGCCACATATGTCACGCCATCATTTGATTTATTATTCTTGATGTGGATATCTTACATTTTTAAGAGAAACAGAGGTTCTCTCTCTCTCTGTCACAGCCATGAGCAAATGAGCTGCATTCAGTATAAAAAGATCTCACTCATTAGGAGAGACTGGAAGGACATGGAAGAAGTCAATATCTCAGACATACTAAGAGTTGAGGCAGCCAGAGACTCGGCTGACTATTCCCAAATCTGGCACATTAAATAACTCAGAAAATTGACTTATTACAGAAATATTCATATAGAGTTATAGCATGTTAAAACAGGGATGTGTTTTTATACATTTTTACTTTCTTCATTTCAAATAATACTACAGAATAAAAAATATTCTACAATATAATATCCTTTATTTTGTCCTTTATTCCCATACGACCCCGTTTCCAAAATAAAGTGGTGACACTGTGGTAAATGTTAATAGAAAAACGAAAGTGATGATGTTTAATTAATTGAAAAAACACAAAGGCAACACATGTCAAATGTTGAAACTGAGAAATTATGTTGTTTTAAGAAATTAGTGTGCCCATTGAAATGTCTATTGTCTATGTATGTGTGCAATCACACGGACAAACACACACACACTTCTTTCTCTTTATCTCACCAGACAGCAGGTTGTTTGAGGAGCCGTAACCAATGTCTCTTGGTAAGTTTGGACTGTGGCCCACTGTTTCCCAGGGACTCCAGGGTGATGATAGGCCCTAGCAAACACAGGCGTACTAAGGTCAGGTCGGCAAACAAGAGACTCCAATTATACAAATAAGCAGCCACGAGATAGCAGCAAGCCGCAACAGAGTGGATACAGTCCACGCTGTAAGAGCCTCTCTTACCTTCTCCTTTCAGCAGATATTTCCACATGCAGTACGCCCACAGGACGGAGAGCAGACCAGACACATAGAAAACACTCTCCCAGCCATACAGGTCCAACATGAGAGAGCCCGCCCCTCCAATCACCAGAGTGCTGGAAAAACAAGGTCATAACAAGGCATGACAGGTCGCAGACACACCCATGTAACAAGATGTTTCAACATCAAGTTCTTGATCTCACATAACAGGCTGAACATAAAGCTGTTATAACAAATGTGTGCACACATTAAGCATATATATCATCAATCACTACATGTTAAACACTATCTGAAGTGATTATAGGTAAACAAGAAACACAGCTTTCAATTTAACCCCTCCTTGCGTTCTTGACAGCAATTTTCTAAGAAAAAAAAACTCTCTTTCCCACCGATTGTCCCATTTATTGCACAACACTTGACTCACCCCAGATAGGAGCCACTTCCCACAGTGCTCATTAGGAAGCCTCTCTCACTCTCCACCACCTTCTGAGAGCACAGACTCGCCAGAGAGGGGTAATGAACTCCTAAAACCAGGACACAAAACAAAAGATAGAGAGAGTCAAACAGAAAACAAACTGGGCAATTGAGGAAGGACGTTTACTACCTAATCACAGATGCAACATTTATAAAGCTAAAGGAGAATAATTTGAGGAATGTAAATCAAACAGGAAACTCTTTGGCGATGCATACATTTCAGGTATGGGTATGTCCTCACCTGTGTCTTGAAACAATAGCTTGCTGCAAAAAGTGAATAAAGACGCTCTCAAGCCAAAAAAAAAAAACGACAAAGGAAAGATGACTATGCCACAAATTATACATGTTGCAAGTCAAACCGGTCACCAACAGAAGTCTTAACAGGCCATGTGGTTTGTCATGAGATTAAATAGTCATCTATTTCCTCTTTGATAAAAGATAAAAACGTTTTCTTAATTGAAACTTAAATCCTAGACTTCGACTTAAACAGACGCAGTCGTGAGCTAAAGATAAAAGTGTTAAGGATCTGAAAAAATAAATCCAAAATCTGTTGCACACTGAAAATTACTTTACTGTAACTCTATATTGTGAGCGAACAACGAACAACGCATACAGTCAAGTAATTTTCAGTGTGCTACAGACTTTTGATTTATTTTTCAGATCCTTAACACTTTTATCTCTAGCTCACGACTGCGTCTGTTTAAGTTTTTGATTTATTTTTCATGCCATTTTTCTGCAGCCGTGCGCACCTGAGAACTTATAGGCTGCGAGTGTGCACAGGGTACCCTGTTGGTCAAGGATCTGAATTGGTTTAAAAAAAAATACAGTTAGGGCAATGTGTTCTCTCAAGTAAGATCCGTTTTTGTTCCTAGAAAGAGCTTTTAATAAGCAGGGTTATATTCAATCATACATTAACATTTAGCATTATTTTAAAGTCATCTAAAATTGCAATAAACCCCATTCAAACTCTCTAGAGAGCTGACACTCTCACCCTGCAACAGGCCCATGAGGAAGCGTGCCAGCGTCATTGAGAGGATTGGCTGGGAGCAGAAGTGGGCCAGGACCGGGGTGAAGGCTGTCATCGACCCCCAGGCTGCTGCAGACAGCAGGAGCACCTTCTCACCTCCCACCCTAAGGAAACAGAATAGAAACTGTCTGTTTAAGCTTGAATCGTTATGCTTTTCATCAACTCAAAGTTAAGATAGGGTGCTGCACACGATGGCTATAAGCAGTTTTTCTTTTTATGGCACCATGGGCCTTCAAGAGTTAACAATATGAAAATACAGAGGAATCATTAGGCTGTCTGTGCAGCATTATCTGTCGAGACTAAGCAAACACAAAAAGGCTGCTTGCGTCACTGCCTGCAATGATCTCATCTGGCAGTGTTAGCATCCTTGTCACAGCTGTCATCAGTGTTGGACACAAGACATTCTCACACCCTTCACCTAGTATTGCCTCTTTACATGACCGTTTGACCTTATAAGTTCCCCACCTGTCACTGACGTAGCCTCCAAACACTTGGGTGAAGCAGTAACCCCAGAAGAAGCTGCCCAGCACCATCCCGGTCTCCCTCTTGCTCCAGCTGAACTTCTCTGCCATGCTGACGGCGCAGATGGGCATCGCCACACGGGCGCAGTACAGGAGGCATGTCCCGAACAGCAGCACCACCGTCCAAACCCTCGCCACCGGCCTGCAGAGGAGGGAAGTAGAGAGGGCCGAGTAAGGTTGAATGAAGGCAATTTTTGGAGGGAAACTTTGGACTTAAAACCACCTGACAGGGGATGTCTTATATAACTATAGGAGAGGGAAGTACAGCTTCATATTTGGTTGCACTCTAGAAACATTTAACATGTGCATAAGCAGCTGCTTGTTTTATCAGTGTTAGGATATTATTAGTTATTTTTAGGTTAAATTGAAAACGGTTAAATGCAATATCCACAAAAGTATGTAAATTACTTCAATAGTAAGGTGCAAAACCAAATAATAAGTCAATGATGGTTGCACTCTTAGAACATTAAACATAGCCGTACTTGACTTCTATCCTCTTTATAGTAAGGATCATGTTAGTCAGTTAAATCTGTTCTGCGTTTCAGGGCAAAGTCAACCCTAACCGTTTTAACCCTAACTCCTAACCCTTAAAGAAAAGATGTGACCTCAGGGTATGGGTCAAGACGAAATGAAAATGTGTTGATTATTTAAAAAATAGTCTCGGCTCAGTTAACCCAAAGAAGGTTAACTCATTTAGAGGAATGTGGTCAAACAAAACTAAATCAAATAAATCATTGATGGTTGCACTCTTAGCATGTTAAACATGGCATTAAAAGGCCTCTTTGTTTATTTCTAAACTCAGGCTAAACTCGTAATTTAGGTTAGTGATTGTTTGGTTTGGTAAACTATGGGTTTAAGTTATTCTCGAGAGCAAGAAAATAACTTTAAGAGTATGGTAAGTCTGATCAAATCTTACTTCCTTGTCCACAAACTTTGCCACAGATGATACGTGTCATTTGACTTGCAGGTACGAAGGCACTTTGGTACCACTATGGATGTTTAATGATGCAGGAAAAGATACTAAACAGTAACAGTAGTGATTAAGCTTTGACGACATACATTATAAGTCTCAGGGGAGATTTATGTCTCTGTAGTCTCTATAAAGGCGAAACTAACTGTTACCTGGACCAGTTGGTGTTTTGTTCAGGCCACTTCTTGTGACACCCATTGTCTCCGATCTTGTCCGGCGGGTGGTTGTCCTTGTGACAGACCAAATCTGGACTATAGTTCTTGCCATATTTTTGAATTACTGCCATTCAACGCGAGGAAACAGCAGCCTCCTCTCAAACCGCGTCGGCTTTTTTTCCGGTCGATCCGTCAGAAAAGTAGGCTGTACGATCACCGAGAAAAAAAAAACCTTCTCAGAAAGTAAAAGCGCGATCAAATCACGGGTTTTCTACAATTTAATCCATAACTCCAAAGACTGGACTCATGGGAACAGGGCTGATGTGGTCACGAAGCTGGGCTGCCGTATGGAGCTCTTGTTTTTTTCTGATCCCCGAGGAGGAGTAATCCACGTGTCAGTTTTTCTCTCCAGCCTCCTCTTGGCCAGCCGTGCAGTTCTTCTTCTGATCGGTAGGGTTAATCAGGAAGTGATTTCTCTCTCCTAAACCCGGTTTCACTTGTCTAGTCCGCCAAATCATCCATTACAGTATCATTTAAAACAATGCCGGAGAGACGCCTCTGGCTCCGGACCCTCTCCCATCATGACTATGCATTATAGAAAATGTATCTGTGTTGGAGCTTCGGTGGAGCACCGGGATGTAGTCTCCTCCTGACCCGTCCCCGCCGGATGAAGAAGTGATGGAGCCCGTGAAGAATTTGCGCAGTCAGAGCCTACAAGGTTGTTAGTCCATCTGCCCCTGGTAGTTTGAGTTTACAGGCGTCGTTACATAACGACTCTGCAGTCTGCACAACTTTTAGATGCTCTCAGTGTGATGGTGGAAAATGCACTCACATCTCTTCCTCAAGTTAAAGTGACACCACAGTTTTTAAGCTCCACTATAACTAAGGAACTCAAGGTATTTTCTTCAATAAAAGTAGCTATTTACAGTGTTAGAATATAAGTATTGAAGTATTTCATTTCATTACTACTTTAAAGGCCTACTTTTATAACAGGGATTTAGAGTGATATCCCCCCTTCATACATTTGAAAGCACGAGTTAATGGTTCTTTACACAATATGATTCACCAAATTAGCAGTCAATACAATCTTTAACTTCTTAAACTAGTCAGCCTGTAAATTAGAAATTAGTTATTTTGGCTACTCCAATAAGATTGGGTAAATCGTATGACGATCACATGAGACATTTTCCTTCTCTGTCAGTGCTTACTTTAATACTTCAAATATTTTGCGATTACTCTTTTATAGAATGGACACCATGATGCATGACTTTTAGTTGTTTCAGTGTCTCTCTGAATGTATTCCCACTTGAGCACTCCCTCTACAAATGTTTTATTCGCCTCCTCTTCAACAATTCAGGGGGAAATACTGTATTTTTTACTCCAATACATGTATCTTAATTATAAAACAAACTGCTCTACTCTAGAATAAACTGTCCACCTGTGTATGTAAAAGTTAAAGTTAGCACTTTGACCCACTGTCCCGCTGAAATGTAACTTGCACTTTACAGCAATACACTTTTAGAATCAAAAAATATAAATATAACTTACAATGCAACCTAATTACGTTTGCTTTAAGATTATTGTTATTGAATTAATAATACAAAGATTATGGAGTTTCATTCAAGCAAGTTAGAACCAATCATCATACCTACTGTATTTTCTTTGCTTGAATACATTTACCCAGTTACTTCTTTCCTCTGTTGCTGCACAAACTCTAAATTTCCAGAATTAAAAACACACCAAGCTTCAAAGTCATCTGATTTGCGCAGTTTAAAATTGAACTTTTATTGCAAAATAATATCCCAGCAAAAAAAAAGCACATCAAATTTAGCAAAAAGAGCTACTTATACATGTAAATAATCCATCTGTAAAGTTTCTCTATGTCTGTGGACATAGATGTATTTATTCACATCTTTAATAATCAGTGATATTTTATAACAGTATGAATCTGAGGCTGCCTTTATGCTTGAGCAGTCACAGTTTGCTGAAAACTTTTATATCTGTCCAGAAATCTTGCCCTGTTCCACTTGTTATGTGCTACTGCAATGTGACTATGTTTTCCTCTATCTCAGCATATTTGTAAAATATCAAGCAATAAAGCATTGAGTCTAAAGCTGAATTTAACTTTCAATTTCACAGTAGTTTAAAACATCCCAAGTATCTCGCTTTGCCTAGTTCCACCAAATAGATCACTTTCTACCAGACTATAGCTGAAATATTTGTGTTTTGTAAGAAAAAGGTTTGTGTTTATTTGTGGCAGTGCACATTAAGCAAACATTTTTTTTCTGAAACGTCAAAGTTCGCCCCCTCTTAGTGGTCACACACCAAAAGTGACAGCCTAATTTAGGCTTCATTCACGTCCTCTTATGCAAGCAACTTTCCCTGCCAACAGACAGAAAAACTAGTGAACTAATTTTTACATAAACAAATGTGTAAATAATTATACCAAGTAAAATAATGGTCTGCATGTTACTTTAGTGTGAGAAGTCATTTTAAAATGCCATCAATCCAGTTTGCACCTTCTAAGTTATTAAAGTATCAAAAAGCAACCCTTACAAAAAACAAAAGGTTGAGCTCTCTATGAGTCAGTTTGTTGGGGGTATAAATAGATAAAGGAAACGTGCCCTGTTGTGGTATGTTTTCACTGTGGGTCCTTATTTGGGGTCTTCGATGGTTCCCTTGCTGAGGTCTGTCATTTTGGGATACTTCACTTTCTTTTGGTCAAGTTCATTTTGAGCCCAAAGAAGCAGCTTCAGGAGCTTGGCCAGCTTGGGTGTTGACTCTCTGTTTTCATAATCTAGCACACACTGATTCACTTCACTCCAGACCTGAAAGGCAAAGACAAAAACATGGCATTGCTTTTTACATGGTCATTATTTAACAGACATAGAGCTTCACAAGTAAAAACCCATAGGGATTTCATTGTATTCGACACATTTGAAAATGCAATGCCACTAAATCCTAAACTAGTCAAAATGCTGCACCAATCAGTGCGCGCATGCAGCAGGCATGGTTGTATGCCGATTAAAATGATCTATTCTATGTACTTTCTATCTAAATAAGGTTGGTAAAAAGTGCAACCTGAGACTAGGCGGAGATTTACTTATATACTTTGACCCTACCTTTTGTCTCTGCATCATATTGAGCAGATCTCCAAAAGGTGACTCCTCAGGGTTGTCGAATGCCAGCAGGGCCAGTGTCCTCTCCATCTCGGTCAGACATTCTCGGCTCTCCTCGCCCTGCTCTGCTAACTGGGACTGGGCAAATTCAAGGGCCGCTTCAGTCTCCCTCAAACGAATCAGCTCAATCAGATGCTGCTGCTGCACATGCAAAAAAAGCCACAGTTATGAAAATCACAGAAGTAGTAAGTCTTCCAGTAAAAAATAAATATTCTACTCAAGGTGAAAACAAAATGACCATGAATTATAAGTTTACCTGTAGGTGAAAGTAGAGGTAACGGTTGGTATCCAGCAGTTCTGGGTGCAGGCTGTTGATCAGTGCAATGGCATCCTGGATCTGTCCCTTCAAGATCATCTCTCTAATCTTGATTCTCTCATCTAGGGAATCCAAGTCCACACTGGGCTCGATTCCTGACTCCATTCTGAACTTCTCTGCTGCCTCCTTGAAACCCTCTGTTGAACAACAACTGAGTTAAAATATTGCACATTGACAACTGAGAGCAAAATGTAAGTATCATAAATAAATCGGCACTTCACCTGTCACAAGGTAATTCATAATAAGCCTGTTCATGTCCGCTCTCTGAATGTGGACATTGTTGAGTTTATCCATCCACTCTTCCCTTGTTATGTCCTCCGGCTTCTCTGCATAACTCATTATGATATATTCCTTAACGAGTACAGAAGGTACGGTGTATAGATTATGAGGTGACAAGAAGACATTTCTGGCACATACATCTTTTAATACATGATAAGGATTATTCTATAACGTTATAACGGTCTTAGTCTTTAGCTGTTCAGTTTGACAACGACACAGCACCGGAAATCCTACATCAAAACAGTTCGGGCCTACGATGAAAAACACAACATTGAAGCCAGACTTTCGATAACACAAATCAAAACAAAGACAACTTCACTCTTTCGTTTTGATTATATCGACTAAACACACCCAGAACTAGTACTATCCTATTGTATCCCCTTTCATCTCTACATGCAATTAGAAGGCTATGAAAATGCAATGGCTATTTTATTCACATTACCTGAAAATTGTGTCGCTACTTCCCAGCAGTAGCTAGCAAGCAAGCGGAAGAAAGCAGCTTCTTCTTCTCCCTTTTCCGGCTATGCAAACGACACGGCCGAACGTGCTGCTGCCCCCGTGAGCCTATCAGAAGCATTGCATGACTTCCTTTATCGGTGATTAGTGCCTAGAAAACGGCCATAAGATGTAGTTTAAAACCATTATATTTTTAGATTTATACGTTTTTCAAATATCAAGATGTTCAGTGTAGGCTACTGGTTGATGACACTAGATAGAAAATCTTTCCTTTGTAATATTTTTAACAAATTGGGACCAAAATTGTTGTAAAAGATACATTAATCATTGTAATTAGACAGGGTTATTTCAAGTGTGTGTATCTTTTGTTTGCACATAGAAGCAGATTGTTAGCAACATTTTGCGTTTTTGATTTGTAATAAAATACTTACAAGATAAAATGTTAGGCCTAACCCAAGTAAGATTTTGTTAAAACATTTTTCACCAGTTAATACCTTTTGAATTTCATGTACGTTATTTATTTCGTCTTGCCTATCTTCTCTGTTTCATATAATTGTACTGCTGACATAAACTTGAATGTATTAGTAACCCTACCTGATTATGACAAGCCCCGCCTCCCTCCCATGACTACCGTTTACTGTTTCCACGGTAACGACCCTGTTAACTTTATTCTCAGAGATCCCTTCGGAAGCTAACTTTAGTAGATTTACATAAGCAATTAACATACTTACCAAAGCGAGAAGATATTGAAGCAAGGAAAAGGTAAATTAGCCTGCTGTTTATCACTGCAACAATTCTATTCTTTATTGACTTTTACGACGTGTCAAAACGTTAGCTTGTGCAACGTCAAATGTATGTAGTATAATGATAGCTTAACTTTGGTGAGTTTGCCTAGCATAGGCTACAACAAGTCTATCTTTGGTTATCTTCACCTACAGTTCTTTCAGTGGCTTGTTGCTGGAGATGGCCACTTCTCCCGGACTATTAAAAGCCACAGCGGTGAAGGGGATATCAAAGTTTCCGGTTTTGCCCCCGATTGAAGGAACGCAGCAGGGGGATGAGGTTGCACAGGCCACTGCAGCAAAGGAGGAGATAGCCCAAAGAATACGTGTTCAGAAGAAACTACTGCGGCACAGGAGGAGTAAAGTGCAACAAGAGCAACTCCATAAGATAATGTATGTTTCCAGCTCAGCTCTGGCAGCTTTACTTTGTCAGTCATAGCCAAATATATTAGAGAATGATTCCTGCATATATCTTATATGTAGTAGGTAATAATAGGATGTAGACCACTGGGGCTGTCCTGCAATGTGATGTGTTTGTTGGATTATTGATTACAGGGTGTCTAGAGCAATCGAGGCCTACAGACAGAGCAAAGAGAGGGAAGCAGTTTGCAGCCATTCACCAGAGCCACAGTTTCCACCTTCTGTATGGCAAATGCAAATATACCTATCTCACATTTGAAATAAAAATGTACATTTAAATATAGCCATAATGCATGTATTTGAATAATTCTTGCAGATGCTTAGTGAGGACCGGAAGCGAAGGGTAAGATACATTTTCGTTATAAATCTGACCTTTTAAAAGAATAAACACCATGTTTAAGTGTTTCATGCCTCTCTTATTTTACTTTAATCCCATGCACAGATGAATTATATGTTCCTGAAGCGCTGTGTGGAGAGCAGCCCAGTGGCTCCAATCCAGCAGAATTGGTTAGACTCCATTGTTGCCAGAGTCCCTCCTAAACTCCAAGAGACTCATGAGTCCAAAACACTTCTACAGGAGCTCTGCAAGGAAGTCAGTAATGACTTCCACAATGTGATCGTCAGGCACACAGGTATTGCCAGTTATTTGAATGTATGTATTAATGTTCGCAGAGCACATGTAGATGAAAGGTGAACCATGTCTGATACCATATTCACCTCCTTTAGTGGACACAGTACTAAAGAATCCACAGAAGGAAGGACTTAACTGCGAAAAACAGGCAGCTACACAAACAAAGTGAGTGTCTTATGGAGAGAAATGGTTTACGAAAATATATTCGTTTGTCTTTTTTGGATGCCCATTCCTGATCTATAATTCAAATCTTTGGCAGACTTTTTGATTTCTCCCAACCTTGGCATCAAAGTTTTACGAGGAGTCGCAAGCTTATGCAAAAAAATCTACACGTTCTTCATCCGGTAATGCAAACTGTCCTTGATATTGGCTACGTGACTTTTTCTTCACTAATCCTGGTTGATCTCGCTGAATGTCGGTAAGTAAAGACACTATGATATGCATGACACTTCAAAAAGGATTGCAGAACTACAATATTGCACATGACAATTGAAGACTTCTTTTTGATTTGAAGTGTGTTTCTCCTGCATCAGGGCTTCAGGACCCGTAGACTGTAAGGGCCTACAGAACAAAATGGCTGTGCAGTGTAAGAGGACAGAAGACCGTATCATGAATACGTGGTTTCCTAAAGTCATCAGCTTATTAACAAGTAAGGAATCACTGAGGAGAGTTAAAGAGGAGAAACAGGACTCCTTCTTCAGATGTGCATCAACCCTCATCTCAAATCAGGTAAGATTTTGCTGACCGGAGTTTGGCTTTGACTTGAGAAGAGTACGAATAAAAAAAACTAAGAGTGGTTTAGATATTGTTTGTTTCCACATTTTAAAAAATCAAAGTTAATACACAAGTAAATGTGTGATGTTATACTCAGCTTAATTATATTTCTTGACAACCCATCTGTAAGAAACACTGCAACATCTAAACCTGTACTATTACACTGAATGTATAGCCTAGCCTGTTGCATACGTTTGATCTGGATTCTGTATTTAGTAGTTAAATAATTTTGCCATTTTTTTAATAAAAATAATGGAAACCATAGCATTCTTTATGTAGATTCCTTTTTGTAAAAAAATAACCTGATGGACTTTTGTCTTCTGTAAATTCCCAGTTGAAATCGGTGCTTCATAAAAGTGTAGAGGAGTTTGTCGGTCTGTTTGATCCAAGCGATGGCCACCGCCTACCCGTCTTTCGCATGGCTTTGACCTTTGATGATGAAAAGATGGAAATTTATCCCACCTTACAAGATCTAAAAGCTGCGGTCTTTGAGATTCTTTATGCCATTACAAATACACTGCAGGTGGGTCAGGTGGAAAAGTAATTTAATGGAAAAAAACCACTTAAGGCCATCATCTTCATCTAAAGTAGTATTTTGATCTTTTTTTTTATCTTTACATTGACCCACAGAAAGTTCAGACCGTCCAGTCATGGCTTGTACAAGGGGCATCATTTTTTGTGGATGCAAAGGTGGCCGATCACATTCTTTCTTGGGCTAAGGTCACTGTCAAGTCCGCCCTGTGCAAGAATCTGGAAGAACCTGACAAACATTTCCAGAACTATGGTGACATTTCCAGAATCAATTTGTTTCCTATAATCGCCCCATAACTTTACTTTTGCTGACTTTTTCTGTTTTATTTTGCAGTTGCTAACTATGACTGGTTAGTCAATGGAACGGCAAAAGCTAGGGTGGAGAAATTCATGACAGAGGAGCACTCTTTTGAAGAATACACTCAGGTTAGTCTAATTATAGCTGAATCTGTGTATCATTTGTTCTTTTATTATTGAATTGAGAATCCGTGATCAGAAAATGAATACAGTATATGTTCTTTTGTTTGTTTTTGTATTTTTCCAAGTTTTTGCTCAGATTAAAGCATTGCCTGCACCTCGCCGAGCGCACATCGTTAATTGTAATGCAATACATGGCACAGCTAGTTTTTGGTATCGTATTAATAAAAAATAAAAAATGACATAACAAACTTTTTTTGGGGGGGGGGGTGATTTGGGATTCTCAATTGAATATTATTAACAGCGAATTACACACGGGATTTGCAGCATATGTCATGGACCTGTTCTGGCATTTCATCAGTTTTTGTGATGATTGTCAGTGTGTAATGTCACTTCTTTTTGAAGCAAGTGGAGGAGTTTCGTTCTCTGTCAAAGGAGATTAGCAACCTCCCAGCCAAAGCCCACTTCACAATGGTCCATCTGGACTGTGAAGAGCTTAAGCAAGGCCTGGCCAACAAAGCCAAAAACTATGCCGAAATACTTCTGAAGAAACTCATCATCAGCCACCGAGAGCAGAATCTACAGTGAGTCACTTCTTGTAACATTCTTAAACAAAAAATCAACAACATTTCACTGTGTTCAAAATACTCTTTTCTTTTCTGACAACCTATTATGTGTCTGTTCAAAGGATCTGCTCAGAATTCGAAACCATCAGAGGGAAGGCTGTGAAAATACCAGAGACTACAGAGGAGATGACTCAGCTCATTCATTACATTAATTTCATTAAGACAAATGGTATTGCACAACTTAATGAAAAAATAAAGGTTGGTAACCAGACTATTGGGTCTAAATTATGTGTACCACACCATACAATATTTATGTCTGTTTAAAAATAAACTACAACACTGTGTCCTGACAGGAAGCCTACTGCAGACTGATCTACCTCCTGGATGTCAACATCATTGAGCCAGAGGATCAAGAACTTAATTCGACTGTCTTCCTCTGGCCACAGAAAATCCTTCGTGCCTTTGAGCTCAATGATGAGGTAATGCTATTGCCTCTCCATGTTTCACAATATTATATCATAGATGTTTTTCATGGATGACCTGATTCTGGACAGTTTTGTCCCTTTTCCAGGTGCTGCAGAAAGCCAAGCAGAAAGGGGAACAGGAGGTGATTGCCAGAAGAGAAAGATTAATGGTACAGCTGGAAAAGTTGGGAATCAGGATAGAGGAGTTCCCACTTTGTTCTGAGCTGGATATGATGCAACAGGTGAGGTGTTAATGGAACTTTCAGACACCTTTAGAGAAATAGTTCCAACATTTTTGGTAATATACCCTTGTACGTTCTTCCTGTATATAATATTAAAATATAAATACCACTCATATTTGTCAGTGCAACATGAAGATACTTACAGCAGTCTGTTAGCTCACCATAAACACTGAAATAGTTGGAAGTACTCTCTATAGGTCCAAACATCTGCCAACTAACCTGACTTAATCTCCAGGATGTGACTGCCCCTGGCCAGGAAATAGTCTGGCATACAACCCACCATAATACCATAAATATATTGTTTTGCACTTCTAGAAATACAGTAAGGTATTAGTAGGTGAGCTTTAGACAGTACTGGTGGGTTATATATTTAGACCAGAACAATGTAAGAAGTTAACAGAGTTGTACAAACACATCAAAAAGCAAAGTTGTACTGTTTTTGTCAGGAAAAACTGTTCAATCAGAAAAGTAATTGTGTTTTTATCACTTTTTGGGCAGTATATAAAGGACGTCAAAACAGTTCAGAAACTTCTCCAGGAGGCCGAGGAGACCATCGTCTTCATTAACAGAGAGGAGGACTTTTACAAATGGGAGCAAACGTGTTACCCAGAGGTTGATGTCATCAGAGACAGCATTGAACCATATCATAAACTGTTTGGACTTGTCCTGAAGTGGCAGCGCACAGAGAACAGGTCTGAGTTTAGCCTGACGTATGTTGTGCTGTAATCAAAACATTACATCAAAACGTACTCATATTTTCTTTTGCGAATAGATGGATGGACGGTTCCTTCCAGGATCTAGATGGCGAGAGCATGGAGGGTAAGGTGGATGAGTTCTTTAGGGAGACCTTCAAGATGCTCAAGTTTTTCCAACAAAAACAGAATAAGGCTGAACAAGAAATGGAGAAGATGGCAGGGGCGACTAAGCGACGCTCTAGTGTGGATAGTCCTAGGAAGCAGGAAAGCCCTACAGTCTTTTTGTGCTCAACTGTTATGGAGCAAATCAAAGAATTCAAGGTAGTGTATGTTGTTTAAAATAGGTTATTTATTAAGCATTGTAGTATGAGAAGTCTTGTTTTTTTATGCTAAACGATTCTGTGGAATGTGTTTGTGTCAACAGGAACACATCCCTCTAGTGTCAATCTTGTGTAATCAAGGGATCCGAGCTCGCCACTGGGAACAGATGTCAGAGATAGTGGGGTATGACCTCACTCCTGACTCTGGTACTACACTGCGCAAAGTTCTTAAACAGAACCTGACTCCATACCTGGAACAGTTTGAGTCCATCAGCGCTGCTGCTAGTAAAGTGCGAACTCCCAAAAAACTAGAATTCAGTGTTCACTTGAACTTTAAATATCAAAGTGCTAAATGTTAAGTAACCACACCATTTGTCTCTACAGGAATTTTCACTGGAGAAGGCTATGCAAACCATGTTGCATATTTGGGATGGAATTTCTTTCCACCATCAGCCTTACAGAGAAACTGGAGTGTCAATTCTGACTGCCTTGGATGAGATCCAGACAATGCTAGATGACCAGATTGTGAAGACTCAGACTATGAGAGGGTCGCCGTTCATCAAACCATTTGAAAACGAGATCAAGGTCAGGTTCAAATTCTAGAGAACTTATTTGCTAAATTATAATGAATAAATTCACCTAATGCCTATACCCAGTCCAGACGATATTTAACTGTTTGTTCTGTCACCTCAGCGATGGGAGGGGCGTCTTCTTCGAATCCAGGAAACCATAGATGAGTGGCTGAAGGTGCAGGCCCAGTGGCTTTATCTGGAGCCCATCTTCTCCTCTCAGGACATCATGCAGCAGATTCCTGAGGAGGGGCGACTTTTCCAAACTGTTGACAAAAACTGGAAAGAAGTTATGAGGCATTGTGTAAAAGACGCAAAGGTGCTCTTGAAAAAGCTTTATTGTAACTAATTATTCTTTACAAAAAAGAAAGTTTGAAAGATGAATTGTTAACTGGTGATTTCTAATTGTAGATTCTGGCAGCTACCTCACTGCCCGGTTTGCTAGAGAAACTGCAAGATTCTAATAACCTCCTGGAAACCATCATGAAAGGATTGAATGCATATCTGGAGAAGAAGCGTCTCTTTTTTCCACGGTAAGCAAAATCTTTTTAGAGAGCTTCTTTAACCAATCCTTTTTTAATATCACATGTGTTGATACCTATCACTAATGTTTTGTAGGTTTTTCTTCTTGTCCAATGATGAAATGTTGGAAATCTTGTCTGAGACAAAGGACCCACTAAGAGTGCAGCCCCATCTGAAGAAGTGCTTTGAGGGCATTTCCAAACTCGACTTCCTACCCAATCTTGATATCCAGGTAAGGCGATAACATGTTACATAACACCGTAGTTGATAAACTTTTACTAAATACATATTATTTTACCCCAGGCCATGTATAGTAGTGAGGGCGAGCGTGTGCAGCTAATCCAGAATATCTCCACATCTGAAGCCAAAGGAGCGGTGGAGAAGTGGTTGGTACAGGTGGAGGATCTGATGATTCGCAGTGTCAGAGATGTAGTGGCTCGGTCCAGATTGGTAAGCTCAGATCCCCTACATACTGCAATATGTTTTCTCTTAAAACTCTCCATTAGTGCATATCCACGTGTCCTGTTTGTGCACGTGTGTATTTGGGGCTTATGTGTGTGAGTAGCTTGTCTCTCAATAACAGAGTGTAAACCTGAATTTACACCTTTGGGATTTGTCAAGAATATATTAAATTAGAAATGAAAAATTAATGTTGTGTGTGGATCATGTTCTGCATTTTACTTTCTAAACTTCTTCTTTGGGTGGTAATACATGTGAATGTGGTTTTATTTACAGGCTTATGCAGAAACTGCCCGGAGCCAGTGGGTGAAGGAGTGGCCTGGGCAAGTGGTGCTATGTACTTCCCAGATTTTCTGGACCTTGGAGGTTCATGAAGCCATCAGAGCAGGGGCGGATGTATGTTTTTACCCCGTTTACTTTAAAAATTGACCTTTTCAAAATATGAGAAGTTTAAGTTGTGACTATACCTGTTTGAAATCAACAAAGCATTTACCAAAGAAGGTTTTTTTTCTTCTTAATTCAGTTACTAGTGTTTGACAGTGTAATAGATTTTGACAACTCAGGACCATCTGTTCTTTATATTCTGAAGATTATGACATCCTAAAAAGATACCTTGGGTAAAAGTGAAAGTGTAAATTGTCTTATTTGTTTTTTTTTGCAGGGTTTAAAGAACTACTACCAGCAACTCCAGAATCAGTTGAAGGACATCGTAGGGCTGGTGAGAGGGAAACTGCCCAAACAAACAAGGACCACTTTGGGAGCCCTGGTTACAATTGATGTCCATGCCAGGGATGTGGTCATGGATCTCATTGAGAAAGGTGACACACAATGCTGAGTAGACTGTAACAAAGTAATACCCCAGCATAGAAATATTGACAAGAAAATATGTTAAAAACGTTTTCTGTTTTTTTTACAGGAGTATCATGTGAAACAGACTTCCAATGGCTAGCCCAGCTTCGTTACTACTGGAGCAATGACAATGTCCGTGTTCGCATAATTAACTGTGACGTTAAGTATGCCTATGAGTATCTGGGAAACTCACCACGTCTGGTCATAACTCCACTGACTGACAGATGCTACAGAACACTGGTAAAATGTCTGACAAGTGGCTCACAAAGACATATTTCCTTTAAAAAATAATGATGAAGCAGATTCTTTAACACTGAACTCCCTGCGTTTTAGATCGGGGCTTTCTACTTACATTTGGGTGGTGCGCCTGAGGGTCCAGCTGGAACAGGAAAGACCGAGACCACAAAAGATCTCGCCAAAGCTCTAGCTGTGCAGTGTGTGGTCTTCAACTGTTCGGATGGACTTGATTACCTCGCCATGGGCAAAGTAACATGAGCAGATCATAAAGTTAATTAAATGCCATAATAATTATTGCAAATAATAGATTTGATCATTCACTTTGGTGCAATATATCACAGTTTTTTAAAGGTCTGGCGTCATCTGGTGCGTGGGCATGCTTTGATGAGTTCAACCGCATTGAGCTGGAGGTGCTGTCTGTAGTGGCCCAGCAGGTTCTGTGCATCCAAAGGGCCGTCGAGCTGAAACTGGAGTATTTCGACTTTGAAGGGACAATGCTCAAACTCAATCCAAACTGCTTTGTGTCCATCACAATGAACCCTGGCTATGCAGGACGTTCAGAACTCCCAGACAATCTCAAGGTCTCCAATCATTTGAATAGTGTTTGATCAGTCTTTGTGGGTCTGCTCTCTCAGATGCAAAAAATATTGGCTGTTACTTCTTCTGCATAATGGATGATATTAATCACTTTCTTTGATCCAAATTCCTTGATTCATCCCAGTATTCTTGCCAGCTTCATTATATTCATTGTGATGCAATGATGGTGTTTTTGGACCCATCCAGTTCAATGTAGCAAGCAGTGTGTGACTGACAAACAGTGGCAGGAACACCTGATCTTAAGTTTCTTTTGTTTCTCTGCACAGGTGTTATTCCGAACAGTGGCCATGATGGTCCCAAACTATGCCCTAATCGCAGAGATCTCTCTGTATTCTTACGGCTTCCTCAATGCCAAACCACTGTCAGTAAAGATTGTGATGACCTACAGGCTGTGCTCGGAGCAGCTGTCCTCCCAATTCCATTATGATTATGGCATGAGGGCTGTCAAAGCTGTTCTTGTGGCTGCAGGAAATCTCAAGCTCAAGTTTCCTGATGAGAATGAGGACATACTGGTATTAGTGCTGAAATCCAGCTATTCCAGACATATGATTGTTTTCCCTTCAGGTGGAAAATGTTTGACCCCTTCTCTGTCTTCAAAATGTTTTAATATTCAGCTCCTGAGGTCAATAAAGGACGTCAATGAGCCCAAGTTTCTGTCCCACGATATTCCACTGTTCAATGGAATCACCAGTGATTTGTTCCCGGGCATCTCTCTTCCTGAGGCCGACTATCAGGTCAGATATTTTGTCACCCTGTTTCATTCTTTTGTCCTTAAACTAACAATGGCTATGTTCTGTAATTATCAATATTGTAAACTGTTTTGAAATCAGTGGGTTTCTTAAATTTCCTTTGCAGCTGTTTCTGGAAGCTTCAGAGGAGTGCTGTAGGAATCACAACGTACAGCCAACACAGGTTTTCTTGGAAAAGATGATCCAAACTTATGAGATGATGATAGTCAGACATGGGTATGTTCTTTTTCAATTTAATGGTTTGTATGTTTGCAGTTACATAGCATTTAACACACCCGTGCCATGGCTTTAAGTGAGTATATCCGAAACATAATACAGTTTGAGAGTATTTTCTCTTTTCCAGGTTTATGCTTGTGGGAGAACCTTTTGCTGGAAAGACCAAAGTGCTCCATGTTCTAGCTGACACACTGACTCTCATGAATGAAAGAGGGTATGGCGAGGAGGAAAAGATCATCTTCAGGACATTGAACCCAAAGTCAATCACCATGGGACAGCTCTTTGGACAGTTCGACCTAGTTTCCCATGAGGTAGACCTTTGCGCTATACCCTGTTATATTTTGTATCACAGATTAAATAGAAATATGTTATATGTAAAGTGCTAATGTTGAATGGTAGACAGCAGGAAGCCCTTCTAATCGTTTTACTCTTTTTTTCCCCTATTATTAGTGGACAGATGGGATCGTGGCCAACACATTTCGTGAGTTTGCATCTGCTGACACACCAGATCGTAAGTGGGTGGTGTTTGATGGCCCTATTGATACACTGTGGATTGAGAGCATGAACACTGTGCTGGATGACAACAAAAAGGTACAGTAAAAACCTTTCACTGTTTCTACTCCACATTTTTTTTCCACATGTACTTCAGGTGGATTTTGCTTTCCTTTTCCTCCACAGTTGTGCCTGATGAGTGGTGAGATCATCCAGATGTCCAATCAGATGAGTCTGATTTTTGAAGCCATGGATCTATCACAGGCCTCTGTGAGTTCGATGTTTGGAGTTGAATTAATCATTAAGCGTTTGCAAGTTAATTGAATCAATGGTCTACATTTTAAGTTCAATCTGTGCTAGACCAGATACACATGTTTTTATTAGCCAGTGGAAGGAACCACTCTAATTGCATGATTGACAGGATTTATTTGGATAATATCATACTTTGTTTGTTTGCTTATTTCCTACCACTGCAGCCTGCCACAGTCAGCAGATGTGGTATGATTTACATGGAGCCGTCTCAGTTGGGCTGGGAGCCCTTAGTAATCTCCTGGATGAACACTCTTCCTGATGCTCTCCAGAGCCCTGACAACCGCTCCCTCCTGCTGGAGCTCTTCCACTGGCTGCTGCCGCCTGCTCTCAGGATGCTGCGTAAACACTGCAGAGTAAGTGACCCCCAGGCCCCAGAAAACCCAGATGCATAATATCTGTGGAACATTTAAACACTGAAGTTTATTGGTAAATAAAATAAAGAACTGTTGACAAACTGAAGTATGGTTTTGTTTGCAGGAGGTTGTTTCCACGAACAACAGTAACACTGTGGTGTCCTTGTGTCGACTCTTTGAGATGCTGCTCACAAACTCTGTACAGAAAGGTCCAGGGGATAAAAATATTCGCACCTGGATCATGGTAAGAGGACCGTTTTTTCTTTGTTGTTGTTTTTTTTGCATTAACATTAAAACCATATTTATCATAACCTTGCTTTGAAACTCCATATTTACACTCCGATACATTCTCTTTGCATTTCAGTAGATGCTATTTTTGTACAACACCTTCTCAATCTTTGTAACTACAGGCAGGTTTTGCCTTCGCCCTGGTCTGGTCTGTGGGTGGCAGCTGCGATGCAGACAGCAGAGAAAGGTTTAGTGAATTCTTCAGGGGGATTGTGTCAGGAAAGGAAGAAGAACATAATTTCCCTGCCACCGTGGGGAAATGGGAGTGTCCAATGGACGAGAAAGGCCTGGTGTATGACTATTTCTATGAGGTAATTACATCACTCAGAGGTTTTTCAGTTTTGTGTAAATCAGGTTGAATAAGGTTGTCATCTCTGAACAGTTTAAAGGAAAGGGTTGCTGGATTCACTGGAATGATGGCATCAAGAATGTCAACCTGGGGGACAAAAGCACCAAAGTGCAGGAGATCATTGTTCCCACCATAGACACAGTTCGTTACACCTACCTCATGGATCTTTGCATCAACTATGGCGTGTAAGTATTCTATGGGGGCATGGTGGAACTGATATACAAACGCTCAAAGTGCATTATTACATGACAACATTGTTTCTACCTCTGCTATTTGTTTAAATAGAATAATTGTCATTTCTTCTGACATTTCTTTTCCATTAAATAGAGTCTGGTAAATGTTTCCTCCCTTTCTCTCAATAGACCTCTGCTGTTTGTTGGTCCTACTGGCACAGGAAAGTCAGTATATGTGAAAGAGAAGCTGATGAACAATTTGGACAAAGACCGCTATCTACCTTTCTTCATCAATTTTTCAGCTCGGACCAGCGCCAACCAAACTCAGGTTCGCATTAAGAAAGTCTAGTGTTCACCCAGAAATATTTGGCTTGCTAGGAATACATTCCTAGGTGCAATTGTCTAACAAGTAAGTGGCTATTCTATATCTGATATTTTTCTAGAGTATCATCATGTCCAGGTTAGATAAGAGAAGGAAGGGGGTGTATGGCCCCCCCATGGGAAAGAAGTGTGTCATCTTTGTAGATGACATGAACATGCCTGCGCTGGAACAGTTTGGAGCTCAGCCACCCGTGGAACTACTTCGACAGTATATGGACCATGGAAACTGGTTAGAACCGTCCACTATTAGATAGCTTTTTTTGTTTTTTAAAGGAAGAAGACAATATTGATTTCATTCAGGAAGCGTAAGCATTGTTCAGCACACAGTCCTTATCTGTTTTGCTCTGGCAGGTATGACCTGAAGGATACCTCCAAGATCAGTCTTGTTGACCTACAGCTCATTGCAGCTATGGGTCCCCCTGGTGGTGGAAGGAATGCTGTGACGTCCCGCTTTCTTCGGCACTTCAACATCTTTAGCATTAACGCATTCAGTGATGACACCATGGTTCGCATCTTCTCCAGCATTGTAGCCTTTTACCTCAAAAACAATGAATTCCCACCTGAATATTTTACCATTGGCAGCCAAATAGTGACAGCAACAATGGAAGTGAGTCCCCTGAAAAACACAGAGAATATAATAATTACTGTTCTATCTCGATTGATAGATTTGTTTTTGATGTGTTAAAGACTCTTCTGTATCATATTTTGTCTTCCACAATGTGTTTGTTGCTTTTTTTATTTTATTTCCAAAGGTGTACAAGAAAGCCATGGAGAATCTGTTGCCAACTCCAGCTAAGTCTCACTACACCTTCAACTTGCGGGACTTCTCACGCGTGATCCAGGGCTGCTTGCTGCTTAAGCAGAAGTCTCTGGAGAACAAGCGCACGATGATACGCTTGTTTGTCCACGAGGTGCTCCGCGTCTACTACGATCGCCTGGTGGATGACAAAGATCGAGCATGGCTCTACAAGCTGATGAATGGCATCCTCAAAGAACACTTCAAAGAGAACTTTGACCAGGTGTTTGAACATCTGAAACAAGGCAGTAAGGTAAGTGAAGATACATTTAGATTTGCTGTAGCATCATGTGCTTAACAATTATTCTACTTATATAGAATGTAAGTATGCTTTCTAAAAAAATATATATAAGTGAGGATTTCAAACAAATAGAATAAGCTGTATGTTAAAACATTTCCCTTCTTTTCAGCTGATTGAAGAAGACATGCGGAATCTTCTGTTTGGCGACTACATGAACCCTGACCTGGAGGATGATGAGCGTTTGTACGCTGAGGTGCCATCAATGGACAGCTTTTCAAATGTAGTGCAGTCTTGTCTCGAGGAATACAACCAAATGCACAAGAATCACATGAACCTTGTCATCTTTCGGTAATCACTTTTAATATTATAGAGCCTCATGAAAATGTTGCTCTGAAGCTTTTTAGTATGAAAGTACAATTAAAAGATTGTTATGACTGTACATCCAGCCAAATAACGAATACTTGAATACAATAAGTTGATAAAGTCATGCTTTTGTAACATATCTTCTTGGTCTGCATTATGAAGGTATGTCCTTGAGCACCTGTCTCGTATCAGCCGTGTGTTGAAGCAGCCAGGAGGTAATGCCTTACTGGTGGGAGTGGGAGGCAGCGGACGCCAGTCAATCACCCGTCTGGCTACATCCATGGCCCACATGACCATGTTCCAACCTGAGATCTCTAAGAGCTACGGCATCACTGAGTGGAGAGATGACCTGAAGGTCAGATTTGTGGTATCGGACAGACCGCTTTGTCTTCATTTTGATTCCTGCTTATGATACATATGCATTTAAGAGAGTTGTGTAAGATTTTGACAACATTCTACTTTTTCTTATATTTAAGATGCTGCTGAAAAACGCTGGGGTGAAAGGTCAGAAAACAGTGTTCCTGCTCACTGATGCTCAAATCAAAGATGAGGCTTTTCTAGAGGATGTGGACAGTGTCCTGAACACAGGGGAGGTACCCAATCTGTTTGCGATAGACGAGAAGCAGGAGATCATGGAGGTAGGATGTCATAAACTATTTGTATAGCCCCATAGAACAGTATATATCTTGTGTAAATCAGTCTTTTTCCTAATCTTTCTGTCTTCAGACAGTACGTCCTATTGCCCAGGCTGGTAATAAGAACTTGGAGTTGAGTCCTTTGACTCTGTTTGCCTTCTTCGTGGCGCGTTGTAGAGAGAACCTGCATATTGTTGTGGCCTTCAGTCCGATTGGAGATGCCTTTCGAAATCGCCTCCGCCAGTTCCCATCCCTTGTCAATTGCTGTACCATTGACTGGTTCCAGGTGATACTGACATTAAGAATCCATTTGCTTGTTGTGTTTTTTTGTAGTAATATTAGTAGTAAAACTTATTGCAAATGAAATGACGAAGAAAACTGTCAACCAATTTGTGTCAGCTAATCAGAGTTGAAAAAAAATGAACATAATAAAAGGGAAAAAATAGTAGACACTATATCGATGGAGCCAGCAATAATATCAACACCATCTCTTTTTGCTGCCTTGACAGCCATGGCCAGAGGAGGCTCTTGAGCGGGTAGCCAACTCCTTCCTGGAGTCATTGGAGATGAGTGAAAATGAAAGGAAGGAAGTCGTACCCATCTGCAAAACATTCCATACCTCTGCCAAAGATCTCTCGCATAGGTATGGCTAGGCTTTTATTTATGACTTGTACATTCAAAAGGTTAAGGATTTTTACAAGCCCTTAATTTCACTGATGTTTTATTGCAGATTCCTCTCTGAGCTGGGTCGCCATAATTATGTGACACCCACATCCTACCTGGAACTGATTGCAGCTTTCCGGCTGCTTCTCACTCAAAAAAGAGATACTGTCATGAAAGCAAAACAGAGGTATACCAACGGTCTGGATAAACTAGCCTTTGCTGAATCTCAGGTATCTGCAGCATCATTTTTATTTTTTTATTTATTTGACCTGATTTTGTTTTTGTCCTTTTATTACAAAATGTTCGGAATACATTTCTATGTCTTATTTTATTGATGTTCCTCCGCAGGTTGGTGAGATGAAGAAGGAGCTTGTAGACCTACAGCCCAAACTGGAACAGGCAAAAATAGACAACACCAAAATGATGAAGGTGAAATAATGTCTTCATTTGCAGCAATATTAACTGAGAGTATACAAAGAACTTGAAAACTGACTAAATGTGATGACTTTATTAGGTGATTGAGGTGGAGTCTGTAGAGGTGGAGGCTAAAAGTAAAGTTGTACGTGTTGATGAGGAAGCTGCAACTATAAAAGCCAATGCGGCTCAGGCTCTGAAGAATGAGTGTGAGAGTGACCTGGCTGAGGCCATCCCTGCCCTGGAGGCTGCTCTCTCAGCCCTGGACACTTTGAAGGTGAGAAATCCCGCAGGTGCTCCATTGTGATAACTTAATCTACTCAGACTATCACGGTGTATACAGTTCAGAAAGTTGAGCTGCCTGTTTCCTTTCAGCCCTCTGATGTGACAATTGTAAAGTCGATGAAAAATCCCCCTTCAGGGGTGAAGCTGGTCATGTCAGCTGTGTGTGTGATGAAGGACATAAAGCCGGATAAGATAGCTGACCCAGCTGGGACTGGAAAAAAGGTTAGACTGCATAAAATCACATCTTAAAAGGAAATCATAGTTTTTTGCTACTTATTTCTGGTCACTTAAAACATTGTCAAACCTCACCTTACTAAAATCATTTCATTTTTTTGCCAGGTTTTGGACTACTGGGGTCCGAGCAAGAAGCTACTGGGTGACATGAACTTTTTACGAGATCTTAGAGTATATGACAAGGACAACATTCCTGTGAGTGTCTAAAAAATGAGTTCTACATGTATTATTTCATACTTTGCTTGTATTCAGCATGGGAAGACTCTTCCATTTCTTTTTTTGCTGCAGGTCCCTGTGATGCAAAAGATCCGTAGTGAGTACATGACTAATCCTGAATTTGAACCCAGCATAGTGGCAAAGGCCTCCTCTGCAGCAGAGGGCCTTTGCAAGTGGATCAAAGCAATGGAGGTGTATGACAGAGTGGCAAAGGTGCAGTGATTTTGGCTTTGAATGTATTTGTTTTTCTCTTGACAGAACGTGCATACATGCTTCCACTTATTCTTTGATTGCAACCCTTGTCTTTGGTTTTAGGTTGTGGCTCCTAAGAAGGCAAACCTTGCAGAGGCACAGGAGTCGCTAGCTGCTACCATGGCCCTGCTGGACCAGAAGAGAGGTGAACTAAAGGAGGTAGAGGACCGTTTGGCTGCCCTTCAGAAAACCTTTGAGGAGAAGACAGAGGAGAAGGCCCAGCTGGAGATCCAGGTGGATTTGTGTGCCAGGAAGTTGGAGAGGGCAGAGAAACTTATTGGTGGTCTGGGCGGAGAGAAGACCAGGTCAGAATGAAGCACATATACATTCTATTAATTGTTCTGAAAATAGAACTATTACTGACTTAATTAATTGTGTCCTGTAGATGGTCTAAGGCAGCTGATGATCTGCAGAACACATATGACAACCTGACTGGAGACGTTCTCATTTCCGCTGGGGTTATCGCTTACCTTGGGGCCTTCACTGCTGGCTTCAGACAGGACTGCACCAAGTCATGGACTAAACTCTGCCAAGTAACACTCCTACAGTTCTCTTTTAATAATTATAATAATAATTTATTAATCCCGTGAGGGGAATTTCGTTTTTACACTCTGTCTAATGACATGCTACACAAACATAGGCCGAAATACACACACACGCTGAACAGGATCCTCCTGAGCTGGTGGGGGGGTTCGGTGCCTTGCTCAAGGGCACCTCTGCTGTGCTCAGGCACCTCTCCAGCTACCAGGCCAATTTCCAGACTTGGTCCATGCCGGGACTTGAAACGGCGACCCTCCGGTTCCCAACCCAAGTCCCTACAGACTGAGCTACTGCCGCCCCCAAGACTTTAGGACTTTTACGTAGCTTTATTTGAATTCAGACTAGCCATTCAAGGTCAGGCCCCAGAATCTTTGTCAGAACTCATTCACCCGTATTCACCAACCCGTTTGCTAAGGTCTAACACTTTCAACCTGCTGTCTGTCCCACAGACACATTTTAAGACTCGTGGTGATCGTGCGTTTGAGGCCATAGCACCAATCCTTCGGAAGTCCCTGCCCATCTTGTTACGTTCTTCTGACTCTGTTAAGTCCTAAGAAGCAGCTAAAAATGTTGATGTTTAGACAGGCCTATGAGCAATCATGTCCACCCAGTCTACCTATTGATCTATGTTTTACTGTGCCAATTATTGTTCCTGGTGAAAGTGGGATTTTATAATGTCGCTCCATGAACTACTCGTTTGTTCCTGATTTTATTATGGTATATGTATGTTGATTTAAAGCACTTTGTGAACCTGAAAAAGTGCTATATAAATAAACTTGACTTACTTACTTACTTAATATTTTTATTTTACACTCCCTTAATATCTCTAGTCCAAGAAAATCCCATCATCAGATGACTTCTCCCTCAGTAAGACCCTGGGAGATCCTATTAAGATCAGGGCTTGGAACATTGCAGGCCTTCCCAGTGACTCTTTCTCTATTGACAATGGTGTCATTGTCAGTAATTCCCGAAGATGGTGAGTCTGTGTTGTATGAATGAAGTGAAATCTCTTATTTCTTACAGAAACATACACAGGGGTTTACAATTGAACCTAAGATCTCATCATCAATGTTTGTGTTATGGAAGGCCCCTAATGATCGACCCTCAGGGTCAGGCCAACAAGTGGGTGAAGAATTCAGAGAAGGACAACAACCTGAGTGTGATCAAGCTGACAGATGGGGACTACATGAGGACTTTGGAAAACTGCATTCAGTTTGGAACACCTTTGCTACTGGAAAATGTAGGAGAGGAGCTGGACCCATCGCTGGAACCACTGCTGCTCAAACAAATCTTCAAACAAGGTGATTTGAGTCTCTTAATGCTGTTGGGGCAATTCAGATTGTGATTCTAAAAAAGAATTGTATAAATTCAAAGTTATTGTTTGATTCACCTAGGCGGTGTGGATTGCATCAGGCTTGGGGAGAGTGTTATTGAATACTCCTGTGAATTCCGTTTCTACATCACCACTAAGCTGAGGAACCCACACTACCTACCAGAACTGGCCACTAAGGTATCTCTGCTTAACTTCATGATTACCCCAGAGGGCCTGGAGGACCAGCTACTTGGGATTGTGGTCGCCAAGGAGAGGTAGCACCCACAAAAAAATGTCATGTGGTTATCCCGTTGAAATACTTCTTTTCATTTTATAAGAATATCTCTGCTCTCCATTTTCACTACAGGCCAGAGCTGGAAGAGGAGAGAAATGCACTTATCCTGCAGTCAGCTGCTAATAAGAGACAGCTAAAGGAAATTGAGGACAAGATCCTGGAGACACTGCAGTCGTCTGAAGGAAATATCCTGGAGGATGAAAGTGCCATTCAAATTCTGGACTCTGCAAAAATCATGTCCAATGAGATTTCCAAGAAACAGCAGGTGTGGACTATGCAAAAATAACTGTTTACTGTTCTCTACAGAAAACCACACCTGTATTTTGAATATGAGGAGTCTGACATCTGGTAATATAACGTCCTTCTGTTACATGTTTTACAGATTGCAGAGAAGACAGAGATCAAGATAGCAGAGTCTAGAGAAGGTTATAGAGCCATAGCCAAGCACTCCTCCATCCTGTTCTTTAGCATTGCTGATCTCACCAACATAGACCCCATGTACCAGTACTCTCTCAGCTGGTTTGTCAACCTCTACATTAACTCTATTCAAGACAGGTGAGTGGTGCACATGAAGGGAACTCTGCTGTGTCCCAGAGTTGGTAAACATTTAGTCAAATTTGCTGGGACTTCATGACTTAACCAGCAGTTTAAAAAACATTATACTCAATCTGTATAACACGATCACACTTGATTTAACCATTGGACAAAAAGGGGGATTATTGAATACAACTTGCTTAGGTTCATGCTTTAATCATGAAGTTTTGACGCTTTCTTTGTTTTGTCTGTTATTCATCAGTAACAAGTCCAAGATCCTTGAGCGGCGGCTTCGATTCCTGAATGCTCACTTCACCTATAACCTCTACTGTAATGTCTGTCGCTCTCTTTTTGAGAGGGACAAACTTCTCTTTTCATTCCTCCTCTGCAGCAATCTGCTGTTGTAAGTGTTAAAGCTGAGGATATTGGAGGAATCAGTTACATTATTAGAATTTGAGCTTTAAACCACATTGTGCAAACTTGTTTTTTTTCTACCTAGAGCAAAAAAGGAGATTGAATACTCTGACTTAATGTTTCTACTGACTGGAGGAGTGGGTCTGCAGAACACTATTCCCAACCCAGACCCCAGCTGGCTACAGGACAAGAGCTGGGATGAGATTTGTAGAGCCAGTGATCTGCCTAGCTTACAAGGAATAAAGTAAAAAAGCATCACCAATCACAAACTCACTCAACCAAAAATTCCTTTTTGTGTAATGGAGGGAACCTAACTCTATTTTATTCCACAGAGAGGCTTTCATCAAAAGCCCAGAAGACTTCAAGCCCATTTATGACAGCAAAGAGCCATGCAACACTCCTCTGCCCACTCCCTGGTGTGAAGAACTTAATGAGCTGCAAAAGATGATTATTGTTCGATGTCTCAGGCAGGACAAGATAGTGCCAGCTGTGACTAAATACGTGACTTGCAAACTGGGCAAGACATTTGTCCAGCCCCCTCCCTTTGACCTGAGTAAAAGCTACTTGGACTCAAACTCCACCATCCCTCTTGTGTTTGTGCTTTCCCCGGGAGCGGATCCCATGGCTAGTAAGTCCTAAAGTGACAATGATTGACTGTCAAAGATGCAACCCCCTGAAAGTAATCAGAGATTACAATATCTCCCCACAGGCCTATTGAAGTTTGCCAGTGACAAAAACATGGCTGGTGCCAAGTTCCAGTCCATCTCTCTGGGGCAGGGCCAGGGACCCATTGCTGCCAAAATGATATCCACCGCCATGCAGGACGGGACGTGGGTGTGTTTGCAGAACTGTCACCTGGCTGTTTCCTGGATGTCCACCCTAGAGAAAATCTGTGAGGATTTCAGTCCAGCTACATGCCACCCTGACTTTCGACTTTGGCTCACAAGCTACCCTTCAGCCAAAGTAAAGTTGAATGTGTATTATTTGGCACATATTACCAACTTTAAACAGTAAGATGGAGCTTTGATATGATTATAATCTTTCCCGACATCAGTTTCCAGTGACTATCCTGCAGAATGGGGTGAAAATGACTAATGAGCCTCCTACTGGACTCCGCCTCAATCTCTTGCAGTCTTACTTGTCAGATCCTGTTTCTGACCAAAACTTCTTCAATAACTGCCCCGAAAAAGAGCTGGTGAGTTGATGGGAAGCTCCATTACACGTTGTGTGCATTAGTTGATCAAGTTGGTCTTTTGTATTAAGTCATTGTGTTTCTTTTTTCCTCCTCATCTCATTAGATTTGGGAGAAGCTACTGTATGGCCTGTGCTTCTTCCATGCTCTTGTTCAGGAAAGAAAGAAGTTTGGACCACTGGGCTGGAATATTCCCTATGGTTTTAATGAATCTGATCTACGTATAAGCATCCGACAGCTACAGGTATTCAATCATTCATTTTCAAAGACCAAGTTTCTACAATCCCAGGAATCTAAAATGTATTGTGCGTTTTTCCCTCTTTAGCTATTTGTGAATGAATATGATGAGGTTCCCTTTGAGGCTATATCTTACCTGACCGGAGAGTGTAACTATGGTGGCCGTGTGACAGACGACTGGGACAGGCGGCTCCTGTTGACCATCTTAGCAGATTTCTACAACAAGGACATCATTGAGACACCTCGCTACCCCTTCTCACTAAGCGATGACTACCATGCCCCACCCAAATCCAACTATGAAGACTACATTGAATTCATCAAGGTAAAGCCACCTGAGAGATCACAAATAAACAGCAAAATACATCTTGTTTATCTTTGTATGTAACATAGCGACTTACAACTAAGAAGTATTAACTTTATTTTGTTGCAGGAACTTCCTTTCAGCCAGCATCCAGAGGTTTTCGGGATGCATGAAAATGTAGACATTTCTAAAGATCTGCAGCAGACAAAGCTGTTGTTTGATTCGCTGCTGCTTACCCAGGGTGGAGGAGCTAAGGGAGGTGGTAGCTCTGGGAGCGACAACACACTGTACGACATAGCAAATGACATACTTACCAAGGTAAAAACTTACCACATCCCTTTTACATTCAGTCATTTTTAGCTGTGTGGTAGTGAGGTTTGGGGATGGCAGTGGCGGTTAGTTCACTATGGCCAAGACAGAAATACCCCAACAAGTAACAGATGGATTTCCATTTATTTGGTAAATGTTAGCAGGCTGGGGCGCTGGTTTAGCTCAGTTGGTAGTGCAGGCGCCCCATGTACAGAGGTGACAGTCCTCAATGCACTGGTTGCTGGATTTTTCCCTGTTCCTGATGCTATTTGGTTCCTGTCCTCCACTGACTCTTTCTCCCACATCTGTCTCTCCATTGCTGTCCTAGCTAATAAAGGCAGAAAGATTAAAAAAAATCATCTTTTGGGGAGAAATTAGTTTTACATTGATTTATTATTAGTTTCAGAAGTTGGCTCATACAGGTTCTAAAGTTGAGTTGAACATTTTAGTGAAAGATATAGGTGGCACAAGTGCAGGTGTACACTTCTGTTGAATTGCCTATTTAGTGCTTTCCTTTTCATGACTGTTCGCTAAATGCACTCCGTTGTATATTTCTTTAACCAACTGACTTTTCTTTCAACAGCTCCCCACTAACTTTGACACAGAAGCAGCTCTGTTGAAGTTCCCAGTGCTCTATGAAGAGAGCATGAACACTGTACTGGTCCAAGAGATGGAGCGCTACAACACGTATGAACTAACAGCACAGTGCAGAACTCTGAGACGCACAGTTCACCATCAACTATGTCTTTACTGCTGTTCTTTTTTTCATCTCTCAGGCTGTGTAGTACCATCCGTGTGAGTCTACAGAATCTGTTGAAGGCCATCAAGGGCTTGGTGGTGATGGATGCAGAACTGGAGGCAGTTGCAGGCAGTTTGATTGTGGGCAAGGTCCCAGAGAAATGGGCAAAGCGCTCTTACCCCAGCCTTAAGCCTTTGGGCAGCTACATTACAGACTTTCTCTCAAGGCTTAAGTTTTTGCAGGTGAGACTACTTAGGAAAGATTCTAACACGAAAAACTGGAGAAATAACTTTGATTATATGGAAACTCTGTGTTTGTTTAGCAACTTATAATTACACTTTTACTTTTTGTGTCTACAGGATTGGTATGAAGCCAATAAACCGAACGTGTTCTGGCTGTCTGGCTTCTTCTTCACCCAGGCCTTTCTGACTGGCGCGATGCAAAACTACGCCCGAAAATACCACGTCCCAATTGACCTGCTAGGCTTTGATTTTGAGGTTAAAAGAAACACTTTTAATCCCTGTATCTTCACTCCAAATATACTCTCATAGCCCGCAGAGTGTACTTATCTTCAGATTTGTTACTGACTTACACTTACAGGTTCTTCCTATTGATGAGTCAGACACATCGCCTGAGGACGGTGTTTACGTGAATGGAATGTTTCTTGATGGAGCTCGGTGGGACAAAGAAAGGTAGTGGTTCTTACCGGGGGTTAATTAAAGGCGAAAAAATC
This sequence comes from Tautogolabrus adspersus, assembly GCA_020745685.1. Classification (NCBI taxonomy): domain Eukaryota; kingdom Metazoa; phylum Chordata; class Actinopteri; order Labriformes; family Labridae; genus Tautogolabrus; species Tautogolabrus adspersus. The sequence continues at coordinate 19,199,462 of CM036547.1, read as the reverse complement.
ATTTAAATAGTGGAGATTAACAATATTTTATAAACATACTTTTTTCCCCTGCCTATCTTTAGTGGCGTTCTGGCTGAGCAGCATCCCAAAGTCCTGTTTGACACAATGCCAATCATCTGGATAAAACCAAGTAAGTATCATCATACCCCTGTATCAAATGTTTGACTAATGAAATGCAAGTATTTCACGTTTTTGTGTGTCTGTTTCATCAACTTTTAATTCATTCCTAGTGTTACATCCTCGTTCTTTTCTTTGTCTCACTGCTCCTTATTTTCTTTGTCTCTTTGCTTCCTTCTCTCCCCTGCAGCTCAAAAGAGCACCAGTCAGCCACAGAAGCTGTTTGTCTGCCCTCTCTACAAGACGAGTGAGAGGAAAGGAACACTCTCTACAACAGGCCACTCCACCAATTTTGTCATTTCCATGATGTTGCCCACTAGCATGCTCCCTCAGCACTGGATCAAGCGTGGTGTTGCCATGCTTTGCCAGCTCGATGACTGAGTTCAGACAACAAATATCTTAAACATGTTGCGGTGTCAGATTAAAAAACTTTAATGCTTCATCAAAAATGTCATGCTCATTTACTATGTTAAATAAAACTTCAAATCAGTTTATGGACATCTATATAGTGTTTCAACAAAAAAGTGTACTCTGCATTAGTTTCATAACATACCAAACCTGAGAAGCATTTTGCATGCAACTTTTTTATTAAATCCCTGCACACCACCTCTACATGTGGGCCTGTAGTACATAATCTTCCTGGTGTACTGCAGCTCTTTTGCAGTTACTGTACTAGTTTTGCTCACACATATGCCTTTTGAGGTCTTACTAGTCCACAAGGATCCTTTCCTCGCCTTTTGCCAGTAAAAGTGTAAAATGTCTGAAGGGTAATAAAACTAAGCCAAAAAAAAAAAGTTTTTGAAAAAAAAAAAAAACTTTAAATGAGAAGCTCTATCAACAAGGATTTTTTATTTAAACGTTGATCTTGATAGATGAGGGTTGTGTAGCTATGCAGCTGGTTTCTATGGTTGTTGATAATGTAAAGAAACATGCACTCTGACATGGTCTAGTAGTCTGTAAATATGAATGACAAACTATACTGTAATAATACTATGCTGTACTGCATCCCACTAATTCCCTATATCCCACAGCCGTGATCTTTCTCTTGATGAATCAAGATAGAAAATATATAAACAGGTAAGCACTGCAATTTGGCTGTGTGTGTTTGTGTGTGGGGGTGGGTGTGGGGGCTTTCCACATGGAGCTTGGATGTTCCTTTTTCCTCCCACTGATTGTGCTTCCATGCTTTGATGAACCACAATGAAATGGGAAATAAATGAACAGGTGAATACTGCAGGTCGTCCACATGTTAGTGTTAGTAATAATCATGCTGTGTTGGCTTGGGCTGTGTTGGTGGGGCCCACAGTGAAAAGTTTTCATGGGGCCCAGGTTTCCCGGTGACGCCCCTGCTGATATGATTGGCTGTTTTTTCTTTTTGCTGAAGATCATGCTTATCTGCTCTACACATCGCAAACAATGTGCTAAAAAAAATTATTCAAATATTCTTTTAAATAAATTAACTGTATAGAAATTAAAAGAACACTGTACCCTCGTGGAATTTCACCATAAATTAACTAAATGGTGTTTTGTGAAGAGCAATGTCAGCATCAGAAGGTAGGACAATTAATTAATAAATAGCGAATAAATATGGCCTAGTACTTTAATTTAATGAAGAGATAGTCCAAAAAGTTATGTTTTTCTTTTTTTTAAATGGTTTGAAAGGGAGATGTTCTTGTCAAATCTCTCCTGCTGCGTATTTTTAATAAATGTCTCTGTGTTGTGATTGAATCTGTACATGTGGGCTGAGCGGTGGCAGTTGTTGCAGTGCTCAGTGGGTCAAAGCTAGGTGCTGGCTGTTAAGACCCCGTGATCTGACATTTATAGTTGCAGAGATATAAATAGTTGCAGTGTGTGTGGGTGCTGAGGAGCCTACTTGCTGTTGTGAACTCCACAGATTGCAGACTGCCATTTGACTGAAGGTAAACAGCAAACAAATAAGTAATGCATCGAAAGAAAAATCCCTTCAATTAGCATGACTTTCAAAACTAACTCTGGAGCCATGTTGTTTGTAGCTGTTAAATTTCAGTGTGTTAATTTGTTGGTTATTTACTGTATTTGCATGTGGTACTGTAGAAATGCTTTGATGTTTTCCTAGTTTCTTGATGAACTTTCTCCTTTAACTGAAGATTAATAATTGCTCACAGCAATCATTTGTGCTACAGAAATCTGCAACAGAAGTGTTGATTAAAGATCATGTGAGGAACTTTTGGCCTCCTGACCATTTAGTATGGACACAGTGGTACCTCATATATCTTTTCGCATTTTGTCCTGTACACGAGAAGCGGTGTTTTCAAAAAATCTCCTCCTGCTTTCTTTTAACAGTCAAATGTTTCACTCATCTAGGATCTTTGTAAACAAAGGCTGTTTCGGCTTGAGTTAATCACTTAGACACCTACCACGCTGCAGCAGTTTAAGAATTACAAATAACAATATAGAAGTAGTCAATCTTGTCGCTGATGGTCTCATTAGCTTTTGTAGGTCATTAAGAGACATCTGTATTGATTTTGGTCAGTTTCACAGCAGCTTTAAACTCCTGACATGAGCTTTAACTCTTGCCTGGTCACAAAGTTTTAAGCCTCAGGTCAATAGCTTTAATGCATTTTAGAGTCAAATGTTGTATCCAAACTCGCTGACATCTTCAAAACGGTAATACGGCCGTCTGCAAATACTCTGTGCTCAGCTTTACTGTGTAGCAGTTTACTTTTCCCTTTTGCTGCTGCAAGTGGCGTGTGAGTTTTCAGACACCTGATTTAACGGTCTAGTTTTCTTTGTGGCTGTCTCTCCCCAGAGCAAGCCATTGTGCCTCAACTACTTCTGACAGATGAACACAGAGACAGAGGATGACTTTTATCAATCGGAGGACGACTTGGATGAAGATGAGGCGACGCAGTACATCATTGAACAAAGTCTTATTCAATATAGAAAACTCAAAGGATTGAATCCAAGGTTAAAGTCTAACCAATAAGCATTAAATGTCTCATTCTGTATATTGTGTTTTGGTTTTTGAACCTTTGAATCCTCGTATCCACTTTTTCTTTCTTTAGTGATCTGAAACCCAGTGACGACCCTGATGAGATTTTCAAAGCTATCAAGGAAGGTAAACAGAATGGATTCTGTAAAAGCATGATATAATAAATCCTGACTAGATTCTCACATCATGCCCTGTCTTTATGTTTAGGTGATGAAGAGGCACTGGACAGACTGGCAGTGCAACCAGAGACCCTGTCCAGAGTTGATGACCGTGGATGGATCCCTTTGCACGAGGCTGCTGTGCAGGAGAATAAAAGGATACTTGAGATGACCTTCTCAGGTAGTGAGGCTATCAAAACTACAACTGTGATATTTGACCATAAGGACTCCTTTGAAATGCCTGCCGTGTTGATTATTTATTTGTGTTTCAGCATCACCCCCGGGTGCAGCCCAGTGTCGTACTCTGAAGGGTGAGACGCCGCTGTTTCTCGCCGTGGTTCATGGACTCAGAGAGAGTGCTACATTCCTGTTACAGAACGGTTCTAGCCCGGATCTCCTGAACGATGAGCAGGATTCTCCTTTAGTGGCAGGTATGTGACATCTTAATATAAAACATCATTTATTTAAAGCTCCTGTGAGTACTTTTGGATGGTTATGAAACCATCTCAAATGTATACTAGATGCCTCTTTATGACCTAAAAAAGCAATTCTTTTCTCTTTCTCTAAGCTATTCTGAATGATCAGTATGACTTGGCTACTCTCTTGCTTCGCTACAATGCCAGTGTAGACCAAACTGGACCACTGAACAGGACAGCTCTGCATGAGTCTGCCTTTTTAGGCCTGGAGAACTTTGTCTATCTGCTACTAGAGTCTGGAGCCAACCCAAATGCGAGCGACATCAAAATGAAAACTCCACTGGCTCTAGCTGCACAGAATGGACATCTGAACGTGGTGGAGGTCCTCTTACAGAAAGGTATATAAAATAAGGTGATGGATTACAAATGTGTCTTGGTTTCTTGATGTTACTTAGTGAGCTGACCTGACAGTTTATGTTGCAAAAAAGCAGGATAAAACAATACTAGCTTTGAAAAAAAAAAAGGGGGGGGGGGTCATTGCAGGACTGCCTTAGCTTTCCAACCCATCATTTTGTCCTTAATGTGTTTTATATCTTGAAAAAGCCTAAATTTACTATTATATTATATGTATTATTTATTCAGGAGCCCATGTGTGGTGTGAGTCGGAATCAGGCACCATATTGTTCGAGGCAGCAGAATCAGGTAACCCTGACATAATCTCCCTGCTGTTGGACCATGGAGCAGATCCCAACATACCTATGTACGGTGGGCACCTGCCAATCCACCGCGTGGCCTACCGTGGACACATACTGTGAGCATTATCTAAGTAACATGTAGCTCCTTCTTTTGTCAAATAGGGTTTGAACCTCTGTTGTGTTTTTTACATGAGGTCTCCTCTCTGACAGGGCTCTCGAGCATCTCATACCGGTGACTAAGCTGGAGGCTGTAAAGGAAAGTGGGATGAGTCCTCTCCATTCTGCAGCTGCTGGTGGACATGCACATTGTGTGGAGATGCTGCTCAAAGCTGGCTACGATCCAAATGTTATGCTTCACCAAAGGGTGAGGTGCAACTATGATGATGAGCGCAGGTCTGCCCTTTTTTTTGCTGTGTCCAACAATGATCTGCAGTGCACCCGCTTGCTGCTGGAGGCTGGGGCAATGGTGAACCAGGATCCTATCAACTGTTTGCAGGTGGCTCTAAGACAGGGAAACTATGAACTGATCAACACGTTGCTAAAGTCAGGGGCAAATGTGAACTACTACTCCCGAGTCAATACCACCCACTTCCCCTCAGCACTGCAGTATGCTTTGAAAGACGAGGTCATGCTGAGGATGATTCTTAACCATGGATATGATGTTAAGCGTTGCTTTGACTGTCCCTATGGAGATAGTTCCCATGACTACGCTCCTTGGACGACCTCTATCATCAAAGACATGGTGGTGAGTCAAGGCTTGTCTGGGAGAGAGATGGTGTAAAGATTAAGTTTAGAAATATATGAATGAATCCCACAGTGGAAATATTGAAGCAACTCTCACTCATTTTTCAAGGTTTCCCTTCATCTGCCACACGTGTCTTTGTCTCTTTATAGTTCTGCGAGGTGATAACAGTGTCCTGGCTCAAACACATCTCTGCTCAGGTGGTGCGCATCATGCTCGACTACACTGACCATGTCACCTTCTGCACCAAGCTCAAGGACACATTAATTGAGCAGAAACAGTGGCAGGAGATCTGTCATATTCAAAGTACGAAATGCCCCAAGATCCTGCTCTTGTGTACTGATGACGTTATATGCATTTATTAACTTAACCTTTTTTAACTTTCATGCAGGAAATCCTCGGGGCCTGAAGCACCTTTGCCGGCTGCGAATAAGGGAGCATTTCAGTCGTCTGCGCTTAAAAGCTCCAGTTTTTATCAACTTTCTTCCTCTTCCTCCCAGGTTGAAAGATTATCTACGCTACAAGGAGTTTGATGTCTACAGCAGGGGCAGCATGGTTAGCCCACAGTGAAAATGCATTAATAGATTTCAAAGATACCATTGTGATAAAGGGACAAAGCCCATTCTCTGTTTACCTTGATATTGTGTGTTTTTAACATTATATAATTTTCCCAGACCTTGTTTTATGAAGGCTACTTGATGCCTTGTAATAGCCTAATATTTGTAAAAAACAATGCTTTTGTGTTATTGCCTCCAATAGCTACTGTAACATGTTGACGCCTTGTTTACAGATTCATTCTCTGTTGTCTTGACTCTTCTGGTTAAGTAGGTCCTGAAAAAACATTTTGATTAACAACTTTATTAGCCTATACTTTCACAACCATAGTGTTATTGTAAATTGAGTAGTCAGTTTTAAAATGTGGAGGCAAATGGTTCTGATAAATCTTTAGGAGAGATGGCATGACAGCACATGCCCAGTTGCTAATTACACTTTCACGATGCAATCAAAAACATCTGTAACTCGCACAATATTCTGTAAGAATGTGAGATCCCTGTCACTCTGCCACCACCTGGTGGGAGAATTAAGTATTACAGGAGTGAAATATTTTTCTTACATGCTGTTCTTGAAGTTTCACAATAAGTTTGTAAATCAGATGCCATCGACCAGACAGACAAGTGTTTCGGGCAATAGTGTGGGAAAATCAAAAGTGTTGAAAATCTTTCAGAAATATGATAATATGAAGTTATTTAATTATTTCCAGTCAGGCAGAAATGGCTTCTGAGTAGATTATACGGAACTGGCTGCATGCCACACAATATTCTTCCTGTTTAATGGGAAATTTGAGCATTGGTGACGGTCGTTTCACATCCAATTACTACATGATTTCTGGCAGTACTTCTATCCGCCGCTGGGTGGCGCGGATTCTCTCGAATGTAAACATAGTGACGGCAGCGTTTTGCAGTGGTGGAGAAGAACGTGTACGTCATTTTCACAATGGCGGAGGCTGGATGAGCAGGAGAGTGTGTGTGTGTGAAGCGGCGCCGTAATCGTTAGAGCTATATTGCCCGTATTACGTGCACGGTGCCCGAAAATGGCCCTGAACCCCAACGCAGTGGGGAAAAGGGACTCAGAATGTACCAAGGCGGACGATCCCCAGCCGGACTGTGGCGAACCCCCGAAGAATTCATCCGCCACCTCGGCCACAGCCAACCAAAATGGCGATCAGCCTGGATGTGGAGACAGTATAATGCCCGAACAAGAAGCCCTTGAGCGGCGGAGGAGCGTCCAGACGGACGCCCGGAGCTTCAGCAGTTCTCCCTTGTCAGGCCAGAGACCGAGTGAGGAACTGCCACGGAAAAATTTTCAGATTCCGAGGAAGATACGAGAACGGAAAGGTGGTGCCATATCCCTGCAATTTTGAACAGAGCCTGTCCTGTCTTTCATGCGTTAATTCTGCTACTGCATGTTGCTAGCATGCTAGCTGGCTAACTTGCTGGTCTCTCTAGTTTAATGAGTTCAAAACTATGTTCACCGACAATTTAGGTGTACATTAGACAGACGCCACACCGTGTTAGCATATTGATAGTCTTGAGCAGTGTAGCCTGTGTAGTTTTTTGCAGACAAATCGTTGGTAGTTGTGCTCAGGTACTCAGTTACCAGTGAGCTGCTAACTTCGTGTTAAGGCGCCTAAAAGCAACACTTTGAGGACTGGCCATTTGAACTCCCACCTTGTTCAGTTTTCGTCACCTGTTCAGTGGACCTAAGTGTGATTGAATATTGCTGCTGGTGGTGTCATAGGTGTGTTGCAGCCATCACCTGACAACATGTGGGTGTCTCATTGACCTCAGTGAAGGGCATGGATGTATCCACCTCACCTGTCTATTTAAAATGTTTGTACAGTGCAATGACACTTGTGATGATTCCCAAGCATAGCTGCCCACTCACTTGTCCCAGTTTAATGTCACTGGTCCCTTAGCATCCCTTGTACACCTAACCCCAATAACCCCTCCTCAGAGACAGTTCTCCCTACACAGCCCCATAATGTCTCCAAAAGCAATAATACCCTTTGCAAAGTGGACTCAGATGGATAGTGGTTGTTAAGGACCTTGCTGTTGTATATCAATTATTTGTATATATGCAAAATGAGCTTATGTTGCTTGACTTTAATCTTGAGCATAATCTAAGCAGCGTTCTAGTTCAAAGTTTCCCTCAGCAGGTGGCACAGGTGAATTACAAGTTGTCTTACTACTGTGTCACACATTTGGCTCATTTCCGTTGTTCGCCCTTTCAAACCTTGTGTAAATATAAACAGATGTAGTGCTAGGTCTGCTGCACTGTGCATTGTTGATGTTAGGTAAATCCAGTTACAGTTGTTGATCAGTGTGCTTACAACAATAATACCTCCTAATGCACAGTTCAGTTATCTTAGACATAAGTTTAGCAAATGATGATGCTGCTGGTTTAATGCAACCCCACACAGCTGGACTAAACATGCACAGTGTCTGCTCGCACTCAGTTCACATCACTTCATCTTGTACTCACTGCCTGTTAAGACACAGCATGTGACTCAGTTATGGAACCTTAGTGTCAACAGAGGACACATGATGTCCCCTTCTTGTGAAAGAATGTGACATATATGGTGTGCTACTTTTGATAGGTTTTCTCCTCTCTACCTTCACACACTTCTAAGCAGTCGGTGCTATATACTAACCACTGTTTCACCCCATGTGTGTGCAGGCTTGTACCAGTTCCTGCCCCCTGACAGCCGAGAGTTTGATGACCTCGTGAAGATTGTCTCCTCGTTTTACCTGGACGCATCATCACGAGGGACCTTCTCATACTGCAAAGCCAGGCTCATTCACAATGAGCTTCTGGAAAAGGAGGTTGGTCATTGTCTCGTTGTACCCAACTTCATCTAGTTGAACATTAGGGTTGCTCCTTTTTCATTAAGCAAAGCATTTTGTAGGCTGACATAAAGCTAACACAGCTAAGACTCAGTGGTAAATCCAAAGATACTGATGTAGCACATGCTATGATAAGATGTTTTCAACATGCAAGTACAATCCTCTTGTTGTTGAATGTTTATTGACCACTGATCAATGATACCATGAATATAAGTTGTCCCGTACCGTGCTGAAGCCCCCCCCCCAGTGCCCCTCTAACCTGCACTCACTTTGCTCCAGGACTAGCCGGGCCTGATTACGGTCACCTCTTGTACATGACGTCTTAATACAACACATGCATAGCTTTATGTGATCATGAAACATGCTTACTTTACAACACAGGCCGTCTCAAAATAAAGGGGGGGTTGCTGTCCAGTTCGCGTCCGGGATTTCTCAATAATTGAAGGCTTGGATCGATTATACATCATGTTCACGTTGTGTACCCGTGCTTGTGCTCGTGCATGAACAACTGTACCGTGCCGAAGTCCACCTCTTCCATCCGTGTCAGGACAAAGGAAGTGTACCGTGTTTAAGCGTGGAACAGATAACTCACACTAGTCACACGAACTGGACTTTTGAGATCAAAAATGCTTGTGCACGGTACAGATTGCCTTGTGTGAGTGCTCCCTAAGAGTTCAGTCTGCTGTGTCTCATTTGCCGTCTACTGCTTTTCCTTCCAGTTCATCGAGAAGCGGAGAGAGATGAAGCAGGAGGGGCGCACAGAACAAGAACTGACTGAGTCCTACTGCTTCCTCTATCCAGACAAAACCAAGGTATCAATGATGGACGAGATATGAAGCATGATGTTTTCTTTTTCTTTTTTTTGACTTCATTCTGATCCTCATGTGTTCGCTTGTACGTGCAGCTCCTGTGGGTCTGTGAGAAGGGTCTGTCAGTCGGACACTCCAGGATTACGACTCTTGGAAATTCTTCAGTTGGTAAGTTTGTGGTCTGATTTGCTCTTGGCATGACCTGATAGGAGACTGCAATGTTGTGGGAAAGCTTTGGTTTTTTTTATTTTTTAGGGTGCCGGTTTATTTCATTTTATGGGTTGCATTTTTAAATTAAACAACTTTGTTTTGATCAACAACTGCAGGTGTTTACTGGCAATTTGAGCTGAAAAAGTTGGAATTGTTTAAAACAGCTTGTACCTGCCCCGATACATTCAACTATGAATCACTTGAATGTTGGTTCACAAGTAACCACTGTAGGATCGAAGTTTTGTCTGGATTGTTCTATGATAATGATGCTATTCTTCTAATTCTGCTCTTTTGTCATTGTAGGCGTTTATCTGTCCAAATACTCAGATTTGTTACAAATCAATCCCTTGGATGTTGGTGCTGTTGGAGACATCATTGTTTTTAAAGTTATGCGGGTAAGGCTACAATCCTGTCTGCTTTGAGATGTTGAGATTTCTTGTTCTTGCTCGACTACAAACTCACCAGTATATGACTGGTTTTCTCAGGGCCGAATTAAGCACATCCATGAGAACATGCCTAAGAACGCTATCGAACCTACGCCCAAGTTTGACTGTCACCTGTCGAGAAGTGCCAACAGGGTGACGTCTCTGCTGTCTTACAGAGCTTTTGAGCTCACACAGGTAAACACGAGCTTGTTGTTTTCATTCGCTTGTGTTAGCAAAGTAGTGTGATGAGCTCTTTTATTTCCTAGATGGAATTGTAGGTTTTCATGGGTCTTTCTTTTCGACTTTCAGCAATATTTCTTTGAGTTTGCATTCGAAGAGATCAAGGCACGGCCGCGGCACGTCTGCCCCTACGCTGTGGTTTCCTTTCAGTACAAAGGCAAGGAAGCTGCAGCGGCTCCTATGACTGCACACAGGTACATTTATTCCTTCAGGGAACATTTTAAAAGCCATCGAGTAATCTTAAGTGGTTTCCATTCTGACAGCTCTGCAGTATTTGTTAACGAGATTTGTATTCCTCTTCCCCAAAAGGTTCAACACAATTTCCCCTGAAGGAAGTAGAGGTAAAACATTTGTTAAATATATTGAAACCAAAAGTCTCTCTTTGTTGTTTTGAATAGTTGTAGTTTCAACATTATGGTGCTCTTTCTTACTCGCTGCTTTTCAGTATCAGCTTAGAAAAGTGCATTTAGTTTTATGGACCCAGTTTTCTCCTTGTATGATGTTTTACCTCTTCCCTTTGCTCTTGCCCCTTTTGCAGGGAAAAGCTGCTACACTGTGTGGAGTGGTCCACTAGTAAACAAGGGCCAGGAGTTATTCCCCATCTGTTTACGATCATCCTCGCGCCCCTACCTTCCTTTCAAACTGTGAGTAAACCTCAAGTCCCTTCAATTAATTCTGCAAAACCGCTGAAAATATTGGCAGTGCTGCTAGAATTTCATCCGTTAAGAATTTAAACTGAACTGTAACACGCACATGTCTCATAGGTGTAAAGAGGGAGTTAGAAACTAAGTGTAGTAAAATGCGGGTAGGTTTACTTGAAATAGTTTTGAATGCTGTTTGACTGGTCTCCTGTGTGCTCCCCTGCAGGCCAGAGAAACTGGAGGTGACTCGAGGCATGCAGCTGGATCAGGTGAAGCGAAAGATTCACCCTTCGCTCTTTTCTTGGGACACCTACAGCGCTTCACGGGAAGGTCAGTCTGGATCACACATGTGTATGTCTTATAATTAGGTGATAGAAAAATGTAGACTACAATGCATTTCTTCATATCCAGTGTCTAGAGCTTCTTCTAAATGCAAACCCTGCAGTATTTGTTACAGAAAATGTGTTCTCACTTAATCAATTGAGTTACAACAAAACGTTTGCAACATTTAAGAACAACTTGAGCTCAGCGTAAAGAGAAAAAAAAAAAAAGGACTGCATAGTTGGGTTTTATGTGTCAGCTTTCCAACTCGCTTGTCTTTGTGTGCAGTGATGAAGTGTGGGATGTCCTGCAGCCTGTTTGAGGTGGTGGATGGAAAAGGCAAAGCAACCAGTGGCAGCCTGGCAGCACTCGTCCACAAACTGGAAAGGGACAGGATGGTGAGTCACACTAGCTGTTGCCTATCAGGTTCTAATGCATACACATCCCATAAAGACACAGAATCTGTTCTAACAGTTTGAGAATAAAATAGATTTCAAGCTGAGGTCGAGTAAAATAAGTTAATTCCAGAAAATGTTGCTTTTGTCTATCCTCTGTTATCCATCAGCAAATAGAATAAAACCGAACAATGTAGAACAAGTGTCCATAAGGAATAGATGTAAACATGCTCAATAGACGAAGGTGATAATTCCAACAGCCTGATGTTTTCTGACTGCAGCGTCTCCTCTCCTCTTTCAGGTGCTGGTGAATTCCTTGTTCGACAGGGGCTTTCTCTTCCTGCTGTCATCAGCTCAGATGATCGAGTCCAAAGGTACCAACAAGCTTTTACTCTCCTCCCATGGTTCTCTGTTTTGTCAGATGAACACCTACTTGTTCCCCTCGGCGAGGGTTCAGCTTTAAAAAAAGAGTTTCTGTTTGTTTTCTAGAGCGGCGGGGGCGGGTGGAGAAGAACCTGCAAGCATTATTCATCTTTCAGGAGTCAAGGATGGTTGTCAAGTACAGTAAGTATTATTCACTCTCTCTTTCTCTGACCATGCCCCCGTGGCAGCATCTGCATGAAGCTCAGAGCTGGAAGGTTTTATTGGCAAACAGGGATGATGAATATTATGGGGCTCTTTTTCATGGCTACCTACTGCATGCTCCTGCTTTTTTCAAAAACCAAAAGATGAGTGGAGAGACATTGATGATACGATTTTCACTCTTGATTTGTTATTTCAAAAGCTACTATACTTAGACTTTAATAGTAAAAGCATTTCTTTAAGAAAATGACATGTGTTTCCTCATTGTAGCATCCAGACTGTTCGAGCCTGAGCCGCTGACGGTGGAGCCCCAGCCTGCTCTCCTGTCGTCCGTGGAGCCTTTCATCCCTGCTCTGCACTACTCCCTTTACAAGTTACGTCCCAACCCAGGCAAGGACCTGAGCTTAGGGGTGGAGCGACAGGCCACAGACTACCTAACTCGTTTGGATTCAGGCACAGTGCGGCCGTTCATTCTGCCCGACTACAAACACACCATAGAAGAAAGGACCAACCCAGTGCCCCGACCCAAATTTAACATGGAGGCCGTGCTGCGTACTTATGTTCACACCCCTGTTAATTACATGTTACCTCTGAACAAAGTGAAGGATGTAATAGAAAAAATACGGAACCCCACACCTGTACCCACACCTACTCCCGCCCCAGTGGAATACAGCCCCGTTTCCGACTGGGGCGGCTCAGACCGGGGATCGGACAGGGCAGAAAGACTCCCAGAAAGGCTGCCTCAGGAGAGGCCACCTTTAGAAAGACCGCCTCAGGAGAGGCCAGCGCAGGAAAAGCCTCGAAGGGCAGGGTTGGCACACTCTAACGGGGCCCAGCCGCAGCACAAGTCTCACATAGATCCCCAGCCTCAGCCGCCTCAGAAGCTGCGACTGTCCCAGAACGAGTATGATAAAGACAAGATGAAGCAGCTGTTAAAGCTCATCCAACTCCACAAGAAAGCGATTGTGAAGGAACCTGGCAAGCAGAAGGGAGAGGATGGTGCTTGGGATGAAAACAGTCTGAAGAGGAAGTTGGAGGGGGATGAGAGGTTGGGCTTGAACAAACGTCAACGTGAAGATGCACTGAGCAACGGGGAACCCAGTCGAGGTGAGGACAGCTGCTGCTGTCTCTGATTTAAAATGTTATAAAGGAATGTATATTATCAGTTTCCCAACAGTGTAATTAGATATCAGTAATTGAATTGCAAAAAAACCCCAACACATTGCTGCCCATATGCACTGCATTAACCGAGTTAATGCATTTATTCACCCAAAAAATTAAATCAGTCTGTTAATATTTTAGCAAATTAACAAATGTTACCAAGGTTTCTGAGGTTTTCGAGCACTTAAGTCTGGGGGGGGGCTTTGCATTTAAGGTAGTTTCTATCTCTCCTTTAAAATAACGATAAAAGTTTTAAAAGTTGAATAATGTGCACCGATCACACCCCTCTTCATCGTCCCTCTGCAATACACACAGAGAATGTGGTTATTTGGAGGTTACGCTCAACCAGAACAATTTGCTTGTATCTCGCTAGGAGCCCAAGCAGACGAGGTGGGAGATGACATTGGACAGAGCGACAATCTGACAGCAGTGATGGAAAGCATGGGCATCTACGACACCGACCTGAGAGCTCGAGGTAACACCAACGCCTCAGCAGTCAATGAGACCCAGCGCCTCCTCAAGATCCTTTTGGCCACTCTCAACAAAGCCGTGGCTCAGGGTTCGATGTCTTTACCGCCAAACCACGGTGAATCGTCAACTGGCTCAGGAAGGGCGGAAGCTGCTATCCCTGACCCAGATCTTCGGAAACAAAATGAGCCGCCAGCATTACTTACTAACTACACAGAGGTAAGATTTGATCAGATGGTTTTGGATTTTTTTTAAATCCCGCGCTGCGTTTACTGACTTAAAATTAACCACTGGTGTTTTCTCTCTTTAGGTGGATATGGACTGTAGCCCTGGAAGTCCATTCAGTCCAGGTTCCCCACCAGAGCCAGCTCACACCTCAAAAGACCCAACATGGGTAAACCCCGCAAATGAAGGTACCTCAACTCATCCCCACTTATAGGCATGTTTACATCTGGTTCACAAGGCATCAATGTGATAAGTTTTCATGTCTTCTGTCCTTTAGAAATAGCACAGCCTTTTCCTGAGCCAAAGCCAGAGCCAGAGGCTGTCACAGCAGTGAAAAGCTACCAGGAGCAGAAGACGCCCGCAGACGTTGAAATAAAAAAGGTGGCTGCAGCAACCACGTTACCTGTCACAGATGAAGTTCCCTTCAGGCCCTCCATCAGTCTGGACACCATACTGAGCCAGGAACTTCACAGTCTTACCTCTGACATTAAAAACATTATGCAGGCTCATCACATTTACTACACGTCAAGGCAGCCAGTAAGGTTGCCTACTCAACACTCCTGGGTGCCCAACACCTGCTTCTCAGACTTTGTTGTACCTTACGTCGCCCCTGTTCCCATTCAGGGGCATGTCAAAGCACTGTGCGATAAGATGGACAAGTTGATCCCACCTGCTCCCCCAAAGGTCGCTTCCCCACCTCCAGTGACAACTTCTAATCTTACTACACCACCCCCAACCCCAGCAGAGACTCCAAAAACTAAAGCAGAGCCCTCCCAGTCAAAGAGCACCACTTCCTCTCAGAGCAGCAAAGGTCTTTCTGTTAAAGAGGCGGCAACAATGAAGATTAAAACGGAACCCCAGTCTATAGAGTTGGGGGGAGAGATGTATTCTCCCTCTCAAGTCACAGCAGATTCTCCAGAGCGTAACTCTCAAAACCCAGGCGCTGCCGCTGGGAGCGGGTCTGGCCTGCTGGCCGGCAGCCTCATCGGTCAGCTGAAGCCTGAGGTTTTCAGCAGCCTGGTGGAGATCTTCAAGGATGTCACCAAGAACACAGTCAAGTTCTACATCTACTCCGGGGATGAAGGGGAGGAGAGCACCGTCTGCAAGCAGATTAAGGTACAGTACTAGGTTCTAATTAGGCCTCGAAAGGAGAGCAGTAGTAGTAATTTACATGATCAATTATTCTCTGATTTGTGAAATCTCAGGAAATTGTGACAAATGCCTAGATGATGCCTATAGCTTTGCATCCATTCAGACCCCTAAACCTACAAATATTTGTACAACTGTAAACAAAATGAGAAGTGGGCACTGTTAGATTTAAGTGATGAGGAAGATTTAGATCAACGGTAATCCTACGTAGTAAAGATAGTGTGAGGGGAGTTGTTGGGGGGGAGTTGGTAGAGCAGATGCCCCGTTAAAAAAACCCCAAAAAAGGGTCAAAGTACTTCCCTCATCAACTCATGGTTTGGACTCTGAACCTATGGTGCCTGTCGTCTCCACTCTCCCTTATTCCATTATTATCTTGTTTGTTTTTGTATGTCATATAGAGGCATCAGTATTTACTTTAGGTCTGTTTCATAACCAGCTAGAAACTCCTCTTGAGAGCAATTACCACATTTCACTATTTGAGTAAATCATTTAATCAATTCTTCAGACTGTAAATCAAAGTTGTGCTTATTAGCCACTAAATATGTCTAGTTATCATTTACATAGCACGTCAGCTCTTCTTACATATTCATCATCTATACACTTTCATTTCTTTTTTAACTTGGGGAAAAGAAGCTTCACAGCTTTCTGTGTTAGTAAACAAAACAGGCACACACACACACAAGCTGAAATGCAGGTCTACACTGTGAGTGAAGTGATACACTAGCTCCTCTCTGTCACTGCGTGTCCCATCTCTCAGTGCTCGGCTCTCTCTTTATCTGTCAGACAGTCAGTTTTCGTACTCGTAAGAGAGAGCGATACATTCATCTGTCTGTCTGTAACAATTACGTCTCTCCTGTCTCGTCCCAAAGGAGTACTTGAAAAGTCTCGGCAACAGCGAGTGCAGTCCACAGACGTTTCTGGAAAACAGTGGCAGTTTGGATAAGCTCCTCATCATCATTCAGAATGAGGACATTGCAGCACACGTGCACAAGGTACAGTTGCCTCCTGCCATCTTCTTCATACCGCAGCTTTACTTCAATCTGGAGTTTAACATAGAGTAATGTCCTAGTATCATTTATATGCAAACATTTTCGTTGAAACGTAATACAGGAAATCTCATCTTTTCACTCTGCAGATCCCAGCTCTGGTGTCTTTGAAGAAGTTGCCTTCAGTGAGCTTCGCTGGAGTGGACACTCTGGACGATGTCAAGAACCACACTTATAATGAGCTGTTTGTGTCCGGAGGCTTCATGGTGTCTGATGAGTTTGTCCTCAATCCTGACCTCATCACACCAGGTAACTGTAACTTTTCTTTGTAAGAGACGTGATGGTTCACAGAAAAGAAAAATCAGCAGGACTAGACTTCTGAGCTTGTGTTGCTTGTTTTGTCCAGACCGCTTGCAGGGGCTGCTGAAGTTCTTGGAGGAACAGAGCACCCCTGAACACCCTTGGCAGTGGAAGGTGCATTGCAAGTCTCAGAAGAAGCTTAAAGAACTGGGGAGGTCAGTATCTCATTGCTTACAAAGCAATCTTTAGTATCTTTGCCTGATCCAAGTTTTAAGAACTTTTTTCCCCAACACTTTTATGCATCATTTTTTGTTCTCTTAAAGGATAAACACCAATGCCATGGGACTGCTGAACCTTCTCACAGCCTATCAGAAAAAGCACCTTGTCGAGTTCCTCCCGTATCACGAGTGTGACACACAGTCGCGTCAGGCTCCAGAGCTGGAGTGCTTGATCAAGCTCCAAGCACAGCACACACAGCAGCGGCACCTTATCTTCCTCACAGGTATGTTCAGCAAAAATCATTGTGAATAAACGCTTTCCCTTTATTTGAGTTGAACAGTATTTTAAGTTGTCATTTACAATGTTGAACTCAAATGAAATGTGTATGTTGGTATGTTTCTTTATTTTATTCAGAGAGGCCATTTGAGATGTTCCTACAGTACTCAAGGAATGGAATAGTAATTGGAAGCATTGATGACGTGATGAGCGGTTTCCACAGCCTGATTGGCTCCATTAATCAGAATGAGCTTCCAACACCGCCCTCTACTGGTGAGTAGCATCGTCTGCAGGACAAAACCCTAAAACACCTGGGTTTGCATGCAATTTTCCTGTTATGTGATAACTTTTTCTGAATTTCTTTTTCATATTTTACAGTTATCATACCAGTTAAAGCCTTCTGTTCTACCCTGCAGTTTAATGCTGTTACTGTATGTTACACATTTGTTTGATTATATCTTTCCTTTCACTTGTTAATTTCTCCGTCTCTGCCCCCTCCTGCTCTCCCAGTAGTGAATGATGAGTGTGGGCAAGAGGAGGACATGTCATTGGACTCAGATGATGGTGAGCCACTCTCCACATCGGAACCTTCAGAGCAAAAACGGGATATTGGGAAGGGGAAGCCTCCACAGCCGCCGCCACCAGAGTCGGACGAGTTTCGTCCTCCGCTCCCAGACATGGCCACTCCAGAGAGAACTCCCACACTTTCTGACTACAGTGCTCTCAAAACAGCCATCTCTCAGTTCAAAGCTTCAAACCAGATGGGCATCTGCTCTTCAGACATTGGCAGCTTGTCCCCGGGAGGCTTTCCGGTGAATCCTCATCAGAGCTTTCTCTGTCCTTCAGCCTCCTGGTCGTCTTACACCGGTTCTTCTAGCTATGCTGCCTCCCCTGCTTACCCTGCCTCTCCCTGCAGCAGCACACAGGAACAGGAATACCGCCCACCTGCCTCCACCACAGTCCCAACTCCACCCATCATGGCCACTGTAGGACCTCTAGCCAACCTGGCTTCCCTTCCCTTGGAGGTCAAACCTCCCCCTCCTCCTCACCTCATGATGCTGGGCCACATGTATGGCTCAGATACAGGAGGAGCTGGGACTGCTGGGAACTCTCCCCTCACCACCTCCCTCCCTTACACAGAACATAGTGACTCACCCCTGCCTGGTTACATGGCTGGCAGTGCTAGCCGGACCCCCACACTACAGGAAAGGACACTCAGTGGACCTGGGGAGGGAGTATGGGGGGCAGCAGGGACCAGCACTTGTGAGACTGCTATCAACCAGGGTGTGATCACATCTGGCCCTCTGGACCCCAGTGGTCTCCCTACAACTGGGGAAATCCTCAGTGGTAGCACCCCTGGTAGTCAGGGGTGCAGGACTCAGGTGAATTGCACTGACAAACTTGGACCTTCTGTTGGAGTTCCCCCAGTGGCCAGCAGGGGGGGCTCTATAGTAAGACCTAAGCTGCCTCCACACTTAATGGGCTATGGTAGTATAGGTGGCATCCATGGACAGATGGATCATGGACCTATGCGGGGTGGTATGGGATATCGAGGGAGAGGAGCCCCACCTGTAGGACTTTGGCCTCGGCCAGGACGAGGACATGATCGGGGGGGCGGGCCTGGAGGTGGACCCTGCTCTTGGGGTTACCCAGCAGGTAGGGGTGGGCCTCGGGATTACTATTCGGACTATTCTTACACTCACAATTATGCCCCTGAATAGACAATCAACACGATCAAAGGGGCGACACAAACGGACAGAGACTATTAAAGCTGGCTGAATGTACATATTTCCTTGTCATAAAATCATTGATTTCAATCAAGAAATAAGGCTTCTGGTTTTCTACATTAATAAAAATTGATACAGGCAGAGCCGAGTGTCTTACTGTCCTGTGAACTGTATGTACACTCTTTCCATGTGAGCTATTGGAGACCCTGTCCAAACCACTATATTTATATTTGCCAACAAATGTTTATGGCCTTCCAGCTTCTCGGAGTTCATCATGTTATTTCTGTTTGTCCCGTTTTCAAACGGTTTGTGAACAAGGGGAAAGGCTGATATTTTTTTAATGAAAAAAAAAAATTAGTGAATCAAATTTCACTTTTGCTGTTGGTTTTCATTTTTTATTTTACTTACTTGGTTGTCCTAAATTCTATTAAAATAAAACATTTCAAATCTTGTTTGTGTGACCAGTTTGGAGACGGTGTCAAACAAACTATTAAAAATATAAATCACAGCTGTCTTACTGTCCTTTCACTCTGTTAGTTTTATTCAGCTTCCTAAATGTTTCTGGTGAAGTTTGAAGATAGATATGTTAACATTGTAATCGCCAAATAGATGTGTAATGCCAAGAACATAAAATACCTTTAAAATCAAAGGTGAGATTAAAATAATTTGTTTAGCTATGGTTGAGAAACTCAAGTTGTGTTAATACTCATCAAAACATTTTGTATGTTAGACCCAGTCTCTTAAATACTAAGGAACGATGTCTGACTATGAGGCACAGGGCGCTGCAGTAGAAATCAGTGACATCATCACATCAAGCTGTGTGTGTTTGCAGAGCTATTCGGAGGAAATGCAGCACTAAAAACCCTTTAGAGACTGCATGCTGAGTGCCTTTTGCCCCTCAACTCAACCGCCACTCAAGGATCATTATGAGTGTTGATGTCCTCTCAGTATGGGTTTCATTGTGCTGTTTTATTAACTCAGTTAAGCACCTTGTCGAGAGAAACACTAGAGGGCGCCCTTTCCATTTAATGTGGAAAATAGGTTAACATTTAACTCCAGAGCCTCATTCCAGTTGTGCAACACACATGCCGCCATAGTAACTACACTGGAAACAGAACATTTTTTTCCATTAAAACAATTGAAGATAAGACCCATAACAGAAACCATGAGCAAGATGGGCTATTTTTTGAAGCACCCACACTGCACAGATATGACACCTCAAATATCCATCCCAAATACAGTCTTTGGGAGAGCTATTAGAGCATATTAATAATTTATTCAATTACTGCACATAACTAAACTCAATAGATTTGTCCTGGGAATTTAACTCTACTACAATAAAAATGTTCAGAAAGAATACAATATACTAGGATATAGGCAGTTATATTAAATGTATACAAGCATTTGCATAGAAATCAATGTTTTGTTTATTTTGTTAATTTCAGACCAAAAATATATACTTTTAAAGTAAAACAAAATATCAAGGAAGATAAAACATGATCACTGTGTAATAAATGAAATTAATATATGACTGTTGCTTTAAATAAATATCTAAGTTGTAGCTAAGTTAGCTATTTGTTGTTGGGTGCTCATCAGGTAGTGCTATTAGGTTTATCAGCATCTTATTTTGTGCACAATGTTGATGAGAATAGTATTAAAACTTAACATTCAAGTTGTGTCCCATTAGAAAAAACAATGATTAGTTGCAGAAAGTAGCCAAGAACATTTTCTCAAATAGCCTAAGGTACTTTCCTCCCACGAATCCAAGCTTGTAACAGCCTGTTGGTCCTCTGCCCCACCAACTTTGTCAAATGACTGTGCTGGTGGTTGGAAGAACAACCGATCTTGAAGCATCAATAAACTGCATCTGAGAGATACTTCAGCAACAATTGTGGGTGATAAATTACAGTAGCTTCCAATTTTGTTCGATAGGGATGAAGCTGAAAATCTGCAAAGTTTTCATATGAGGCACCACCAAAATGATAGCAATTCACCGCAGGGGGAACATGAATGTGACTACCAAATCTCAAAGCTATTTATTAAAGCCATTGAGAGATTCAATAAAAAAAGGATAGTAAGGAAATACACAATATTATGAGAATTCTTTCCCAAATTTTGTGCCAATCCATCCAATAGTTGTCAAGATATTTTTACAGAAAGCCATAAATGTGTACCTGCTGGATTGCCAAAGTCAGTAAGTGTCTTCCTCTGACAATCCATCCAATAGCTGTTAAGATATTTCAGTCTAGAAAAAAGAGCTGGACCCACCGATATTGCCTCCCGAGAGCCATGTGGCTGTTACGGCAAAATAGAAATTGAACAATAAAGTACATTATTGAGCATCACAGACACTATAACACAGTGAAGATAGGGTACCTTTAATGTCTCTGACAGTAAAAGTCTTTTTCTAATGGAAATAATAAAGCAATAACTCATCAAACTTCATTGTGGTCTTATCAGTGGAAAAGTGTGACAGATAATAACAAGGGAAGCACCACATGATACAATAAAACTGGTGGGAGAAATGACACATGAGGAAGACTTAAAAGAAGATGTTGTAGGAGAGTGTTCACGAGCACAGTATACAACTTAAAATACTTTGAGTCATTGTGCTTGTCAGATCTTATAATATGCTGCTAAATTCTACTCACTGCAGCACATAACAACCCCAGAGACCCAGTGAGCCAGGATCCCGCCTGCTGCAACAAGCTTGGTTATATCAGGAATGATGTTCCAATGCATAGGCTCTTTGTTTGTTTGCAATGAAATGTGATAGATCTTTACTATTGATTAATGAGATGTTCATGTGCAACACAGCCCACAGTAATCGGACCAGGACCAGAATCCTGTTGGGCATCCAGCTGCTTGAAAAGACAGACGATGGCCTGCGTACACATACAGTACAGAGGTATGATGAACAGCCTGTTGTCTGGTGTGCAGCAGTCCACATTTATTTTACTTTTTTTTTTTTCGGGAAGCGACCAGCTTACCTCCTAAAAAAGACCTGCAGTATTTGTATAGTTGGTTTGTGGACTGTTCTGAAATGAATACTATGTGGGTATCTTGAGCACATATTTCAGGTAATATGTCCAATTAGAATGAAATAAGAGTTCTTGTGGGTTTCGTGACATCGGGCCTCCACTCAGCTCGTGCATGTGGGCGTCTGAAAGGTGCGTATGTATCTGCCACAGCTGGATGCCTCCGCTCCTGCCTGATGACTGTTTTGACAGTTCAGTAATAGCCCCTGTTGACAGTCGAGGCAGGCCTACACTGGTGGAAGCAATTCAACTTGAGCTATTCAGAATAAAACTCCTCATTTCAGGGTAATTAGATTCTTGAATAAGATGATTTCGAATCCCTCTGTGATCAAAGAAACCAGGGGAAACAATTAATCTGGAAAGGGAGGTGCATGCTTTAATTGGAGCTTGATGAGTGTTGTGCTTTGGAGAAGCGTATCTTTCACAGCATCAAGGAGTCCTTCTTTTACATCGAGGTAATTTGTTAGGGCGGTTCAGGATAATTTGCTGATAGACTGAGCTATACAGAGTTGCACCTTGCATGGTGGCACTTAAAAAACAGATTAT
This sequence comes from Tautogolabrus adspersus, assembly GCA_020745685.1. NCBI lineage: Eukaryota > Metazoa > Chordata > Actinopteri > Labriformes > Labridae > Tautogolabrus > Tautogolabrus adspersus. The sequence continues at coordinate 19,177,241 of CM036547.1, read as the reverse complement.
GATTATTTGAAAGTGTTTAATGAGGATTTTGTGATAGTATTTGATCATGCTGCAGTTTCATGCATATTCTTAGCAGGCTTCCTTAATATTTTCACATTACCAGTTGTTCTTTTCTGATACCAATTCACATGCCTAGATTTGAGTTTGTCAGAGTTTGACCAATGCTCAGTACCCCTCCCATAGCATTGTGATTAAATAGTATACAAAAACATAGATTGCTTTGGCATTACAACCTTGACTTGCACCACATTGCTGTTATTTGTTTATGTCACATCATAATTCACATGAAACCAGTCTCTGAATTGGTTATGGTATCAGAACTATTAGTGCTTATACTGAGTATCAGATCAACTCTATACGTATCAAATATGTGTGGTAAATTTGATTTTGAGCTAAAGAATCATTTATGGTGTTCTATTTATACCAGTTTTTCAAAATGCTCTGCAGAGCCCTCACATTATCTGTAAAGTACTTTCTGTCACAAGGTTAAAATAAAATGCTCGATACCAAATGGCATCAGGATACAAACTTCCCTCACTCTCAGTCTGACACGCTGCCTACACCCAGGTTGAGTCCCTAAATCGGCAGAGTGCTTACATAACCAGGGTCACCTGTGGACCCTCTGTGAAATAGAAAGCCTTTAATGAAATGCTCACGTCGTGTCCTCAATGTTTCAACTCGTCTGCTAATCATATCAGAAACTATAAATCCCGACCTAGCTGTGTGTTGTGTCAGAGAGCGGAACCAGATTAGAGGGACTTAAAAACAGTGAAATTGAGAAAGCACCTGTTTTATATCCTTGTAGTAATCTCCTAAAACCTAAACCCCAACCCATCACACCATGTAATGTCTGTAGTACAGTCTCTGAAAAACAAAAGGTCCTGACTGACTTGAATACAAGATGTTACATCACATCTACGTTATATAATCCTTGTTCAGGAATTTGAATGTTGCTCAGCAATGTGAAAACTTTTGCTTAATATAACAAGGCAGTAGTAGCGTGATTAAACAGAGTGCTGCATCACGATGCAGCGCTCTCTCAGTCTAACGGATTTTTGCCTAATCCCCGAGAGTTTAATGGTGATGAAACTCAAAGAGCTAGTCTGTCCTGGTTACATGCACAGCTGTCCACTCGATTTTAGATTTCCACCTTTTTTTTTTTTGTCTCTGAATAAACATTAAAGTTGCACAACAATGTCAGTCCCCTCAGTCATGTTTTAATTAAGAATTTAAAAATGATCAAAGAGCCCTCCTGTAGCTCTTCTTTGTTGGATGCAATGGTACTAACAACATGTCTTTGACATATGAAGGATTACATCAAATCCAATGAAATCTCACTGCAATCCTTAGCCCCACTCAATGCTTGCATTAGGATTAAACAGCAACTCAAAACATTATGGATTCATGGACTTAAGATATTGATTTATTTCTTTTGAGGCTAGTGTTTGTCTTATCAGGTTTTTAAATATCCCTCCATCCCCGACCACCCATGTGATCTCTTTGGTCTTTCATGTCATCGACTTAATGTTCTCATCCCACACACTCATGTTCTTCAACATTGACTTTCATCTCTGCTGTTTTCACTGTGTAATTCTCTTATTCAAAACATGTTACACTCAATTAAAAAAAGGAAAAAAACAAAGCTAAACAAAGTAACGCTCACCTCGGGGGTTGCGTCAGAGCTGCTTTAAGTATTTGTCGCTTCAGTTCAAATTTTGTGGTTTTGTTTGTTCCACATTGTTCAAAGTGCTCTGCTGTGTTTGATCGAAGAGATGTTGTCTTTGAAGAGCTGTGCAATTGCCGTTTGTTTTTTGGTTTGTTGACTCTCCTGATTTCTGTACTTCACTATTTGCCAGATAAGCAGCACGCAGATGGAGAAGCATTGTATTTCCACTGCTAGATTAATGCAACAGGTTTATGACAGATATGTATATGAATGATGGATTGCTGCGGGATACACTTCTGTTTTCTGCTAGATAAGAATTTAAAATGATTGTTTGAAGTTACAGCTCCAGGTTAAGAAACAAGGCTTTGATTCCCTTCAAAAACAAAACTATATCATAAGAGCAGGCATTTAATCTTAAAGGAGCTTTTGTTGGAGAAAAAAAAAAAAAAGATCAGGTTTTACGAGTTGGACTTGATGTTTTAGGTTAGTCTTATTAAATGATTAAATCTTGTCAATCTCACTAGTTGGCACCAGAATTAGTGCCCGTGTCCACTAAGGCCGTTTTTTGTTTTTTTTGCACTGGCAGCATTTTCAGTTTAAAATTGATGCAGTTCGGCATTTTCAGCGTTCTGCGTCCTGAGCCAAACAATGCCCTAGGCGTCAGCGGTCTTCTGTCGCTGCACTCGCAGCGCTCTAAGTTGAAAACAGTTAAACTTTTGTAACAACGCTGCACCCGTCAATGTCATTCTCCCTCACCGACGGATCAAAGTCATGAAGGGGCGGGACTTCTGATATCAGCTATGTCAACAACAATGGGGGAGAAGAAACTAATCTGACCTTGAAGGTACAATTTCCAGGTCTAGAGCTGCTGCTAATGCTATGACAGGATTCATTTACCTTGTTTTCATGTTTTCTTGGTGATATTTCCTTGAATACAGGAAAGTACTGAGCATAGAGAGCGATTAAATCGACACAAGTGTCACTATCAAGGGAAGCAGGAGTTAAATTTAGTAACCTAACAACAATGAGCGCTGGTGAGAAGCGCTCTGAAACTGAGGTTATGGGCGCTGCTATGACAAAAGGTCTCGTCAGTGGACACAGGCTCTTACTCATTGGTTAAACCTGTCATGGATATTTGTATTGATGTAGGCCCACAATGCCTGGTAAATGTTGTTTCTAAACTGTTACGTAGCCACCTGCCACGAGCTATCTCCTGTTAACCAGCCTGCTATCCCTGCTCTAGCACTGGATGAAAACCAGCACAGTGGACGAATGGCATCTTGTAGGAGCAGCGTGGGGTTTGGCAGTATGTTGACCTAGAAAATTAAAAAGATTAATATAGGCTCTGTCAGGTTAAACTGGCATATAACCATTCAACCAGCAGTGATTTACCACATCCAGCACAGGGATTCGGACGTTAGCTAAATGGGTGCTAAAGACTGGTGGTAATAATTCAAAGCTCCTGTGAGGAGTTTTAAGATGCTAATAAATCAGACCTGAATTAAAACTGATGCCTCTTAAGGACTAGAAAAAGACCACCACCAGCTTTATGGGAAAATCTGCCATGATCATAATGCATGTAGTGAATTGCCACACATTTAGAATAGCCGTCAATTTACTTAAGGAAGTATGTGATGAACTCTTTCAAACAGCAATTAAATAGGCTTCACATAAATTGTGCTTAATCTTGACTGTTTTTGTTTGTGTTCTGATTTTTAGATAAGTCAACTAGTGAAATTAATTTTTGGTTTAATCCACAGGTGTATAGTCACTAGGACATTCGTAGTGGTTGGAGTGAGTTGTAGGTACTTTATGCTTAGTTTATACAAGATATAATAGCTGTACTGTATTTAAAGTTAACTTAATGACATGCAAGTTTTTTTAACAGACGAAATGTGGAGTGTCTCCACTAAGATACACACATTGAACTTACTCTTTGCAGTCAAGGAGAGCCATAAACTAACAGTGTTTTCCTGGAGCTTTCTATCCTTGTAAAACACTTGCTGTGAAATGTGAGCTAGATTCATTTACCGATCCCACGAGAAATATCCCCCAGCCCATCAGTTCTGTACCTGAGTACACGGATACGTTTTAAGGGCTGTTAATGGCTCTTCTGTGATTTTGCAAAATCACAGAGGATGATGAACTAAAGTTCAAGCGAAAAGCAAGTCTGGAAGAGGAGGTATCACTTTTCTTTTTTTTTGTTCCTGGGGACTTTAAACTTCATCTTACAGAGAGGAGAGGTGCATGATGTTCTTTTTTCATTTACAGCATTAACACTCACTTCTGATTGTGTCTGATGCTATTTCCTGAGTATGGATTTTTGCTTTCTCCAGAGGTCATCTGTTTCTGACACAAAAACTTTTGCAACATCAACTTTCAAGTGTCCACTGTGTCCCTTCCTCACTTAACATCGGCTCCATAAATGCTACGTGCTTGTTAGTTTGAATTTTGGACTGGTCTCTTGCAGAGGAGCAGAATGCAGAAGTCAAGGTGCTGGGATCATATGTTGCGACGGGGATAACTGGAGGTTTTGGCTGTTTGCAGCAGCTACAGCGACATGGAGTCAGGTAGAGGTAGACAAGGATGGAGATCATGGTCACCACACAGCCTAGCAATGTTGTGTAACCAGTGTTAAAGGATTCAGCTGCAGGCAGAAGCACTGTCACATTCACCTCCCGGGTTGCATTCAGTGCCTGTTTAATATCCACGGCTGTGCACACGTACAAGCCTGAGTCATTGACCTTGGCTGCTTGAATCTCCAAGGTACCATTAGGAAATAGGCTAATTAGTGTGTCATTAATGCTGTCCTCGGTGATGTACCCCTTGCTGGGGGAGAGCCATGTAAATGAGAGATCTGTGCTGCTCAGGGATGTTTGGCAGTCTAGACGCACTCTTCCTCCCTCTGAAACCAAGACGTTGGAGAGTAGCACGGTCAACGGCTGCGAGACAGCTTTTTCCACAGAGCAATTGTGGAAGAAGCGTGTATATCGGAGGAATCGAATGGACCCTCGTTTGTCCCCAAGGATGGTGCAAGTGTGCTCATCCGTGAAGTCCTTCAGAGACTCATACCCTCTCAGATCCCAATGCCAGAAGACACTGTACATTGAGCAGTCGCAGATCAGTGAGTTGTTATGGAGGTATAGCCCGCGCTGCACCAACCTGGGCAAAGCTTTTACGTCCTCCCACGGCAGACGCGACATCCGGTTGGAAGAGAGGTCTAGCATGGTAAGGAAAGGATGACTGTGGTCTTGGATGGAGAAGAATGGGAAGTGTGTGATCTGGTTGAGGCTGAAGTAGGCCTTCTTTAAGCTGCTCAGACCCATCAGTGTGCTGGCCTCCACCTGTGTAATCTTGTTATTGTAAAGAAGGAGCTCCTCCAGTCTCCACAGCCCCTGAAAGTAGTGTTGCTCCACCACCTGCAGCTTGTTCGAAGACAAGTCAAGGTGCCTCAGGCCAGAAGCATTGTGAAACACCCCGATGCCCAAGGAGCTGAGCTGGTTGTGGGCCATCTGGAGGTTTTCCAGCCTGGGCATCCATTTAAAGCTTCCCGGACCCAACCAGGACAAGTGGTTGTGGCTGAGGTCAAGGGTGGTTGAGAAGGAGGGCAGGGACAGAGGTAGCTTTGAGAGACCACTGGAGCTACAGATAACCGCATCAGATATACAGAGGCAAATAGCTGGGCAGGTCTCCTCCGAGCCAGCGAGGAGCAGCAACAGGAGAAGGCCTGGATACAGTCCAGAGGTCATGTTTCTGGAAGTCGGATCCTTCAAGGTTTTTAATCCCTTAGGCACTCCCTGGTCAGATAAGAATCAAATGAGAAACAGCGTGATATATTAAGACCTTTCTCTTTCCACCCACCAGCTGCTTTGAGCAGTTCAACAGACAAATAATGTGACTCCAAGGTTAATGCCGTACAGGAACTCCCAGTATCCATGACATGAAATGAAAAATGGTTTCAAACAGGAAGGCGACAAATCTCTTTTGCCCCAGTAAAATCTTTTCATCTTTTGAATGACCTCAGACTATTTGGAGATGTTTCTTCTGTACACAGAAATAATAAACATGTATTTTTTTGTGTTTAACTTCTAACTTCTTTATTGTTTACAATTTTTTGTTCATTATTGAAATAGTGGAAGAAAATAGGAAAAAATCCCAACACCAAAAAGCCCATAATGGGATTGACCTATTTGGATTTCTTTTGTCAAACTGTCCAAAACTGAAAGATATTCCCTTCCCTATTAGAGAAGATAAAAAACAGACAGCATTTATATGGGAATAATCTTTTTCCTAGAAATTGGTTCGAATGTATTATTTTCATTACGGAAGTTTGCTGTCAATCAATGAATCCAATAACTATTGAAGCTCCCAATCATTGCCCACCAAGAAGAGAGCTGTGTTTAAAAGTCATACTCACAAAAGGAGATACTTTACCTTCAAAAAGTAGGTTCTTCTCAGTAAGTATCTGTGATTTGTAGTTTAACATCATCAAACATCAGTTATAACCGAATTCCTGCTGCTGACTTGTAGGTCTGTAGGTATTTGAAAACAAAAAGGGGAAAAGTTCACACCACTTCCAGACAAGTGAACGATTTAGCTCACTTAGTTAATCCCATTCTCCCCTTCAAAAAAGAGAAAAAAACACTTATCCAAAGTACTTAGCGGCAACACGAGACTCCAACTTTCCTGAGCCTTTTCCTTTCCGAAGTTGTACCCCCATCAGTGAAAACCCACAACATTGCTGTCTAATCCTTATCTCCTCCTCAGATCCTCCTCCCCAGGCGCTCAAGGAACAATGCTTTAGCCTTTTCTCCCCAGCCAAGTTTAAGGTCCCCCTACTGGCTTTTTACTCGCCCCAAATGAGTGTGCTGCTCAACAAACATCCTGCAGTGCTTTTGCAGTGTATAGCAAACAGCACAGAGCTTACTTAATCTCCCACAATCCCCTCCTCCTCCTCTATGTCATTTAGAGACCAGCCTTGTGTCTCCCTCTCTCATCATTAAGTGATGATGCTGGTGGCTGCCCTTTCTGCTCTCTAGCTTACTTCCCGCCTCTCTTAGCAATATCAGTTTTCTCACAGTATTCGATTGATATTCTATTCCACAGCATTTCATGTTTTTACTAACAGATTAGTAGAACCACAGGAGCTTTTCTCGTGAATATTAAATGTGTTATCGAGTTACCCTTTCATCAATAATCTGACTGAAACTTAGCTTTATACTTTACTTTTTTTAATTTCTGGATCCTGCTTGTAAAAAAAAAGTGTTCTAGTCAATAACAATTGGAAAATTCTTATCTTTGTCTCTTAAAGTGTTTCTGACAGTGTAGGTCTCGTCTTAACTGTGAAGCCTCCTTATCTGTACATTTGATTGAGGTTTCCTGCTTTATGCCCTGCACTCACACACAAAAGACCTTTCTTTCTAAGTGCCTTAATCAGCGCATCCTCTCCTTTTCTTGCCGAGCCCACGACATCCCTCCTTCCTTTCCCCTCGACTGTGGGTTTGACTGGATACATGCTGTCCATGCTGCTTGGTCATGGTGGTCCTGACAGCTCTGATTTCTGTCACAGTGAATTAGCTTTGCCTCTCAGCAGCCACCTCCTCCTCACTGACCCCCCCGCCCCCCTCACCCACCCATCAACCCCCCTTTTATAAGTGCTTGGGGCTTTGACGGACTCCCACTCACTCACTCACTCACTTTGCAGAGGCACATAGCTGATTCCCGCATGGATTCAAGCTCGCTGACTGGGGTTCACGTCTGAAATGGTGGGCTGATGTGGGCAGAAGAGGAGTTCTTGGAAAGTGAAGGGAATGGTGTGGAGAAATTTCAGTCTGAGATCAGTTCAAGCATATTTCTTCTTTGTGTTAAATGATATGAAGCAGGGTAAGAAGACACATTTAAATGCATTTGTGCTATAAAAAAAACCCCATCACCATCTTTGGTATTGTGGCATCACACACAATCTTGTCCCAAGGCTAGTCATCAGCTTGGCTGGAACATGTAAGAAATATATACGCCCACACACTTACATCTGAGATATACTAGAAAAAGGATTTCAAACAGGCCATCCTTGTAGGTGTTATGTTTATGTGGGCTTATATCAGGGCTCAAATGGCCTCAGAGTAATTTTTCTGTTTTCCTGCAAATTGAACTTTGTCCCACTTTGTCCAAATGGCTTTTAAATATTCATGCTGCATTGATTTTTTGAAGGTATTGTGTAACACTCCTATTTGTTCAATTGGCTGCTCCAATCATGTATGTTATGTTTTTCTAAGTCCCTAATTGTAAATGGATCACACAAGACCTATAAACCAACGTGTTCATCTGCATAAGCTGGTAATGATTCATGGTTTGGGGAGCTCAGAAGAAAATGAGCATATGAGGCATTTAAATAACCGTGTATGCGTGTGCCAGCTTGATGTCAGTGGCTGTGTTTGTTTTTAGCTACAGTGTAATTGTGCAGGGAACATGTTCTTTTTCTCAACTAGCCCTTTTTCTGCTACAGTTGACACAACATGAACATTTCATCGCTTTCATTATTTTCGGTATTGATCATCTTGTAAAGGATCCGTGTTTTCGAGTGCAATCATTAGTCATTGTCCGCGGAGATCTATTCAACCAGTGCATGAACAGGTAAACAGAACGGAGAGAAAGTGGTGTTTCTATTCAGGTGTATTCACTTAACTTGTAAGCCAATTCTTTGTGGCTTTTTCTGCAAATTGCCTCTCATCTTACCTTATTAACTGAGTAATTTCAGCAAAATTAGGCTCTCTGGAATGATTACACTGTCTTCCTTCTATTCCCACTCTGTCGATTGAAAATCGTTCTGTTAATCCATATGTGTTCCTGCATGTTCCTGTCCGTATCCGTTGTCAGACCGGACTGTGTGCTACTCAATCCCGACGCTCCGTACAATCCCTAATCTGATCAGTATCTTTCTATCAAGCTGCTTTGCAAATCCTGCCTTCCTCTCCCGCATATATTTGATTGGACTGAGTGTATGCAAAATAGCGCTGTCAAATCAGCCAGGTTCAGAGTGGACCTCAAAGCTTAAACCCTGACCCTGATGCAGCCTGCCCCCAGCAGAAAGTGATTTTCTCTTCACCATCTGCTGCAGGAGGGAAGAAATAGAAAAAAAGAAGAAGCACACAACAGCACAGGGAAATGTCTGCTCTTATCTTGCCCTTGAGAAGCAGTGAAGCTCACTAAGAGTCAATAACATAAAGCTTTACTTTCTCAGATGTAGGGAGAAAATGTTCTTTGAACATTAAAGCACTGGAATGTAAAAAAATGCAGACATACTTTTCAAACTCTGTCTGCTTTTATTCTCCTTTTTTGCTCAAAATGTATGCAAGTCTTGAAATTATGTTGACAGTATCCATATTGGTTTAATACCAAGGCGCTGCCTTATTTGTTCCTTTAAATAACATACTCTACTGTGAGAAGAAAGACAATGAAACAAACAATGTCAAGCTCTATGTTAATTATTGAATAAACATCCGACAGGAGACACAAGACCTGAAGTCATACACGGAAACATCCAACATTTCCAAAAGCAACTCTGAAAACCCTGCAGCACGGAGTGCTTCCGTCTGCCAATTATGAACCCTTGAACCTGAACATACACTCACCCTTGTTCAGTATTTATTCAGCCTTTCAACAGCTTTTTGTTAGGACGCCTGACATCCAGACTCTCAAATATGCATGAGCCAGTGCCTGCATGGAGATTCGCAGGATGGGGTTTTATTTCTTTCCCTCCCTGGGTGAATTTGCTGTGGAGATGAGCTCTCTGTTGAAAAGGACTTTCAGACTGTTTGCTTGTCACGAGGAGCAGAACAGCAGCTCCATACGCTCTGTGTTCACAGTGTTTGCAGTGCATTATTTGAGAATGTCTTCATCTAACCCCCCCCCCCCCAAACCTGGTGAGTGTTTTTGTATGTTACATAATGTGAGCCACACACACAGTATGCTCAAAAACAATCCGACTCTATCTTGTCCTGTAGGAGATTTCGGCATTCAATCCATCTGCTGGATATGTTGTAGTGTGAGCATGAAGGGACAGCACTCCATCTAGTGGTTACTCAGCTGGAATGATGAATTTTCTTTCACTATCTGCAGCTTTATCACTAATCATTAAAGAAATGTGGAGAAATAGAAAAAAACCCTGTATAGATTTACACAATTTTAAAAGAATGCAAAGAAAACAAAACTTACATTATTGTCAGAAGTGAAGGCTATTCAGATTGCACACTCTTAAAGGAACAGTGTAGCAGAGTTATGAGATCTCTAAAATTCATTTGTGCTTAATTGTCACTGAAATACATGCTGATTGGGATATTTACATTTGCATAACAAACCCAACATGTTACTGCACATACAGTATGTATGCCATGACGTTACTATTTCTAAATCACTTCAAATCATACTGTTTGCATTTTCTCTTGTACCAGTTCTCATACAGTATATGCAATGAGGCAGTAGCTGCAGATTTACCCGCCTTACTCCAGTTTCTACTTCCTGTCTTTACGCTAAACCAAGCCAAGCCAAGCTAAGCTAACCGCTTGCTGACTGTAGCTTTATATTAACCATACAAATATAAGAGATACCAATTATTCATCTTGCTCTCAGCCAGATGTCGAATTGAAGTGTTAAACTATTCCTCTAAGATGTATTCCTTGATTATTTCATTGATTGCATTTACGATAAAAGGACTGTAATTTTTGTTCCATTTCAAATCCCCTTGATTAACACTGCGTACAGGGGCCAGAAACCCTGAACTAATTTTAATCTGTAAAAATAAATTAATCTCCTGAGTGTGGTGAATTCTCAGCCAGATGCTCATATGATGCCGATGTTTATGTGCTGCAGCTTGGCTACCTATGAGCACAGTAATCAGACATAACTCGTGATTATAATGCAAACCCACGTCTTCAAACGTGTCAATACGTACAGAACAGTGTGCAGGAAAGATGGCTCGGGGTATGAAAAGCCCCACGTCTCCTCAGCCTCTATCATCTGCGCTGATTGTTAACGGATTTCAATTAGGACTCACAGGAGTTAATATGATTGCTTGCTGTTTACACTTTTTTTTGCTTTCATCCATGGAAGCCAATTATGCACGAGTAGCAGTAGATGAGTACTGGACGCTGCTAATGGCCCTGCTTCTCCCTTTGTGTTCACATTACTGAAGGATATGGGTTGTGAAATGAGATCACTACTGACTACTGTGCTATCAGTGATTGTGCTATAAAACATTATGGGCCAGAACGTAGTAAATTGTGTGACGTGACTGTGGGGTGGCAGCCTGCCTGCTCTTTTTTTATCTGTTGTCGTCTCATCTCCTTTCTCTTCTTTTTTTTTACCACGTTTTTGGTCATCTCTTGTTTCTCTCCTCTGCCCTCATGTCTTTTCTTCTCTACTAAACCTCTTCCTTGCTCCTTTCCTTTGCTTCATGCCTTCTGCCCTCTTCATCTCTGTGCTCATCTCCTTTCGTTTATCCTCTCAATTCTTATCTCCCCAATCACTTTTTTTTTATACACCTCTCCTTTCTGACTTTCATCCCCAGGCCCTTTGGTTATCAACAGAGACAGACAGGACATGAAGCGAAGCCTCCCCCCTTCCAAATCACTTATGCATGATTGACATATCTTTGAAAATCCACTATGTTCCAATCAATAAGCATTAATGTACATAATGTAGAGATTTGACATAAATCAGAGCCATTAATCATAATCTCATTACTAGCAGAATCTTTTGCCCATTTATCACCAGATTGTATGTGTGCGTGTCCTTGTGCATGGCCATGAATGAAGACAATTGAATCTACCTCGACTGCACTTTTCTGTAAAGAATGGGTTAAGTTGAGAATCAGCTCCAGAGAGAAAGAGTTTGTTTCACTTTATGATCCATACAAGTGTTAAAAAAAGAAAAGGCAAGTAGAGAAACAGACAAAGATGAGACAGGAAAACAGCAATACAGCGCAGGTTTGTCTGACTGCACTTCACAGTTGAAATAGTGTGATGGATCCTGCAGCCAGCTGTTTTCGACACCTGAGCCACGTTGCTGTTGCAGTGTGACTGCTCTCCCCCCGCTCAGACAGACACCCGGGGACATGGGGTGTGATGAGCAGTTAGCAGTTCCATCAAGGATCTCCGGGGCCATCCATGGAAAATGAAACCATCTCTGAACAGGTAACTCAATTTAACTCGTGGCCGCCTTCTCTGAAGCTACAAGCACAAATACTTTCCCAGCTGATGAGATGAGGTAACAGAGCATGGCCGCAGTCAGCGAGCACAACAGTAGAGGCTCGTTCCACTCAAATTGCCTGGACATGGTCAAGGGAGGCTTTTCCACCACTTTTTACAGACGGAGAAGCAGACACTGAAGAGTAGAAAGGTTCTGGGTTTTCGCTCCTTCCTTTTCAATCAATAGGATAGACTGGCTTTAATCATGGAGCTATTGAGTGCTGAAGCTAGCAAAATGGAGAGTTGCTCTTCTGGAACCATTCCCAACTCTTCAGGCACAGGAGGGAAAACACTTATTTGGATGTCATTTGCAGCGTGCCGAAGCCTTTCAAATACATTTTTTTTAATGACATTTAATGCTCGACACCTGAAAATGAGATACTTTTCTTTAAGGATATCTAAAAAAAAAAGAGCATCTTATGTGAGCCAAATTTAAGAGTTCATTCCAAGTAGCAATACTGTGTTTCTATATAGTTATTTTTAACGCCTGTCACCACTGTAATCAGCTCAGATTCCCACAGAGTGATCTATGGCATGCTGACTTAAGAACCTTAATTTGCCTTTCTCTGCAATATGTCACATTTTGTACCATGTAAGACAGGTAAAAAGAAGCAGGAAAGACCTTTCTTGATAAAACACTAGACATGCAGGTACAGCGGAGGGTCAGAAAAGAGATGAAAAGCAGAGAATTGACAGGAAATAAAGTGACACCGAAAAACTCAAAATCATGATTTTGTTATTGTATTTTACAGGCAGTCTTGTTTTTTTGTGGGATAGTAAGACGGTAAACATTGTAATAAATATATTACTAACTATAAAAAATACACTTCACTCTAAAATATAGTCAAATGGAAGTCTCATGTAGCAAAATCTGTCAAATAAATGGAGGCCTACCTGAAAAGCAACAAGGGCTAGGTGAAGTAACGCATTTCGCTGGCATAAAAGCTCTGAAATGGATCCCCAGTTTCGACAATTAGCTCCACAGGGACGGAGGTGTCACTCTCATACCTCGCATTGGAAATCACTCTTATGAGACCATTTCATAATTGTCCTCCCGCTAAATTATCTAACGATCACATTGACCTTCCACAGTCCTGTTTAGTAGTCTATGAGCTGCATTTGAGAAAGTCGGTTTAATGAGCGCAGTTTAATGGGTGGCTCAATAATGCTATCTTCTACTCCATTATTAATCACAATAAAAAAGTTAGCTCTGTTAATTATTGCTAATGTGTTACAATGGAAAAGCCGATGTGGCTTGAAAGCCTGCAGGTATTTAAGTGGAAGTGATGTATTGTTCAGGCTGCAAGGAGAACACCTAATAACACGTCTGCTGTTAAAGGCAGCCGCTACAGCAGATACATATGGCATATAGGTGTCGCACGCTGACTTCTTTATATCACATTTGATGGTTCCCTGTGGGCACAATGGGTCCTTGCACCTTTTTTTTAGAGGACAGCTCTGAACATATAGTCAGTGTTTGCATCACATTTGTACTGTTAAGTAGCAGGAGTTGTAATGAGAGACAAAAGAAACCCTTTGTTTAAGGGGTCCAAGCCTCTGTTGCATTAGCATCTTCTCTGCTGAAGTGTCCTTGAGCAGGAATCCATACCAGCACCAGAGCTGCTGTGAGGAAAATGGAGCCATTGCATAAACACAACAAGCAGACAGGCTTATGTTGATAACCTGCAGTGATTCTCATTGATTATTCACTAACGCAGACACTAATTCTACTTGAAAACAAAATGCAAAGGAAAAATGATGCTGCGCCGCCGGTTCTACAACAGAGCGAAGCAGCCGTATATCATCCCACTGTTTGTCAGCCGCATGCTGTGAAAGTAAAGCAGAAGATGAAAAAGAGGAAGGGGGGATGATGGGGGGGGGGGGGGGCTACAAAAAAAACAGGATTGAGTGAGACTGATTGTAGCCTGCAGAGGGCGACCATTAAGCTCACTAAATATCATTATCAGATTTTCAATAAGGTTGCAGCCATCAGATAGTGACTGCAGACATTGTTGCTGTTGCTTCTCCAACCCGCTCCTGCAGCACCAGGTGCAACATGTTTTTTGCAATTCAATCTGGCTGCAAGGCCACGAGGAGGCTTTCCTTATTGCTTAGATCCCAGAACAAATCAGAAGCCCAGTGAGCATCGGGGGCCGTGCTGCCTGTGGAGAGGCTGCGGGCTCAGGGCTCGGATGTGCACTGTTGTTTGAGTGATTACACAATGATTACCACCCGCCGTGTACTGTTGTGCTATGTGTACGCCGTGAAACAAGGGCACAAGGAGGGATTTACTGTGTTCTCTGTTATCAAAATTTAAATTAGTTTGCTGATAAAGTCTATCCAAAATGAAACCATATTTCAATAGATTATTTTTCCCCCAACACTCATCACAGGCCAACGCTAATGAGAGATAACAGACTGGAGATAAGGGAATTTAGGCTCGCAGGGTTTTCTTTTGCTTGATTGTTTACTAAGAGCGGAATAGCCGAAAGGTTATAGAAGACTCTGTAAGCCGGCGAATATTAACCGAGAAAGCGTTGGTTGGATTGGATAAAATAAGAGAGGTGGGGTACTAAAGAATAAAAGTGGGAACCAATCTGTCAGTGCAGTCTGGCTGAAGTTGGCCCTTTCTTCTCTATTTGATTATTTCCTTATCTCTCTCTTAGTGGCGGGCGGTGAGTAACAGTGACCCACTGGATTGCTTCCTAGACCATATTTCCTGGTCCGACTCTGGCATCACAATCCATTCCTAATGTCAGTGGATTTATTGTGAGGTCTTAAAATCACACAACGCAGAAGGAGAATGACTTAACAATAAAGAAAACGGGATAAAATAAACTGCTGTGTTGAACATGGAGCTAACATGAAGCCGGGACAAGGATAAATCTGAAAGGGTTGAGATGTTTAATGTCTAGTGTTCTGTCTTAAATCACTTTATCTGCTTCCATCCAACAGTAAAAAAATTACACACAAGACAAAATACTTGACACCTGGGGCTTTCCACAAAGATACACTTTGACTCAGGCTTTAATCTCACTTATAGTCAGATTGCAGATAGAGGTCTACAATCCTCTATTGCAAAAAAGATTAAAATCTATCTAGAGCAGGATTTATCTGACATGGATTCTGGGTAATTTAAGACTTCCTCATAGAAAAACACGGCAACATGGCTGACTGAGCAACTGTGTCACGCAACTGTCTCAACTCGATTTACTCCAGCAGAAAAATGTTTGCCTTCTGGAAGAATTCAACAATTACAAAGACGCTCTACAGGGAAAATTCAGCAAAGAGTGTAACAATCCCAAACAAAACATCCAGCAGCATAGAATCTTTCTGCAGTGGAGGCTGGTAGCAGAGCACAGACACTGCGGTTTCGTAATGTGGTAATTCTCAGTGCTTCTGCTTACTCATCAGACTCCAGATAGTTCCCAAACAAAAACAACAAACAATGCTCTGACTTCTGTACATTTCCACCCAGTTACTGCAGTATTCAAAACTTCTTAACTACTTAACCATTTGTTATATAAAACCTCCAACAATGAAACATGTTGACCTCTCCATTTTTCCAGGAGTAAGCAGGTATTGTTGATTGCTACCATGGGAACGCTGGTTGTCATTAATTATAAGTACGAGAACATGTTGCATGCTTCTTGAGGCTGGGTCCACAGTGGCTTATGTTCTTTGCATAAACCTGCAGCAGACAACTTGTGTTTCCCCCTTCTGGCAGGGAGAATAATTACTTACAGTATAATAACTGTCAAGGCATGCTAATGAACATAGCCTCCCCATTGAGGAGAAGTTATGACAGAGGTTGTACGTGTTTGTCATTGCTTAGTTGTTTATGTAATTCCTCCTTTGAATACAGAGCTTTTTTTCTTCTTCTGGAGTTTTGGAAACTTTTCTTGAAAGACAACCTTTCGTCTTAGGTTTTTATCTGCCATGGGGTCAGTTATACTTTTTGTTGCTGAAACCAAGTGACGCCAGCAGGAGAAAGATTCATAGTACATACAAGAACCATACCAGCTGTTGGAGACCTTTATCTTCCAGGTTCCCATGCGGACATACGCAATCAAAATGACTGAGTAAGCAAGAGAGAGAGAGAGAGAGAGAGAAAGCCAGTACACTTCTGCTGCCTATACAAGCCTAAAAGTAGCCAGACAGCTGGCCTTAAAATCAACCACAAGCTAAATATTTGAAGCAATGTACTGTAGTATTATATACCATGACAGCAATCGCAGAGGAGCAAAAAGTCAAAGTCGGTATTGAGCTTAAATCTAGACGGCAAGATATTTGGTTTGACAGAGTCAGGTGCTCTTTGAATCTCATCAGCAGTAATTAAGTCAATGTCACCTAGGGAGGCTGAGGTAGCACATATACTGTGGATGTTTGCTGCTGTGTGGGAGTTGTGGGAGTCTTTTGGGCTTGGGAGACAGTCACTGGTGGGGATATCTGAGATCTTGGATTGCTTGACTTCATCATGGACTAGCTGGCTGCTGCCTTCTGTTGAACCACAAATGCTAGCATTGCTAACATTAGCTAACTCAGTGCTAGTATTACACCAATCATTTGCCTTCAATGTAGTTGGGTCATGATGTTGGTGAGTGGATGCAGCCATAGACTGCAACTCAAGAACAGTAAAAAGGACAGAAATAAAAAAGAACACAAAATCTTCAGTCGTCACAGTTTAGTTTTCATAGAAAAAAATGACACCTGTAATGTAATAAAATGATTGCAGTGTGTACAGGGGAACTGCTGTATCTTTGGTTGCATCCCCCCTTCAACTCTGACAAACTAGTCTTTTCTCCCTTACATAAAATGAACCATTAGGGTTGCACTAGCACAGGAATGTTGCCATAGATACCAAATGTATATTCTAGTTTACTGAAAAGTCTTGTAAGATATTTAGGTGGCAGTGATAGGCTTAATCAGCACTACAAAGAGCTTTTTCCCAAAGGCTTGAATGTTACAGACTTTCACTTAGCTGTTAAAAATAAGTAAATGTTTCATTAAAGGATCAAAATTGTTGTACTTGCAGTAGAATAAATTAAGAGAAATGTGAAGTTTGGCATAACACAGAAAGTTTTGATTATTTTTGTGTAACCAGCCTAAAATGATTTACGTAAACGTGTTTAGGATTTCAATGTCTCTGTGTTTGGCACCCCCTCAACAGTATAAATGTAGAGTCAGTAGCATTGTTCCTTGCAGCTTGTAAACCCAACATTCAATCTGGGCCCCTCCTCCCGCGCTCATCGCCCCCAGAAGCGCACACTTTCTGGACGATGTAGTGTGTACTGTTACTGCTTGTACCTACACTGCAAGCTACGCTAGCACAAGCTAACCACCGGTGTTTAGCACTTGCCCGTCCAACAGAAAGCAGGCCAACTCGGCGTCTGTAGGTGAAAGCCAACCAAAGGTTCACCTTCATTTTAGATCACTTCCATAATGTGGATTACAAAAGCCTAACTGAATCTAACACAGTGACAAATGATAATTCAAACAACTACTGTTTTAATCATCATCTGTATCATGTTGTCATCATTAGTAGGCTTTCATGTGTTACCTGCCTCCCAACGATCAGCACCTTCACCTTCCTGATGAACATTATCATCACATCCTCCCTAAATAGGTCTGATATGGTCAAATAAAATAGGGAACAAAGCTTTTTAAAGCAAGAAATAAAGGTACATTTAAAAAGTACTAAAGTACAGTTTTGAGACACAAATGATCTACTTTAGTATTTTTCTTTTTACTGCTAGTTTATTATTCAGATTTTCCACATCCAAATACTTACTTTTCAGATACACATGGTAAATCCTAAATATAACAAATAAATGATTATTAATTAAGGTAGAATCCCTTGGGTAGTTTAGGATAATCCATCTACTACCCAGCTGTTTCAAATACACCTGTAGTTAAAGCTAGCTTTGGCTTGAAACGCTGTAACACTAAAGAGGCAAAGGAAGAGCAGGAGCTGGATCTGTAAGTGAAGAAATCAGACAGAGGGTGGCTCAACTGACAGCTGCGAGGACAGCAGATATGAAGGTTGGTCATACTGTATATATATATAATCATACACACCCACTTTAAGTGAATCTAGGTCATCTAAACAAAGCTTGTCGCTCAATTTCCAGGCACAGTTACTAACTGCATAACTGCAGTCAACTTGAAACCGTGCAGGGACTCCAAGCTGCTGTGTCGAGCGAATGAGAGATGAATACCCTGACCCTTTCCGAAATTATGTCCGGTACAAAGAAGCCCCTTTTAGATTTGATTAAATATTCATCACTATCTCAAAAACATTAAAACAGAGTCCGCACAGTGAGTAATGCTCCTGTGTGTACTTTTTTTTAAATGTATGCATGCTGCTTTCAGTTGACTTCTTTAAAAAAAAAAAGTGACTGTAATGCAAAGTCTTTTATTTTTTAACGTCTTATCAATGTTTTGTTTTCAGGTTTTATATTATACAGATTTATACAAACAATTTTACAAGTTTCTTTCTCAAATTATTCATAATGAACAGATTGAGCTCTGAAGCACACCGTCTCTTCGTCTCCTGCTCCTACTCGTATACATGGCTGATGTCAAGAGAGAACAAGTATCAGCGTCTTGACCAGTGTTTTCAAGGAGTAGAGCTACCTGAACAGAGAGCTCAGGTGTGCAGGAGAAGCAGGAAGGCACAACTGCTTTCTGGCATATAAGCTTGCAGGACCGCGTTGAAAAATGATGACCTACACAGCCTGGCCCCTGAACCAGTAGGTGAAATCATTACGTGGCCATACATCGACAGAAATATAAAGTACAAGCATTTGTGTCATATTGACAACTATGACATTCATGAAATGAATGTACTGTGGCATTTAACTCATGGATAAAAATATTGATTTTGACAGGTAAACATGTCTACAGCACTGTTGATTAGTGTGTATTGATTTTATAGTACACTACAGTACAATGCAAAAACTGGATTATAGACTTCTCCATTGCTGCATTCATACATTTTTAGCTTTAGTGGAGACACTGACTGATGGTAAAAGAAGCACACATTTAAATATACCTTCCAAAGCCTTCAAAGCGTTGTCCTCACTCCTTCCATGAGGAAATCAAACCTGTTGACATATCGTTTTTTTTTTTGTCACCAAACCCTGTGTGTGTGTGCAGCCAGACTAAACACATACTGTAGTCCATCTGGATGGAAAGTTCTGAGCAGACAAATCATGGGCACTTCATGTGATCTGATTTTAAGATTTCTTACACTGTGGTATGTTCATAGTAGTATTGATGACATCTGAATTGAATCTCCAACAAACAAAGTACGCTCACTGAAAGCAAACTAACCTGTCATGTTATTCTCCGGTTGTTGATGCAGGGTGGGGAGGCAATCCTGTCTGCTTGATTGGTGTAGAGGCTGCTGGGCTCAGACTTCCTATCGATGATGTTGCCTCCTCATAGCTGGGAGAACAATTCAACCATATTCAGAATGATGGGAAATAAATTACAACCATATTTACATTGGCACTACTATCTGCAATGCTCCTATTTTTTTATTTGATCTATAACTCCATGTTACTGACTAGCTTACCATTTCAGAATGACTTCATCACCCTTCATATAGATACGTGCATACACACAGCTATCTATCTTTAAAAAGCTTTGGAACCTATTTTATTTGACCTTATCAGACCTATGAGGGAGGATGTAATGATGTTCATCAGGAAGGTGAAGGTGCTGACTAATGATGACAACAACATAACTGTGTTAGATTAGGGTCAGTAAGGCTTTTGTATTCACATTATGGAAGTGACCTGACTTTTCAGAGTAGGACCCCGATGACTTCACTCCAACTTAGCTCCCCCACAATTTTGGCATGCATGACACCCCTGAGTACCGTGTTGTGTAGTACTTATAGTAGTTTGTCTGGTCACTTGTACAGTGTATTTCATGGTCACAGCTCTGCATGGCTTTAACAAGATTTGTACAAATCCTGCCAAACAGGCATCTCTGACACACACTACACACACACGACACCCTCACCCTTTGCCAAGCGATCACTCTTTGCCTCGTTACTCTACCGCTGCGATTTTTCTTCTCCAGGATTGTCTTCTGTCCAAGTAAACAGTGTCTTTGAAGTATTCCCCCAATGTTAATAGCCATGGCACCTTTAATGATGAGGCTACACACAAGGCCTGGGAGAAATATTAGCTCAGCAAGGTCACAGCAGACAAGGTCCCATCTGTCTCCGTGCAGCCTCGGTGGATCCCCGGCCCTTACATTACTGTGGCCCCGGGGCAGGGAAAATGGATCATCAATCTGATTTAGAGACACTCTGGCCAATGCTGTCATTTCCAAGCAGAATAACACTTTTTTTTTTTTTTTTTTTTTCTGCCGTCACCTTTTGCAGGTAAATTCTTAATGGCCAGAGATGTTAAACTGTCTCATGTATGGCGTCGCCAAGCCCAGACCTTCACATCACATTACATCACACCAACAAGCCACACCTGGTACTCTGCAGCCGCCGTGGATCTTTGGCTTTCATGCTACTAAAAGAAAAATGGAGCAGAAAACTAAAGTAGGAATAGCTTTTCATTCTTTATTTACTGCTGCTCTGTATTTGAGAGTAATTTCTCGCCATGGTCATGAAGTTTTAAGTCTGTCGGTAAACTCGATGGCCAATCACATCGCTCCAACTTCAGAATTGAGACACCGTGCAAAACCGGATCAGCCATGCCTTTAGTGCAGCCACTTTTCTCTCTGTTTTTTCTCACCGACACACACGCGCACACAAACCCACTCACGTACACAGGAAATACTCGCACACAACTCCACACACTCTTTCAATGGAACTTGGTGTTGGTGGCTGACACGGTAGAAATGTGGTGTAAACGAAAGGCGTCGGTGGACACACAGCACTGTTGATAATGAGTCTGTAATGCTTTTGATAGCCTATAAACGGGGTGAGATTCTTATGAGCCCTATCCAGGAAAGAGAGCCAAACAGCACCCTGAGGTAGCCATAAAAACAAGCATGAAGAGGATGCGGGTCAGCTGGAACTTCAATCTTGTTTTTCTATCTTTACATAAGAGACTTTTGAAAATGAAACGGTGGTGTTTCTCCCACCCTTGTTAATTTCTGTCATCTTCTTTTCATGCTGGATCTCCAGTTCCCACCAAACCCTGGCTGTCGACTTATCAGCCTTGCCCACCTACAAGGCTTCCTCTGATGCAGCTCCTGCATGAGGAAAATGTCACGTTTGTGTGCCAGTTTACATTTTCTTATCGTATACAGAAAGGAGCCGCTAAGAGGGAAGTGGTTGTCTCCTCAGAACTGGGCCTTAAGCGATCTTTTGAAAGCCATTTTTTTCTGCTCAGCATCCCTCTAATGTGACACAAATCTCTTTAACAGAGGAATGGCTTCTGCATCCACAGCTTGCTTCAGGTATATTGGTTGTATTTTTCTGCCCTGTATGTTATGTGTTGCGTTCCAGCGCAGTGGAGACACAGCAGGGAAACCCCGGCTGTTACCACTGGCTGGGTGTTTCAAAACCTTGGCAACAGCTCAGAAAGCACGCGGGTGGCCAGGCCATGCTTGCTGCGCTCTGGAAGACTTTGAACCTCAAACCTGCAAATTCACACATTGTTATTCACCTGGAACTGGCTGTTTGGTTGACTTCTAGACCCGAACAGCATTATAACAGGTTCACTCTGTTCACACTTCACGCCTTGGTTTTTTTTATACTATGGTTCACTTTGCACTATCAAACCGAGACCAAACATCCCTACAGAATTCCCCTCCCTTGACACACAGTGTGATAGCGTGCTTTGTTCTCTGGCAAGGTGAATATCGTCAAGGGACCATTTAATAAGAGAAGAATTGCTTAGAAAGGACAAGAAAGGGCCTCGGGTGGAGAACCTCCCTCTGATGAGGATTAGTTTTATCCCTTGTATGCAAATGACATTGATTAAGCCAGAGACAGTACTTCCCTGCTTCGGTGTGGCATTCCTCTCCTGCAGGTAATCTCTGGAGAAAGTACTGCAATATACCGCCTTGGGAGACAATGTTAATAGCCAAAGATGAACTGCCATCATCATGATCATCATCATTTGGTGCTCACAGATAGAGGAGAAGTGGCAAATTACACAGACATGTCATTGAACAACTGGTGTTTGCTTTTCCTGATCTGCATGCTGATTAGCATGAGAAGCTACATACGTCTTTGTTCCTAAAATGCACCGGATGCTCCTCGCAGTCCGTGACTATGCAGCCTTATCATCTTCTCATGCTGAGACTTTTAACGTCTTAATCCCTCAGCATATTGCAGGAGATTATCTTTCTAAAATTAACTAGCCCCTTGAGACTGCAGAGATAGCAGCTGCTTTTTTGCCACTTGGCGAGTTTTCAACAAACAAAGTGGCTTATTGCATACAGGGGAGCACGCTCAAACGTTAGCTTCTTAGAAAACTGCAAGATTATAGGACTATTGTGCTGTTGTCGTTTATTACCGATGTTTGATTCATTGGCATAAAAGGGAGCGTTTGAGTGCAGGTTGGCGGATTTTTAAGTTTTTCATTGCAGCATATTTGCTCTGCATGCCATCACTGTACTGGGAAATAAAAATGGAGGAATTCGAGAGGGCTGCCAATTGTGCTACAATCCTGTTATGTCTGACATTTACGAGCAATAGTTAGTCTAAATTACTCACAGGTAAACTTTAGCTGTCATGTCTGGTGGAAAAAAACACCCTGCATCTTTCTCGAAAACAAAACATAGATAAATGATGCTTATGGCTGTGAGTATACACAATTTGATTAAGGCACATTTATTTTAATTTTGTTTCTTATATTGCCAAAAAGCTATTTCTTATCCTCCATTTAACTGCTGCCAAGATAAAGACGAATTATGGCTTCTCAGCATGTTTTTCTAAACCTTGACTCCCTTTATGTCATTCAGGTAGATCAATCTCTCTGCAGACCTTTTGGCTGCCTAAAGAGGGAAAAAGTCATTTCACTGTACATGATGATGATGGGTCGTCCACTTTTTAAGTCACATGACATCTTAAGCTCCGTTTCTAAAGGACCTTAAGTGAGGAGTTATTAACGTTGACAGTTGTTCTTAAATTGATTTTAAATGAGGCAGAACATTTTCCAGAAGGTAATTGGTCAGACGGCCCATTAAAGGGTTAAAGCCGAGAATTAATTCAAAGCGAGCTAAAGCAAGTGAGATGAGCAGCAGCCAGTGGGATGTCTTCACAGCATCATATCAGAGAAAGTGCTCTTATCATTGTTTTTATTATACATGGCCTGTTACATAACCATACAGCACTTATTCATATTTCACAATAAAGCTAAAAACCAGCATTAGTGTCTTATTTATGAGCACAAGTAGTTCAGTCCATTCAGTCTTTTTAACAGCGAGGGACATTTCAATCAAAAAACAGCTTTTGTTCAATTAGAGCTTATATCTGCTTAATAAATGCAAGCTAATGTAATGTTATATAAAATAGACGTCATCATTATGTGCTGTCCTAAGCTTGGCGCTCATTTGTAACAATGAGGATTCTGGCTTTTATTCCCCTGCTGCATTAATGGGAAACTCGACACACAAAACATTCATTCAGGAGCCGGAGGAGTCCTTCACATCTCACACTGTTTATGTAGGAAAACAACCTGAACAGACAGCTAGTCTGTCACAGAGAAATCAAAGATGCACATATTAATTCACACGTCAACCTATTGGTAATTAAGAGTCATTAATCCCCCTGATTTGCATGCGTTTAGACTGCGGTAGAAAAGCCTCGTGAACATGCACAGGATAGATGTATGATTAAAACTGACGTGTTTGTTAATCCAACAGCAACATGTGACATTCAGAAATATACACGAGGCCGTCGAAAGACATTTGTTAAACGTTTAAAAGTAAAGAGAGTTTGAGATTTTTTTTGTAGTGGATTTTCAATAACATATTTAATTAGTTTGACACAAAACAAACAGAACAAGACAGCAGGGCCAAATTACAGAAGGACAAAAGGAAACCATACATCTGTCGCAATCACATATATGTAGATCAAATCACATACAACCCATACAAATGGGGCGACTGTGGCTCAGTTGGTAGAGTTGGTCGTCTCTCAACCGGAAGGTCAGGGATTCAATCCCCAGCTCCTGCAGCAACATGTCCGATGTGTCCTTAGGTAAGACACTTAACCCAAAGTTGCTCCCGCTGCTTCGTCGTCGGCGTATGCCTGCTCAAATTCATTTATCATCTTATTGACATTAATTACATATCTAAGGAATAAATATGACCGACACATTTGTGAAGACAAAGTTGTGGAAGCTTCTTCTGCAGTAACCCGACAAACTCACTGGGAAGATAATCTAAGAAGGGTCGCCGAATATAAAAACAAAGTTTGTTGTTACCCTTTAATATAGCCCTGAGGTGTCCCATTAGGAACAAATCCTAAATGTTTCTCTGAACTATGGTGTGACTGAGGGAGGCCTCTCGCCTGTATTCTGTAAAACTGTCCTCTAGGTCAAACCAGAAGAAACATTAAAGAAACAAACAACAACAATGTTGGCTTTAGCATTACTGTTTTGTGAAAAATTGAGCCAATCTTCTTAGCAAAATGTTTCCAATACCTGGATATTAACGGACAAATTTACTTTTTTTTTTGCATACTTTTAATTCCCGCAGAAGCACATGTAGACAATACTTTTCAGATCAAATACAGAAACCTGAATGCATCCCACAACAATAAAGTGTCCCTCCCTAATAGATTCTGTTTTTATAGAAAGTGAGGCATTGTTTTAGATTATACTGCCCAGATGTCAAATAGTACAAATTAGCCTCACTTCTACCAACTACAACAGTAAATGCTATTTACAAATTAATACACAAGCAATAAATATCCAATTGTATTATAATTAATTGCAAACCAAGCAAAGGCTTGTTAGCTTACTTTTTTTGCAATCTGACTTTAACTTAATATAAGGGACATTTTCAATGAGGGGCTTTGACTTACAAAGAGATCTATTTAGCAGAATAACTTTTACTTCGGTGAAAGATCTGAATACTTCCCTCTCTACTGTAAAATACGAAATAGGGTTACAAAGGCAGAATTCATGCCTGTGAGAGTCTATGGGTGTATGTAAAGTAGTTTAAGGCCCCATAAAAATGTACTTAAACTTCACTCTCCTGTAGTCCATTCTCTGCAGGGCTGACACCCTCCTCATTGCAGAAAAAAAAGAGCTCTCCTTATGTGACTCACAGGCAGGTCAGTTGTGACTATGCGGTCTGGAGTGGCCATTTTGAAGACAAGGACAGGAGTGACCAACTGAAGCCAACATAAAATGACACAAATGGGCCAAGCATTTGAAGAGAAATGAAGGCTTGTACAGCCTTTTACCTGTATCAATGCTTGTGTGTGCTTTTATAGAATTATGCTCATTACTCACTATTTGGTGCAGACGCCTGTTCTGCTTCAGCTCACTCCCCTGTAATTTCAGCTATTTTAGAGTGGGCTTCTATTATGTGTAATCTGATAAAGATTTAGCAGCAGTGTTTGCTTGCTCTGCTCAGGCCTCCTTTGTGTGCAGTAAAGCTGAGACTCAGACAAGTGAGTCATGTCGGAAGTGACAGCAGATATTTATCACTGCCACTGTTTATGGCGCAGCCTGCATGGGCGCGTTTTCTTTTTTTCTTTTTTTGTCAATCTGAACGCTTAAGCAGGGGAGTTAAGCACTAATAAGACAGCTTCAGTGTTCAGTTGCACACTCCCCCCGCTCTCCTCTGTCAGATGAAGGAAGAGATCTGAGCGCGTCCTGGAGAGCCTCCCCAGCGATCACTGGTCTGAAATAAAGCCGATCGCTTAAGTAAAGAAAGAACAACAACAACTGGCTGCATGGCTAGATGTGTTGCAGGGGAATATTTTACACCCATCACTGTTGTGATGTGTAAGTAAAAAAAAAAAAAAATCAAGCCTAGTTACAGGTTTTGCAGCGTGTAAACAGAGCGGAGGCAATTGGGTTGCTGCTGTTTTCTGGCAAGCTTCCACATTTCAGAATTAGGACTTGCTCCAGTATCAGCATGCCTTTCTCTCCCCAGAAAACATGATGAATTATTAAAAATAAATAAATAGTGCAAGCAAGGAAAATGTCATCAGTGCCTCAACTTGATTCACACATATTTTTCCTGAGGTGCGAAGGGGAAAAATAACTCCTCAGTTTGTACAATTTATTCTTTCTGAAGCTTAAATTCCCTTCCTTAACCTGCTCCTTTTCATCTTCTTCTGTCATTTGTGATTGAATTTTACAAGTGAAATCTAAAAAAAAAATAGGAGGTACTGTATACCAGGATGATTTTCTCCAGCCTTTTCTTTCCGAGAGTGTCCTCAAGATGTTTCCATTCATTGAACTGCGGCTGACCGACCATGTGAGCCTTAAACACGTTAATGAAACAATGAAACACTGAAAAACATTTACTGTAGAATGAACTGCACAGAAAATGACTGACCCTGAAGGGAATGATTTTCTATTTGCTTTTGGTCTCAGCCTGTGATCATGATATACCCACATCCCTGCAGCTACATCGTGATTGCTGAGGTCGTCTCCTAATGGTTGGCTATTTACTTTCACTGCACTTTCCAATCACTTGTATCACCTTGTGAACTGCTGCTAGCACAAATGCACATGCTTTCTAAAAGCTTCCTGAGAGCAAACAGTGGGATGTTGTTGCTTTTCTGCAGCCTGTCCATCCCTTGTGCATTGCAGTGTCTCTGAGGCCGTCATCAATTATGTCCTCAAGGTTCAACTAGTAGCATGTTTCCACTCTCAAATGAAGGGAATTCTCTATTATTTAGCTGCTAATACTGCTCCTGATGGCCCCTAAAGTCTGACAGGATGGGCTCTTGTTTGATGCTTTCCTGCACTCTCGAGCAGCTCCGACGTAAAAAGGGGCCGACACATGGCCATGCTGGTCATTTTATCTGTTCTCCTCATTTCCTGCCAGTTGCATTAGCTCGCCCGCTGGGGTTTCTTTTGGCACATTAAAACAGATTTGGGTTAATAATTGATGCTGCGATTTATGGACTCCAGTGCCTGAGGTTCAATTGTAAGCCTCCACTTAAAAAGAAAGCATGCCTCTCATGCCTGCCTTTGCCTCGGAGTGCCATGATTGATAACTTCAGTTTGATGGCGTTCAGTTTATTGTATGAGAGTCTTTAGAAGAAAAGAACCACACACATAATTTTTCATACAACAGTCCCTGTGATGTGATTATGTTTGAGTTTCGAATTTCTCATTCACACATCAGCTAAAGAGAATGAAGAAAAATAAATATCGATCTGTGCAACGCCGGCAGTAAATCAATGGCTGCTGGATCATCTTTGATTAAAAATGTTTTGCTTGAAATTAGTAGTCAATATCAACGGCAGTTTTGACATTGTGTGGAAAAAGTGGTTAAGATGTTCATCAATAGAATGATCAAAGAAGGTGCGATGTGTGTGAAGGAATTAGGCTTTCATTAAAATTCAGCAAAGAGGCTCTGAAGAATGACAGTACATGTCTCATTTGTTCTCTTGTGAGGATGATAGCTTCTCAACGCAGATGAAGGACTAAGAGCCATGTGTTTCATTTGGATCCTTCATGCAACTTAATGTCCCCATGTTTTTTTTTTAATGTGATGCCTTTCTAAGAGGAAAGTAAAACCCATAAAACTCTGGACTCACAGGATCAGATGCTTGGATATAAGTGCAGAGTCTAAAGGCAAGTGGATTTCTGTGTGCTGTGTCATTTTTAGCCCTGTTGCTCTAGGGATGGCAATAACAGTCAGTCAACATGTCAGTCCATGGCTTTAATATCTCAACAACTTTTTGATGGATTGTCATGAAATTTCATTCCGACAGTCACAGTTCCTAGTATCAATGTGCCCTATTGACTCGAGTGATTTCCTGAATTTCCTTCAGAAGCAACGTGCAGGGGTTGGTATTTGCGGGTTTTAGTCAATGTCTCAACACATTGACACTGTGGCCATTTTTCCCTGATGTCACATGCAGGCATTATAGGAAACTTAAGCAGGAGAGAGGAAGGCTGTCGCTAAGTTACAAACAATTACTAGCAGAACTGAGTAACTGGTAGATGACTGTCAGATTAATGCGAAGAGAAAGGACTAAAAGTGTTTGATCAGAACTATTGCAAGTTGAATTAAGCAGCAGATTAATGAGCCACTCCGCTGAAAGGTTAATTTATTCTTTTGAGCAGTGGGATAATATGGACTAAAACACTTTATTTCATTAATAATATCATGGAGTAGAAATTGTCTGTTACCAGCAAAAGTCAAATATTCTATAATGTACTATAACTAAAAGTGTCAAATTGTGTTAAATTTTGGGATTTTGAGTATCGTGCCGAAGACAGTTACTAATCAGACTAAGATGGTTTTTGAACCAGGCTGTAAACATGTTAATTCTGTTGTAAAAACTGGCATTTTGAATGGGGTGTGTATGAATTCCAGGTCTCTTGAAGTCAGCCTCCAGCAGACACTCGAGCAACTGCAGTTTTTTTGCACTTCCGCATTGGCTTAATTTTTCAACACCGGAGGTTGCACCCTGGTTCTCCTAAAGCTTGTTTCATTAGTTCAGATGATTAAATGACACATTGGTGCATTTCTCCATGGGTCTTTTTATGTTCAAACTGCAATATTGCAAAGCAGGCCAAAGCACACACCCACTCAGGGCGGTCAAATGTTTGCCACCATCACTCACACAAATACAGAATTTAACAAACTTGTGAATTATCGCATAAATGAGAGGGGCTTTCAACGCACTGCTGGTGTTAAGGTTTAACGTGTGACCTTGTTAACTGGCGTCTTAGCAACTGGCGACAAATGCTTATGATGTTGTTGCTGCTGAAAACAGAAATGTCTTTGCGAACGTTTCTTTGTTTAGTTTTTACTAAATACATTTCTGATGAGTTCATTTTTGATTAATAATGAAAATGAAACAAAGAGGCATCTGTGAGTACTCTTGCTATTTTCATGCAGCAGAAACTCGCCAGTTGACGCGGCCACTCTTTAAACCATAACACCTGTTATCATGCTTGGTTAAATTGTGCTCAATTTTGACTGAATGTTTTCTAAACTTTGAACTAGCCAACTGGTCTGAATTTAAATTAGCTAAATGGACTTTGATATTAGTCTCTTAGGTTATTTTCTACTTCATATCAGTATAGCCTCACAGAGCTGCTAGTGTGGCTGTAGAGCTGTTACCAAAGGTTTGACCTATTGGTGGGAAATTGTGGTCACTCACCCATTCATGGACAGGGTCTGTTCGTGTCAAGTATGTACAAATTAGTTTTCTCAGTGGTGGCGGCACCATGTCTAATCATATGCTTTTATGGAAATGTAGTTCAGTGTGAAGGTCAGCCAACAACTTATTTCAGCAGCAATATTCAGTAAAACAAGGCGCCAGGTGAGCAGACACATTTGCAGCCAATGTTGAGCCTAATGACTGAGCCCATATGGGACACAATGTAAGAGCCCTGTAGGTACATTTGCAAACTATGTATGCCATTTGTTTTATGTAAGGCCTAAAAATATGAAAACATTGGAAGAAATATCCAGGATAAAGAATCAGTGATTATTTTTTTTGGGCATTTCTACATTTCTCAAAGACAACAATTCTTTCTCTTTTCAAAGAAAGTAATAAGGGAGATGAGGATCCATTCCCAACAGAATAGAATATAAAACAGGAGGACGTGTTAAGAAATGCACCTGGTTTCAATCCCCTGAAAAGAGGGATTGCTGCCATTTCCAGCTCTATTTTAATTTCCTGTTTATTTCACTCTCTGAAGCTTTGGGAACCCTGAAAGGATTTAAATGCCCTTCAGTCCTCGTGTCTTTCTCCCATTGCCTTTGATTTATAGATTTGATTTTCAGCTTGAAAGCAAAAAGGGAGAAATTCCAAAAGCGGGGAAAATACACCATCATGACATGGTGGAGCTTAAAGCGAGCTGAAAGGTGGAGGAAATAGGAAGGATATAAAACTCCCATTGCTGGCGCCACGGATGAAATATGAGGAATTGTCGGAAACCATGTAACAAAACGTGATATGCAGCAAATGAACTGGGCTTTATTCAATCCCACAGCAGCCATAAGAAGTCTCATTCTGCTCTGTCTGTATTGTGCCGTGCCCTGTGTCGACAGGACTCACTTTCACTTGACACTGGCGGGCACCCATTAAACGCTACAATACACAATCATTCCTCTTTCCAAACTCTATAAGCACAGTGTGTTCTCTTTTTCTTTCCTTTACTTTGAGCTGTGAGTCCTCAGCAGCAGGTGTCACTTACAGGCACCCTGACTAGGCTGTGACTTCCCTCATCTCCATAGTGCATCCAAAACACGCCATAATATTGTAACCCCATAGGTATGAATAAATGCATTCCCTCACCTTGACTCACCCTCTATGTATGAGAGATCAGCTGGGTTGCCTCAAAAAAGGCACCCAGTGTGAAAACATTGAGATGGCCCGGGGGGGAAAGCAGCTTTTGTGACCAAGAGTTCCAGCCACAGTGGTCCTGGGAGACATAAGAGTGTCCAAAGGGAGACAGACCATGGCTGAAAGAGACACAGGAGGGATACTGGGGGACCGTAGGAAGCACTGAGCTCACGTAAGAGATAAGCCCCAGGGGATTACTGTCAAACTGTACGCTCCTCAGGCTCGCACATGGTCAAAATGGGGAGCGGTTTAACTTGAACCTCTTTTAATTGAGTATGGCCTCCAGCTGAAGGAGGGGATGTACAGAGGATGAGTCAGTCGCAACGACTGTTGGTTTAAATGGTCTGTATTTATACATTAAAGTAATGATTTATTGTTCCACCTCATGTGATAGCTATGTGCGGTAATTCTTAAAAGAGTTAATTTCCACCTAATGAGTGAGAAAGATTAACTCATGCGCATGATGGATTGCATCGCAGCAGGCAGACAGGAAAAGCAAATACTTTCCCCAAATGTGTGTGTTTGTGTGTGTGTATGTGTACCTTTATGAATGCTTTCCAAACTCGTGTAAAGACTGCAGGGGCACTAATCTTAAATAAGTAGGCCTGCCCTCCACCACAGTCCTCACACAGCAGCTCCATATGGTAATGAGCTGTGTGAGATGAAGAAAATATGTTATTTCGCAACACAAACAGAACTGCAGTTAATTCAGGCAGCAGAGGATTAATCCATTCACACGGTTTCAACGGCAACAACATTTTCCCTAAAAATCATGGTAAGGTAAGAAAGAAGGAGCTCCCCTGTCTTACAGTGATTTAAAAAAGAAATGTAAAGGCTTGCACAATGCAAATACGTCATACACAAAGTGTGTGTTACCAGCTGCCAGAACATAAATTGACACGACAAACAAACTAGGAGGCACGCCTGCCAAAGTGAAATAATGACTTTATGATGCCCATCTGTAGTACATGCAGTGTCTTAAGGTTATCATCATTATCTACATTAAGATTGTAAACCACATGAATTGATTGGTCTTTTTTAAACATTTCGACGTTTTTGCATTCGTGCCTCTTTTTGAGTTCCGTGCGGCTCTTATTTATGTCCCGTCACAATCACAGAGCTTCTATATATTTGGAACCACACTGTGTACTTCACAAAAAATGCCTATATTTCAGGGAAATGTTTACCATGGAGACAGAAATCAATTCAAAACAAGAGCCAGCTACTGCGGCATTACTATGGTAATCATAGATCAAAACTGTTCAGCTTCACACATTGTACTGAAAAGAATGTCCTGATGTTTACCAAATCCTTTTCGTTATCGTTTTTCAATCTTCTTTTTTTTCCTGTCTCTGCTTTGTTTAGAGCGATTTAACTGTAAACTCTATATTAAAAGAAGGAGGCTCTGGCTTTTTCACTAGAGAGGACGCAAGTACATGTAGTTATTGTGAGACAATTTATTGTTCTAATTTTGCTTATGAAAGAAAAACATGAAGTTGCTAAAAGATTTGTAATGCCTCTCGTCTGTTTTTAAAAATGACACAGCAACCACTGACACCAGTAGTCTGAAATATCTGAGTTTTCCACCTCTGAAGGAAAAGATTGCAACTGGAGCACATATTTGAATTTTCTAGCTTGCCAAGGGTTTAGAGTCTCTGATGGTCGCCGAGCAACTTCACATTTATGACAAGAAGTAAATAAACAAGGAAGTAAGAAATGGTCATAACCCCCATAAAACCAACCATTTTTGTAAAGCTTGATAAAACAGAAAAAAAGAATTGGGGCTCTGAAACCCCTGGGAACCAAATTATACAACTGCCTGCTTCATATATAATTCAGGGTTGATGGACATTATTGCTTGTAGTGGAGATAAGAGTTAAAGTTTACTGTGTTAAGGCTTGGAAAACAGTTTTTTTTATGATTCCCTAATGGATAAAAAAAAAGGAGTACACATATTGCATGGTTAAGATAGAAAACGGGGAATGTCAAAACATTGTTGACTGGGTTGGCCCAACTGGGGCATTGACTTGAGCACACACATACATGTTTAGCTACTTTTCTACCATTTCTTTCTGTAAGGTCAAGGTTCAGACTTCCAAAAAAGAAACTAGACTTCATTGAAATAACACAAAAGCTATAGAAGCCTTTTTTAAACAGCTAGTTGGTTTGAACGTAAATCCCACCTCTTACAAGACAAATAGTCAATCATGGTTAAGGATTTGGGGAAGGCATGACGCCCCTTGATCTTTCGTGTTTTGAATGTGGCCGTGTCACATGGATCAGTAACAGTAATTGTGAATCTTTGATATCTTTGGATCACTGTCTGTGTCTTTATTGTAATTGTGTCTAGCATTCTTCACAGATATTTCCACAACACTGTTTGCATTTGCCAAATTCAAAAAGTAGTTTCAACCCAAACCAAACTATTGTCAAGTTATTATTGACTTTTTATGATATGGTTGGGATTGGTCAGGGCTACTTTTGGGAATTTATTTGGGAGCTCCAAGGTTCAGATATCCATCATTACCCAGTAGTAGATGCTTAATGAGACTTAACTATGATAACGCGTGTGCATTTACAGTATGCCACCTAAAGCCAAACATTTCTAAGGATGTGTAGGAAGGATTATCAGAGATGCACGATTCACTTTTTTTCAGTTCCGATCAGATTCCGATACGTATGTGCTGGTACCGATACTGATTCCATTATTTTTATATCATAACTAATAATGTTATTGTTGTTGTTGGTATTATGTGTGAGGTTACACAAACTGTAGTAAACCCAGCATTGCATTACATTGTGCTGGCTTCAAATTCAAACAGGAAGCAGCAACAGCTGTCAGGTTTTTCAAATTAAATCTTTTAAACTGAAGTGTAAGAATTGTACTTTTTAACATATGAGCTGTTCCATCTCGTCTGAACGTCGTCATGGAGACAATTTGTGGGCACTTTTTACAGTTCAGTCTGAACGTATTCAAAGCGAGACTGTGCGAGCTGAGAATGTTTAAAGTTCCCAGCGATATTTCTTGCTCAGTGACGTGGATCGGCGCCGTCAGTCCGAAATCCGATACGTAAAATATGTCAATATCGAACCCAGTACCGATATTAGATCGGATCAGTCCCATCTCTACGGATTATGTTACCTTTCATCAGAAGCCGACTACTTGTTCCCCCCTCTGATTAGTCTTTATGATAAGCTAAGCTAAGCAGCTGCTGGATGTAGTTTCATATTTGCTGTACAGATGGACTGTGGTAATTGTTTTCATGTACTTTTCACAGTACATTCAATGATTTATAAATCACTGTTTACTTTCTGGCTGCTTCTCTTTTGCCAACTTAAAAAAAAGTTTGTTAAAAATATATTTATATGTGAATATGTATATTTTTTGGAAGTGGTTTCTTTTGACAAATAGTTGTGAAAGATGGTCATTTATAGTTCTCACACAGACATGTACTTCACCCCCCCAACCCTCCACCCACCCACACACACACGCATGAAGAGGGGTTGTTATGAGTCATTCACAAACACTGTGGATAACATCTTCTCCCTCCATCACGATGCTCTATGAAGACACTTGTAATAGAATAATTCGCTGAGGTCTAGAGCCGCTCAGAAGGTCGGCTAATTAACCGACACAAGGCGGGAGACATTTGCCATCACAATCAAATTTGTGGCGAAAGTCCTCCTGGCTAACTAACACAGCTGCTCCCACTTATCACGCAAGTCCAGTGAAGCATGAGGTTAGCCATCAAAACAAAGGCCCAGTCACACAGTAATAGGGCCGCAGGATGATTCCAGGATGGCGTGGGTGGGAGGTCAGCACCTTTTGCCCCCTTACTGCCACATAAAATAACTCCTGATCATTATCGCAACCAGGCAGGCTCCCAATCAGGAGCAGGTACTTGTCATATCTGTAGGAAAGAACAGCTTCAGTAGTGTCAGCTGATATTCTTTTACATTCCTTTTTCACACTTGATCTTTTTGTTCGTCTACAAGGCCACATTTCTGTACAACCATTTACACAGGCTCTTTGTCGTATAGCCCTCAGATGGCCTGTGGAGAAAAAAAAAGCTCTGCCTGCTGCAGTTTTGTATTCCACTGGTCACTCTTGCATTATCTGTCTATCTTTCACATTTCAGAGTGAATGGGCACTGAGCTCACAGCTTCGACAAAGACATAATTAGAAAGGAGCAGGTATGACAGATGGATTACAATCATAACTGAGAGCGTGGAGAGTCTAACGTCCTGGTTGCGGTGCACCTGCTTTGTCTTTGAAACAAACAGATGAGGAGGTATATGCCTTTTCATATTGTGTGCCTGCAGAATCACAATACGTTTCTTTTTTTCTCTGCACAGGCGCTGATTCTGCATACAATAAAGAAGAAAACCATATATGCCTGATTTTATTATTCCAAAGCAGATGGTGCAAAATGAGACACGGGCCCCAGCAGCTCAGTGACCTTCATGTTGCTGATCTAACATCGCCCCTACATTGATCTAACATTAACTCCTCACCTCTCACATAGTATGCATGACTCCAAACAGGCTGGTGGCCCGGCGTTATTTCGAACAAATCACCTAGACATGCAATTACCTCCTGCTCTGGAGTTATTTCTTTCCTGTGGATACGGCGGGCCCTTTAATTTGAGTCCGGGAATTAAGCAGGTTTCCAGGTTAATTAATTTGACAGACAGAGCCCATTGTGCCTGGTGTCAGCCCAAAAGGAAACCTTATTGCCTCTTGTCCTGCAGGTTGACTTTTTATTGTTCTTTGATTCCTCATTCTCTAAAGAAGCGCACACTGCTTGGCGTGTAATTGACTTGAAGAAGACTGCATCCAGCAGACGTGTTATTGAATGCCAGAAACAAAGGCTCTGGTCCCTCATAGGAGTCTATTATTTACCAAGTGGGATGCATTGAAATGTAGAGCATCCCTGGCATGTGGCTGCATTTGTTGGTTAGTTCGGCTGTATATTCAAAAGCAAAACCTCTTCCAGGATATGTCCTCACTCCTTCCTGCTTGTTGCTTCCTTCTTTATCACATGATGAAATTGGAATGGAGTTTATATATTGTGTGTATTTGAGCACACATGAAGCTGTGGGTGTGAGGGAGTAGAAAACGGAGAAGAACCAAACCGAAGTGTAATCTCGGTCTAAATCACCCGGCCTTCCCATGGGGAAAGGCCCCTCTTCTTGAGGTTAGCTAGTGAATTAAATCACAGTGAGGGCCCCATTTTTCAAAAGTAACCTTTCCGTTGACAGTGTAAGTGGGAGTCAGGCTCTCACCCTAGTCCGAGCTGTGGAATTAGTGTCTTGCGTGGCAACACCAGTCTCTCAGGGTGTCATTTGTAGGGGCTGTTGGTGTTTTTTTTTCTTCTGCCTGTCTAAGTTCGCTCAGTGTGGAGGAGACCATCTGCCTCCCTATCCTCTCACAGCCCTCATTTCTCTCCACAGCAGTCTCTTCCCGGCAGTTCCCACACACTTTCCTGAAATGTATTTTTGGTGCATCTCATGAATTTTGGCCCCAGAGTACAGTTTGTGCTCCCAGTACCCACATCAACACCCTCAGACTTGGACATGAAGGATTCTCCTATTGAAAAATATTCATGCAATCAAAGCAGCTAATGGAGATAAACATACTACATGGCCGGATTAGGCTTGAATTAATCTCTATTCAACTTAATTAATTAGCAATAGGTCCATCCCAGCCTGTAGTGTCAATAGGACATGTTTCAATTAGCGCTACATCGCCTTTTCTAATCTTTTAATTGAACAGAAATGAACGGAACGAACATGTTCATGAATTGGTATTTTATGCCTCACAATCATTTTCACCATGCAACAACTCTTAGAGGCTGTTTATTACTCAAAGATCAGGCAACTGAACTGATTTATCCCATAATCCATTTGCTTTAGAGACTGCTGGTGTATTTTCTAGCAGCAGTCCCTGTGGATGCTTTTGTTGGACGTGTGGCGGCTGGTTTAGAGGTGGTCATTTTCTGAGGTAACTTGAAAATGAAGCCTATACATGAATTATGTATCTGCTTGGTGCTCAGTTGGCACCTTTTATCAACTTCTAACCCACTGAATGACTCCAGCATAGCCTCTAATATGCTTTTTTTTAAATATAGTTTAAGATTTTCCTCACACCTTGTTTAAGATTAATGCCACAAAATTGCCAAGTGAGTCCCCTCCTAATGCCTGCCCACGAAAGAAAATTATCATAATCTGCTTGTTTGTAAAAGCACCATCTGTGCAATTAAATAGTTTGGTGATGATGATAGTGTTTTGTTAGGATTATGAGAGGGCTCCTTTTGCTCCTGGAGGTGTGGTTAATTCTCACCAGCCTGTGTGCCAGTGTGCGTGCCAGTTTTATGTTTGTGTGTGCGTGTGCGTGTGCGTGTGTGTGTGTGTGTGCGTGCGTGCGTGCGTGTGTGCGTGCGTGCGTGTGTTTGTGTAGGCCTATGTGTGCACACAGGATGAATCAGGAGTGTCTTCTGAAGAAGGGTTGCCTGGGAGACCAGCCTGGACCCCTCCAAACGTGTCTGTTCTCCCCTCCTCCTCATCCCTCCGCCTCCGTTTTAAAGGTGCATCAGTAATGAATCCAAAACTATTTCAGGAAAGCCACTTTTTCAGTCGGCGGGCTCATACCTGCAGCTCTTCCTTTTCATAATGCCACAGATCTCTGTTTCATGCCAGCCTCCTTCTACATCAAAAGCAAAAAAAAAGGGGAAACACTTCTTCTGTGTTTGTGTGAGGCGATAAAGGAGGGAAGAGGGAAGAAGAAGAGAGAGTAGAGATTATGAATGCGGAGACGCTGCGCGCGGAGAGGCACTCAGATGAACAATTGTCGTACTATTAAAGTCAGTAAGTGCATTTGCTCGTCTTGTTTACCTTCTCGTTGAGTTGATATCTGAAGACGCTGAACGTCAACTTCCTGAAAACCATTCCATGAAGTGAAGCTACTCTTTTTCTCCTCCTCTCTCTCTCTCTTTCTCTCTCAGCCTGCTGAATGACGTCTCGCAAGCTAAGGGGGCTGAAAACTCGGCGCACACAGTGAATCCCTCGCTGTGACTCATTCATTTTGTATAAATGCGACCGGTTGCAGAGCCGGAAAAAGAGCCGGGGCTTTAATTAGCTGGATTTTCTTAGTCCTCTGCTCGGAGGACGCTCTCAGCTCGCACTGGTCGTCTCTTTTCTTTCTTTCCTTCTTTTTTTCCTTTTATGGAGACTGTGGAGATGATATGCACCCGTGGGAGACAGACAGTCGACCGAGCCTTTCCTGCGCTCCCATGGAGTTGGTTTGAGCAAGAAGAATGTCACCCACTTCTGCCGGTCCTGACATCTAAGTATTGATCTTGCGAGATAATTTCTTGAAAATTCATTTGCGTTTTAAGTAGAAGAATTCTCTCTGTATGTTCTGCGCTGCGGGTGTTTCGGTTTTTGTTCACGCGCGTTTGGATTTAGCATAAATGGACAAAATTAGGCCAGTTCATCCGCGGATGGTGTTAATTTTTTCCCACTGATATTTTCTGACATATGGATGTGGCCTCGCTTTCTAAAAAGGAACAGAATTACGGCTTCACTATTCAACAAGCTGCAGCGCTCACTCCAGGCAGCAAAGCGATGGGCGCAGTTTGTCTGAGCCATCCTCTGCGTCTTGGTTCTTCAGCCCAGCTTGTTGAATCTCCTCCCTGGTGACATAGAAGAATGGCTTCATTTTAACAAACTTCCTCAGCTTGTTGTTGGTCCTATTTACGGCGGATTACGCTCAATCCTTCCTTTAAAAGTTGATCATGGCTCGTGCCTGTGTGCGCGTGAAGCTGGGCTTTATTTTGAGAGTGCTTTGGCTCTTGAGGACTGTGGTGGATTTCGCGCTAACCCAGGAGACTTATGCCCCCCACTCAATACGGACTGAGGGCCACCTGACCCTCGGTGGACTCTTCCCGGTGCACGCGAGGGGGTCCGACGGCACGCCATGCGGGGACCTGAAAAAGGAGAACGGCATCCAGAGACTCGAGGCCATGATGTACGCGTTGGACCAGATCAACCAGGACGAGCAACTCCTACCCAACATCACCTTAGGCGCGCGCCTGCTGGACACTTGTTCGAGGGATACCTACGCGCTGGAGCAATCGTTAACTTTCGTGCAAGCCCTCATCACGAAGGACACCTCCGACGTGAGGTGCACCAACGGGGAGCCACCGGTGTTTGTCAAGCCGGAAAAAGTGGTGGGAGTCATCGGAGCCTCGGCGAGTTCGGTATCGATTATGGTTGCCAACATCCTACGCCTCTTTCAGGCAAGTCTTTGAGCGTGTGGGATAGTTTTGTTGCTTTTAAAACTGTTTTTGATGTAACTCCTGTTAGAATCCGCTTATTAGGGTAGGCTGTACCGTTTTATACCCACCTAGTGATGGGAAGCAGATGCATACAGGGAAGTCATAAGCAGTAAACAACAAAACCTGGTCCTATAATGAAATAAAAACACCCAGTTATAAACAAACATCTCTTTTTTCAGGCGTTGATACAGAGATTTTTAATTTTCTGAATTTTAATTTGCTTTTGCCCATGTCTAATTTTCCTCCAGACTTCTCCCCATCTAAAAAAAAAAAAAGGTAAGGTGGTGTGAGTTTTGGTGCTTTTCCCCTTCGCTTCACTGTGCTGTGCATGAGACAGCTGAGTGTGCTGTTGCCTGTCCCCGGTGGTGCTGAAAGAACAGCTCCCGTCTGTTCCAGTCTCACTCCAGAGTCTGGATGAGTGGGCACTGACAGCCTGACACAATCACACCCAAACTCAACAACCGCCTCCTGAGAATAACTGGCCCCGCTTCATGTGATTGCACATGATTATATGAACCTCTTGTACAAGAAAGAGACTGCAGGCGTTTTTATGAATTGTTTTGATCGTGAAGGCTGAGATTTATGGTCGAGTTGCTTTTATCTGCAGCAGGGGGGGGAGCGAGGGTTGGGTCTAAAAAAGGAGCTTGTTTCAAACTCTTTGCACCCTAATTGAGCTCGATAGCATTGAGTAAATAAAATTAATTTGCACTACTAATTTCAAAATGAGTTAGCTTGCGTGTCTATCTGAATACATCTTTATTCCTGCTGTCTTACACACAACTGACCCACTGCTGGTGCTGCAGTGGAATGAGGAAACACAGCAGGGCACTAATACAACAGATTAATTATTTAAATCACATCATCTCCATAGCAAAACACCTAATTACTTGGATGCAAATGTGCAGACTTCTTTGCAGTTTTTTTTTCTCGCATGAGGACAGTGGTGTTACACCCAGGAGGGATGTTCTGGGCTGCAGTGTTGGTGCTAATGATTTGTGGTCGCACATTGTAACCCACTCCTGTCGTTTTGTGTTTTCTTCCAGTTCAATTAGAACAAACCACCAGCCCAGCTGTAAGTAGCTGTTTAACTGCAACTGGAAGACAGTCAAAGTGCTTAACATGCTTTTAGTCCCCCTCCTTCCTCCAACCTCCTTCTCATCATCCTATCCACACACACACTTAAACATTCAACACTTTTGTTTTTTACACAGCTAGTCATCCTCTGTGGTTTCATGGCTCCACTGGCTGGACAATTAGACTGATGGTCCCCATTGTAACCTACAACCTGGCTTTGGTTCCTCTTCACTCTTTGTAGGCTGAGTTAACAAATTATATTTTTATCATTTTAAGTTGGTGAAACCCCCCAGTTATACTTTGAAGCATCCCCAGTAGACTTGTTATTTGTTAAAGAACACTGTAAGACTTCCTTTGCAAGCATAATTTAACATTTATGAATTTGTGAAATTTAAAAGACTTAAGTTGAAAGAGACGATTCCTTCTTTCGTCTTTGCGGCTCACACCAGCGGCTCTGAAAGTTTAAAGCTATGGGAGTGTGAGGTGTAGTCCATGTGTGATGCTCTGTTCAAGCGCTGTAGATTGACAGCTGTTGTTGTGCAGCTCCACCCGTCACTCTGCATTTCTTCTCATTTCCCCAAAGTGTTGGCAGACAGGTGGATTTAATCACCACAGTAAAAAATCTTCACGCAAGATAAATCCAGATCCCATTTGCCCTTCAGCACACAGTGTTTTTTTTTTCTTCCAGTGGTGATGATGGAGGTGATAATAAACGATGATGACTTAAATGTGGGGCTGCATGATACTGTATAATCAATACATGTCAGAAGTAAGAACTCCCAGCCCATTCGCCCTCATTAGTTTTACAGCATTTGATTAAAGTGTGGCAGCAATTCCAAGTTTCTGAGATAGTTTTTGACTTTGATCCATCAAATATCAAATGATTCAAGTCAAAAGTTTAAGAGAAGACCTGTTCAGGTATAATTAAAGAAGAAAAGCTGTTTTTTTTTCTTAAATCAAAGGGATAGAGGGCCCAGAAGAAAGTCTGAGTTAATTTAAATCATATTTGATTGTTGGATGTGCTCCATAAGTGCACAATCTAATGCGGGCTTTGAAGTTACAACTTCACATTTAAGTTGTATGATTTCCTCTCGCTTAGCTGTCCTCCTAGCCTACTTTCTGCCTTGTTCTCATTGAACATCATCAGGTCATTTTAGCCTCACCCCTGTGATAAATGAATCATCAGGGAAACTAAATAGTGATCGTAGACTTTTATTGCCAGACGCTAAATATCATGGCCGTCTATTCGGGACATGAGTAGCTGCTGAACTGTTAATGCAGGAAAATTGACATGGGGGATAGATTTTTCTGAGGACCCAGGAGGGGTGATCAATACTGTTGCCATGGTGAGGCCGATTTGCTGCTAAGATGTTTTTATTTCACTGCCTTTCATGCTGTGTTGGAAATGAGGAGCAACAATGCCACAGGAGGGGGAAGAAAAATCAATTACCCAAACTTTTGAATTGTTACCAGGAGCCATGATGTTGTGCACATTTTGAAGAATCACCGAATCTTCACTCTTTGCTTATGAGTCAATCTCAAGGAGGAGGAGGATTCTGTAGTTGAAAACACGGGGAAACTTTGTCCATTTGTAAGTCTTGGCCTCTTGAATGAATCATGAAATGGATTTTTCTCCAGATGACATTTACATCAGGGAGTGAGGCACGCTATTCACTGTCGCATCTCTTTTTCCCATAGACTGAGGCAAAAACTTTGTATTGAATGCAGGTGAACTCGGTCTTGTCCTCCTGTCTGGGGAAGCGGCCCCTTCAGACGAGCTGTCTAAGTGAGGCATTGACGTCCTCGCCTCTCATAGCCCTGACAGGCTCCGCTCGGCTTTTTATCTCTCCTTTTTTTCAAAGAATCATCACTGTGATTGATTTGAAGGAGATTGAAGCCTTGCAGTGTGATCTATTCAGCTGACACTGGTAATGACGGACACCAGAAGAATATGAGGTGTGTGTGTGTGTTTGTGTGTTACATAACAAGCACTCAAAGTGATACAATGTGGCAGAGGTTAATTATGTCTCTTTCCCTAAACACGGTTGCCATTTGTACATTGATGCATGCAGAAGCTTGGGTCAATTAGTCACATATCCAGTCCTGTCTTCAGCCCTATGATAGGAGACAGTGCTGGTATGTCAAGGATGCAGCATTTAAAGAGACACACACGCACACACGCACGCACGCACGCACGCACGCACGCACGCACGCACACACACACACACACACACACTTCAAATGCACACAAATAACTCCCACCCTTAGCTGAAGGAATGAAAACACAACTGTCTCTGTGCTTTTGCAACTTGCATTTTCCCTCCATCACTTGCTAATTGGCCATTTTTTTTCTGAGTGTGACACAGAGACCCCTTCCACGACATTATATTTTCATAACAAGCATCTGAAACCATAATGCAGAACGTTATTACACTTTCTTTCTCCAAACCAAGGCTAAGCATCTCAGTTTACACATAACTCACGAAGAGCCCAAACTGATGACAAATAAAGCAGTTGAGTTATTATTATCTTAATATTTCAAGGACAAAGAAAATATTAATGAATATTATCATGATTGGTATAACTTGGAGTTCGCTGTGGTGATTATAAGTCTTGTGGGATTTCTTTTTTTTTTTAAATAGCTGCACAAAAAGGAACAAAGAGGAGGTAATGTGCAAAATAGTGAATAATGAACATGCACATTTTCACTGTATAACATATTGAAAAAAGGTTTGCATTAGTGTAACTCATTGAGTCACATGCAGAGACTGTAAATTAATGTAACATTAAGTGTCTATGGGGCTGGATTATGGCCTGTGGGGGGGGGGCAGGTCCTTGTTGGTGAGGCCAGCTGCAGTTTGACATTAACCAATCTATGCAGGATCTATAGCTGAGCTAAAAGTAAAGAAAAAGTAACAAATAGAATAAGAGAAGAAAGAAAGACCGAAAGAAAAATAAGTGAGACATTCTTTGAATTTGAGATTTAGAGAGAGTCTCACAGGGATTTCCTTGAAGATGGAAATCTAAGACTTCAATATAAATGATGTGAATAACATTTAAATTTAATGTAATGATCAGTGCACCACCCTTCTTTAAAGTCCTGAATTATTTACACTACAAGAGAAGAACTGAATAAGAGTCCAAATGGTCCCCGTCTCTTTTTACCACTCAGCTTTAACCCCTACACTCAAGCAGAAGCCAAACTCTATGATTTTATTGTTTTTCCTGCGGGAGACAGTTTGTACCACTGGCTCCAGTGGTACTCCCTTGTGGTCTTACGACTGACCCCTAACCCAAACCATGCTGGTTTTCATTCCAGCAATTTAATCTGATGCTGACTTATGCCCTGGTCAGAGCAGAATTGGCAAGGTGAAATTTACTCGCACGCTGGGGCTATAAGCAGGTGGGACAGGACAAAACGTGGGCGGGGTAACAAGCATACACAACAATGTGTTAGCATGGCTTACAGCCTAAGAATAGATTCTAGACACTTTTTTATACATGTAGTCTATTTTTGTCCACTATCCCTGTCCTTTCACTACTTGCCAGCCACACAAAGTGAACCTCCATCCACTGCTTGTTCTTTATTCAGTTAAACAAACGAGGATGCAAACAATCAATACTTAGTTAAGGAGAGGTCAATCCCACCTGCTCTTTTGAATCAAGTGTGAAAGGGTATA
This sequence comes from Tautogolabrus adspersus, assembly GCA_020745685.1. Classification (NCBI taxonomy): domain Eukaryota; kingdom Metazoa; phylum Chordata; class Actinopteri; order Labriformes; family Labridae; genus Tautogolabrus; species Tautogolabrus adspersus. The sequence continues at coordinate 19,133,755 of CM036547.1, read as the reverse complement.
TTCCCAGGCCAGAGCTCAATCAGAGTGAACAGAGCAAGATCAAGTCTTGACAAGAGTGTGTGTAAATCATGAGGAGCCAATATGTGAATGGTGCAGTAAACCTGGGATGCAAATTAATGCATCCAAATGAAATTATGTTGCTGGACATAACAGCAGCCATGCTCTGAGTATGAGTGCCAGGACTGAGCAACAGCAGGCATTGATCTAATGTTGGAATTGGATGATAAAAAGAAAAGAATAAACGTTATTTTTTACATTTAAATTGGAAAGATGTCAAAACAGTGTTTGTGACGGTTTCCAAAGCACAAACTGATTTCCAGGAAAACTCTAGACACGCAATGGCAACAATTAAGGTACTAACTACACAGTAAGATGTTGCCTGAGAACCTGATCTATCAGATGTCTCTCTCTCTTTGGCCCTGGTTTTTGGGAGGAGCAGTGTTGTGACAGAGTTCTGTTGCTCTCATGTTCAGCGGAGCAGGTGTAGATTTACACACAAACATGATTCTCTGTGAACAACTGATGCAATATTAATAAACTGAATAAAATATCCCTGTGTTAGACATGTTGTCATCGCTTCTGACACCAGGTCTTTAGGTCAGCAGCCTGCCACAGGGAGAATATGAGAAACCATGCACGCCTGATATTAATGTCTTGGATATTCCCACAGGCCTGGGGGGATGGTCCACTTTATTATTGGGCTCCATAATAGCGTGCAAGACTGTGTGACTAAATGTTTTCCAATGAAAACAAAGCTAGTGCATTCTGACTTCATTCTTAATTTTTTCTCAGACATGTTTCAGTTTGTTTCTATTTTGTTTCCACTTACATCTGATAAATATTCATTCAGACCCTGTAACTTGGTGGCGTTCCTCAAGTATGCTTTTAAGCTTGTCTCTCAGAGTCAGGCTATTACCAACACGTTGTCCCCATGCATAGGGGGAGGGAAGAGGGCACCTGCTTTAAAGCTTAGCTCCGCTCTCACTGGGGTCACACCAGTATTCCTCAAAAACTAGTTGGCAGTATGACTGTGAAATGTGACTAGAACAGCACTCTTAGACTTTGTTGGAAGTTTTCTGCAGTTAATCTGGCGAGCAGAAGGATCCAAAGAAGAGGAAACCCCATTACGTCCGATCCTCTTACGGGGATGAGTGGAGAAGCATGAGGAGGTCTCTGCTGGCTGCTGGTCGGCCTCGCACTTATCCCTCCAAAAAGGAAAAATGTCCCTTTTACTTGTGTAGGAAACAGTCCAGTGTGGGCTGAAAGGCATTATCACAGGGCTCGTAGTTTGTTTTAACACAGTGATGTGTTTTCCGTGGAGCATTTTGGACACAGCTTCCATTACAAAGTCACTCAGCCATAGTAGTGCTGAATGACTAAATAAGATCTGAATCTGTTTTCAAGGCAGAAAACCTCATAAGAGCACAAAATGTCTCCATGGATCAAGTGAACTGTTTTTCCAGGCATTTTCCTGTCTTCTCACGGGTTCTCAAATCCTGCTAAATGAGTTAGGTGAATTCGTGAAAAGGCTTCTCTTAGTGCAGCCTGTAAAGAGTGTCTGCTGCTTCCAAACGATGCATCTGTTATGGGTCCTCTCAGACCTGGGCTCTGTGCTTTGTTCTCTGTTTTATCGCTCTCAACACCTTCCTCATCGCAATCTGAATTCACACACTACATTAGAAATTATTCTGCACTTAAGACTAATCCTTTGGATCTACTTGTCAGGGAGAATTCCCTCTCAACACATATAAGATGTTGGACTTTAAAGAAAATAGAAAGTAAAACAGTGGCTCTGAGGTTGGACTGCATTGCGCTGCAGACAGTGCTTTGGCTGAATGCATACACACATTCTCACAGTGACAATGCTAACTGCTAACAATGCTGTTTTTCAGTTTTCTTTTTTACCATTAAGTAACCTATCTTAGTTAAGCATGTTGTCATGCTAACATGTCCTACTTGCCACGTAACACATAAGTAGAATACCTCCTTTGACGACGGTTAGCCCAAACAATGTTTGTACATCAATGTTTAGAAGAAGTAGCTTACTTTTTAAGATCCCCAATCTTAGTTTAGTGTGTTAGCAATATCATATCTGCAAGCTACAGCTTAAAACAAAGTACAGCTGCGGCTGCTGGAAACTAATTAGTAATTGTTATAAAGCAGTGTCTTGAAATAATTTATCAGTTGATGATGACCCTAGAGGAGAAGAATCACATGTAAGGGATAATGTATAATATAATGGATAATGTCGCAGAATGGATCCCCACCGGGGTGAGCAGGACCTCCACAACCAAATCACTACCACACTTATTAAACGGCTTCTTACTAAGGATATCAATCATTTCAAACAATAGTGATTTGAATATGATTGTATTATTTTAATTAATTTGTATCTTCCGCTGAACAAATAGTTGCATCTACAGTAAGAGCTGCGTCCTTAGCAACAGTTCAGTCTGTAGCCTTGTTAAAATGAGCTAAACTAGCTGTTATTACTCACACCACAGATGGTGAATTGAAACACACGGTAAACAGACCAGGGTTAATCAGGGCAGCACCTGATTTATTTTTTCCGCCTCGCCACCGTCGTAGTCTGTTGACCTTTTCCATTAAGAAGTCTATAAACACCACCGTATCACATAGAACGTTCTGTTATGTGTTACTTTATGTTTTAGTTTGGTAGATTTCCCTGTCATAGCGTACAGATCTTTCATCCTGTAACCACTTTCCTCCATCGTTATCCTCTCCTTTCGCTTTGTCTGACTTCAAATTAACCGGACTTCTTGCCGCGGATTGATATGATTACAGTTAGTCCTCCAGAGTCTATGACAAGAGCCGAGTCCCCAGCAATCATCTGCTTTTCTAACGGTTTGTACTTCTTAACAACAGTGATCTATTGTTGTTAAGAATAAGGCTTAATTGGCCAATCAGAATCAAGTATTTAACACAGACGAGTAATTGAAGAAATTAAAAGAATCTCGGTGGAACAAGCATGTTCTAAATTACACGCTAATCCACCCGCTAGCTGTTGAGGAGTTAAAACTTAAAAGGAGACATGTATGATTCATGGTGGTGCTAGATTGAAGTAAGAAAATCAACAAAGACAGGAAGGTTTTACCTGATTTTCACCATGAACATCTCTCCAAAGTACCAGACGAACATATCCTATTGGTAACGACAAGTTTCTATATCAACCAAAGCCACATTACTAGAAATGATGAATGCAACAAAACACTCCAACTCAATCAACTTTGTGCAGTGGGCCAACAAGTTAAAAGTGGCAGGAGGTGAACCGCTCACATGGCAGTCCCTGGAGGCCGCTAGCACGAGGCTCTGTTTGGACAGCATGCCCATGCGAGGGCTCTAATGTAGACAGGCATGTCACTGAAGAGCAGCAAGAAATAGACGAGGAGTCACCGCACGCCAGCTTGAGCTGCAAGAGAGGGAAGAGAAAACGAAATGGTCCTTCTATCTATAGTGTTCATTTTTTCTCAAGGTACCTTTGAGTGGCAGCAAGCCAGGTAGACCTTTTCTCATAAAAGTGCCAGTATTGTTTCTAGAAAGAGGTATTTGTTCTTTATTTCCTTATAGAGGTAATGGTTAATGTAAACAGCACCTCAATGAAAATCATTTTCAGCTCTATCATTTTTGGTTGGAGGCAGAGGTTTTGAGTGGCACTTAAGCATTGCTGTGTATATAATTTAAGCAGCATTTCACACAGCGGCAAGTGGAAGTGGAGCTAATTTTGCTGAGAGGTATAAGCTATGAAAAATAATCGTATGTTAGAGGCAGATCCTGCATCGAATATTAGTTAAGTGATGTAACATGTACAACAATTGCCCTTGGAATGTGGTTGAGTGTTAGTATAACACAGACAATTTCATTTATGAGTTCTCATAAATCTACTTAGCGACGTCGTTTTTTTTTTTGCAGATATTCAAAAACCTGAAGCTCTGGGTCAGTGAGCTCATCCATTTGAAATATGGTCATTAAACATCTGTGTTTATGTGTTTAACATTTGTGCACAGCGTTTGCAAAGTCCAGTGTGCGCTTTCCCGGTGAGTATAATAAACATCATCCGGATTCATTCCTTGTCCTTATGTTGTGTTATTACAGCGGAGCCTGAGGGTACATCAGTTGCTAACAAAAGATACTAACAGTAATATATAACCATGACATCAGCCAGCACAATGTGGACCTCTATACAGAGACTAAATTATTAGAGTGCAGCATGGGCCTCAGGTAGTTATGCTAAAAACACCTGTTGATTTTTGATGCGGAAATGAAAGAGTGGAACTTTCATTAGCTTCGGTTTCATTTTGTCTCTTTCCCGTGGGATGAAGCTCGGCGAGTGTGGTGTATTTTATTTATTATTTTTAGGCTGGCTGTGCGGTGGTATGTTTGTGCTGTTTGAACAACTTTGTGTGTCTCCGCTCTTTTGAGCTTGAAATGTATACAGTGCTGCAGCAGCTCCGGCATACATAAAAAATCAGTTGACAAGATGACTGTTTTCAGATGCAAATCCCGTGGGATTTCAAGTGCTCTCTGAAAAACAGCATCTGACACATGCATTGATTTGAGGGAAGACCTCAATCACCGCTGACATTTTGCAAATTAGGGAAGCTCTTTCCTTTCAAATAGGATTGCTTAAACTCCAATTGAATGCCACACAGGAGCTATTGATGGCAGGGAGATAGTGTTTTTTAACAGCCTTATCAGTGTTGGAGCACTCGCATGTGGCCCACGGTGAAGCTGGGAGGATCAATAGCCTGCCATTTATCAATGGATTATGCGTTGAGCTGTCATGTGCTACCTGGAGGTCGAAGGCCAATCAAATGTGATATTTGCTGGTAAATATTCTCAGGCGTTTGGGGAAGCAAACAGTCTGTGTTACATCAGCCAGTCAAACATTTTTCTCCCTGTACTCCTTCCAAAAGATCCAAAACTAAAATCTACTTTATATTCAGGAGGGTGAAATAGGATGTATTTTAAGAATACTATTGTAAACTCTTATTTTCCTTTTTTCATGCTGTTCAAGGTTTTCCTGTGAAAGCCTATATGTGTATATTTGTATTAATCATGCTGTTAGGACAAACGTCTGCTTTAATATTCACATTAAGAGGTCATAAAGTAAACCTCACAAGAAGTTAACCACTAAAAGTTCGACTTCATCTAAAGGTAGGGTTTGGTTAAGGTGTACAGTTGCTTGTAGTTGAGGTTAGGACAAGTCTGATTTATACTTGATGTTCAGGGTTACTGGTGGCTCTGGCATAGACAGCTGCAGGATAGGTTGTGAGTTATTTTCATTTTGATTGATTCAGTGTCAGATTTCAAATGTTGATGGCTCCGCAGCAGCCCCAGACAGTCAGATGTGTTCAGGCGGCATATTGCCTTAATTTTATTCCCACAGTAACTGTTGTTTATATGCTTTCATCCTCTTTGTTAAATGTAGTGACTGGAGGCCATACAGAAATATTTATACAGTAGAGCTTGAGTTATATTTAGGTTAAATGCCTTTTTAACCTTTTCTCATCACATGGGCTTCAGATTTCTCCCTTTGCCTTCACCGTGTTTACATTCTTTTATTGGTGTAGAGAACGCGGGTTGTGGTGAGACCGAGCGTTGCAGAAGAGAGGCTGCTATAATTTCTTCAGCTTCGTCATCCAATCAAAAGTCTGCAAAAAAATTAAAAACGTATCGGACTAAACGCAAGCTGCCTGACTGACAGGTCTCTCTATCGTCTGTGTCTGGATGGGCACTAATAAATACTCACCTCTCTATAGACAAAACCAGAATGAGTAGGCACAAATAGTGGGAATAAACACATTCTGTTTGTGAACAAACAATAAAAAGGCGGCCGCACCTCCCGACTCCATGATGGTGCGATGGTTGTGCTTGTTATCCCGTGAGTTAAGAGAGGGGGTTGCGTTAGCGAGTACAAAGCAGTAAATCGGGACAGAGTTTTTTCTGTCTTTCTTTTTCCTTTACTGTTGTTACTTTTGAAAGCATTAATGAGCATGCCCACACTTCGGAAAAAACCCTGCCGGCAATGTTTTTCATGTGAATCTAGAAACAACCAGATTCCATGTTCCTGGTGTGGCCTATTTGGGAGGCAAGAGATGAAGAGTAGACAGCCATGTGACCTATCAGCTATGTTTATTTGACCCCTGACCTGCTCCCTGATATTGGCTGTGGGCTAAAAACAACAGGACAGAGGGCAGGATGTCTGCAGCTACAGACAACACCGCACACTGCTAGTGGGTCAATTGATAGAGAGGGATTTCTTTTGTACGTTTTTACATTTTTTTGGGGTGAAAATCCTCCTCATGTCTTAAAGGCTACTCTTAACATTAGTTAAAGTTTGATGTAAGGGTTTAGGTCAGGCCTAAGCCTCCAGGGTATGAGTGTACGTCAGTGCAATGTCCTCCTAAGTAATAAAAGTGTGGACGTGAGTGTGTGTGGATGTGTGTGTTTTAGAGTGGCAATAATCCTTCACTCTCAGTGCTCAAGCAATTTTCCAGTTCCAGTGCACAGTTGGAAACACATCACACCTTACTATTTAGGGAAACCATGCAAACCGAGGTGTGTGCACTAATGAATATAAAATAGAGAAATGGATAAATACGTGGCACTTCAAGGCACTCACTGTGCTGGTCAGAGCACAAGTGGCTTCAACAGACGAGTTTCAACAAGACCTAAGTGTGTGTTTTTCACCACCAACTCATTGCACAATTGTATTTTTAACATTTGGTTAAAGCCAGTGCATGTACAGTAATACGCCCTTGCTACCGTATTGAAAGGCTTGTCTTTAATAATACATTTGACTATCTCTAGATCTTTTTATTACATGTACAAGGCATTGTGTTGTCTCTTACTTCGGTGTATTTGACAGATTGTGTTGTTAGCACACTTGAGATCCACATGAGCTGTTTTGAGGGGGATGCATGTTAGTGTTTTCTCTTTCAAAATAAAGATAACCCTTCAGAAGCGGCTCGTGACAGTTCCATTGTATTCAGCTGTGCCCGTTCCTGTTTCGGCTGGTTAACTTGTCTGAGGGTAATTGTCTGATCTGGCGTCTGTTTCGCATCTCTGATTCTGGCTCTGAAATACATGTCAGTATGCAGCCTTCTGACACTTTGTCTCACTGTGAGAGGAAGTTATGCAAAATGTGCATGTCACAAAAACACATTCCCCATAACTCTTCTCGGTCCATTAGTTGAGACACTTGCTGTGATGAATCATAATCCCAGTGAGAATGAGAGTCTATTCACACAGAATAGCTCCATCTGAAAGATTTTGTCCAGCTCTTCCAGAGTTGCCAGGTTATTGAATACAGCACTGGAAAAGCTTCTTGCTCTCACCGAGTGGACAATCGTCCATTGTTCTGGCTGTGCAGCAGAGCCTGTGTGCTGCTGACATGACTACCAGGTCAGATGCCCTCAGAGATGCTCTACATCAGCAGCACCCAGCAAACAGAGAGCCAGTGGGTGGCCAGGTCATGACTGGACACAGTATGATTTTCATCACAGTGAGCCACAGGGGTAGCAGGTAGCAGACAAACAGAGACGCACTTTACTCCATGGTTTTACATTGTACCTACCTTTTTATAGCCATTAACAGTATAACTTTGACTAATTGATTTGTGTTGCTAGTAGTGTAATTCAAATCTTTTATGGTTAAATGGAATTACCAGTTTGTTTGCCTAATGTGTTAGTGTAGTTAGGGCAAAGGTTGATTTGACTGAGATTTTAAAAAATGGGCCTCTATAAAGAGTCTCTTTATATACTTTGAAATGGTATAGAAATACAGAGAAGACAATAGATGAAACAGCAACATGAATAACTAAATGTTTACTTTTACATGAAGCCAATGGTAAAAAACAAACCAAAAAAAACAGGCTACAACTTGCAAAACCATTTTTACACTTTTACAGTGCAAAAAGAGTGTGAAGAGCAGCCTCTATCCTAAAATCAGAATCAGATTTATCAGAATCAGAAAGCCTGACAACAAGTTTATATAAGGGCTCTAAGTTGTGCGATGTGGCTTAACCTAGTACCAATGAGGCTCTAGCTTTAAGCTAAATGCTAAAGTAGGCATGCTAATATGTTCCCAATGACACTAACTTCCCATATCTGAAGTAGTTGTACAAACTGATAAATTGCCTTTTAGTTCTAAACACTCCGGTGCCAAATTTTAATTGTTGATATTGAGAGACTTCAATGTGGAAATCCAAAGACTAATCATCTCTGCATACTTGTCTTGTAGAGGCTGTTCTGAAAGCATAATTGAGCTTTGAGCTAACTGCTAAAGAAGGCATGCTAACATGCTCATTTTGACAGTGCTCACATTTCAAAATTGAGCAGGTATATTGCTTTCCAAGGTCCCAATCCTTGTAAAGAATGCCTATGATTGCCTTTTGGAAATCAAACAGTACTGCACCAAAAAATGAATTGTAGATTTTGAAGATATCAATTTGAAAATGGAAAGACAATAAAAATGACGGGATATTTAAAGTCTGGATTCATCATTAAGTTACCATTTATGTCTGTTATAAATGTCATGGCCATCTATCCCATAATTTCTGTGAGATTTCTGTCCAAACCAAAATGGTTGACTGATGCCCAACTCCTGCCGCCCCCCAGAGCTGAGCCACCAGCACTGCTTGAAGTGGCAAAAAGAAGCCTGTAATTTGGGACCATGTCTTCTAAAACATTTAGCTTCTATATTAGGGGATCTTCACCTCATATATTCTTGCCTCAAGCCCACAAGTCATTAAAATGTCGCAGTCGTAACCATTAAGTGACCATACATTCTGGATTTTATCTTTAGCTTGTTGGCTGCTAGATTTAAAGTTCATCTGCTGTTCACATCCTGCTCACTTTAGAAACATACTGTAGCTGAGGTCTGACTGACTGAGAATTATATTTCCTCATGAGTCACACAGCTCGACTTCCTCGGGCTGTTCTGACTGTCCCCTGTATTGACAGAAGAAAAAAGGTGAGTGCAGAGGAGAAGGGACTCTATTTCCCTGGACTGAGCCTCCCAGACTGCAGCTCTGAACTCCCACCAACGAGTTCCAACAATCAGAAGCTTCAGGTTAGAGATAGTTGATGTGAGGGCCAGTTAGAGTCCCAGCGAAGGAGATGATATTTGTATAAAGCCCTCGAGGAAGGTCTGCCTGTGCAGACAAACTCGGCGAAAACAAACTCCTCAGTTTCACAATGAAGTGCCCTACCTTGATGTTTTTATTTTGTTACCATGCTCAAGGTTGCCTCAAATCATTTTTATTATCACCTTTAAACCTCCGTGTTTGGGGATTTGTCTACCTGAAGCTGTACGCTGTTATTTAAAAAAAAAAGTTTTTATCTGTTTCTGGATTGGTTTCATTCCTTTCTTTGTTTTTCTCTTTCTTTTTAACCATGTTTCTTGTGAATGCACTTCTGGTTTATTTTTGCCTTCCTTAGTAGTTTTCAATGTATTTTATAACCATTTTAAAGCCCTGTTAGATGAGTGTGAATGTCTTACTGTGAATGGCAGTTTAAGCGGCACACTGTGCCTTTTCCCTTTAAATAAAAACATCAAGCCTGCATACATTTTGTTCGTTGCCGTTACTGCAATGCACAGCATAATGTAAAAACAAAACACCGGGAATTATGTCAGTTTTAGCTTTTTAAGTGTAAGTGTGGCTCTTCTGCAGAAAACTGTATTCATGTGCACTACTTCACATTTGCAACCTCTCTTTCAGACACACAGATCCACGCGGGGTGACGGAGGATTTGGCGAGTGTTTCTGCATGCAGGTGTTTGTGATAAGATTCTAAAAATCTCAACCCTGGGAGCGTTTCAAGGCAGCACTGCAGGCAATGCCAAAGCAAGCAGATAGCTCTCAGTTGAAACATTCTGTTCTGATCTAAACCATTACATATATCGCAAGTGCATGGATTCAAGTAGGAGCTCAGACACACCAACTGAAGGAATAGGATATCTGTGATGTTTTTTTCCCCTGCTGTGATCACTACGTAATTACATGGCCCTGCTAAAGAATTCTTTGTGAGGAGGAGCAGACAGAGGAGGGAAGATAAGATCGAGGAGGCTCACCCACCATTGTCTGCACTATTAGGGGAGAAATGGGCCTGGCGATGATGCTCTGTCGAGTCTGAGGGGAGAGCTGCACACGGAGAGACGGGGGGGGCTAGTACAGAGGGAATCATTGGAATGCAGGTCAGAGTGTTGCAGGTGCACGACTGACAATGAATGTGTCAGACCCTGTATGCTCCAGGTGTAGGTGGGGGGAAAAAGATGTACCTATGATCGCTCTGTGGTGAATAATATGCCAGAAACAGGCCAGTGCTGGAAAATGCGATGAGGCAGAGCAGAGATGTAAAGATGTTGCACACACCAATGATTGCCAACACAAAAACACAGACTTTTGTAGTTGCGGAGAGAATAGTCATGTATTTTTCTCTTATGCAGAGCATAATAGAATGCATATTTCAGCCTGGGTTTATTGATATTTCATATCTCATGTTGAAAACCTAAAGTTACGATGCAGGCTGCAGAGAAAGAACACAGCAGAGAAAAACAAAGCCGCGTCCAGTGCACTCTGCAGTCTGGAAAAATCAATACAGCCCTTTGTAATGTGAGACCCTGTGGATATAAAGGAATACATTTGATAACACTTAGTCATAAACCTGCAGGCTGTGTTTTATTCTTGCCGTGACTCTGTGAGTTTTCCGTCGCACCTGGAGAGAGCGCGCAGCACAGCCGCCATTATCAAGGCTGTTCTGTTGAACTCTATTGTTCTCTGCAGGGCCTAGCTTTGTGTGAAGCCAAAATGACTTGAAGAAAATCTGGATCTCTAGAAAATAAAAGTCATGAGTGACAGAATAAAAGCTCGACTGTCATGCAGGCTTTGCAGGCAAACTCTTTAAGGTAGAAGGCTTCTTTAAAGACATGTATTCCAAAAAGCAACTCTAGACCCTAACAATGCATAACATCGCTCTTTCATGAGCACAGACTAATCTCCGATTAGTCTACTGGATGTTTGGAAATGATTATTCTTTTGAAAAACCAATTTAGTTGAAATAGCAGTCTGTTTACCAGATGGAAAGATGGAGGTCGGTCAGGTTCTCTTTGTGAGCTATCCACACTTTCCACCCACGCCTCAGCTCTACTCTACTGTGTGGCTCTTCTGGTCAAATATCTGATTTGTGAGTCATACCTAGCCTCTATACCCATGGAGGAACATGCTGGTTGTCTTAAAATACACACTGGCAGGGCAGCCGTGCAAGAGCTCAGGCCCGGCACCAAGCGCCAGAGCAGCCCAGGGGACCGATGTAGAGCGAGCGGGAGAGACAGAGGGTGAGGGAATCGACTGGGAAAAGGGGAAGTGGGCGGAAAGAAGGAGACGATGGAAGGTCGTGTTAGATAAAGGATTATGAAAGCCTAACTTTCTGTCATGTAACACAGAGGCAAGATCAGCAGTGTGGGCAACTCTGAAAGTGAGGTGTTTGGGCTGCAGCAAAACACAGTAAACATCCAGACTTGTTGAACGCACCTCAGGTGAGGTCCATGTAAAATAACTGGCTGGGAAATAGTGGAAAGATGCAGTAGGAGTGTGATGTGAGGAGGAGGAAGAAGAAGAGAGGGAATTAAAAGAAAAAGTCCAACTATTAAATTTCTTCTTCTTCTTCTTTTTTTGCCAAACACAGTTTAGATGAAGCAGAATTTCTGTCTGTGTTACGTTGGCTAGAAAAGCTTTTTTCCAATCCATGAAGTGTGATGTGTCCATACAGCAGACAGGCTGGAGTGGATTGTGGGTGTAAAAAGCACAGATCTTTTAGACTGAAGGCTGGAGTTAACATCCTGCAGCCCTAGTGATGTTAATATAAAGTTCAGGCAGCTTAAACATTTGGTCATTGAAAGATATTTCTTTTTTCTCATCTTAGAAACATATTTATTTTACAAAACATTTCATGTGACTTTCAGAATTAGACTGACTGATATTTTTCTAAACTTAAACCCCTGAAACCAAATCAAGAATAGCTTCTGACTATGTTATTAAGGGTCTTTATACTGTAGTACGTCATAGTAAACATGTTTCAGTATTCAAAATTGTATCCAATCATAGAACCCATCGGCTAGCAGTGAGTCACAGTTAACTTCTGATGTAGTCAGCAGTTAGCCCTAAACTATTATTTAATTATTATTCAAATCCAATAAGCAACTTGAGAAGCGACCGTGTGTTCAGACTAGTGGAGGCTCATAAGGGGGAAAAATTGTTTTTTATGGCAGGTTCACGATTTTATCATGACTCTTTCTCATGACCAGAATGACCAAAGCTAACAGAGTGGTGACCATAGTAACACACTCGCACCTGCCTGCTACGCACTGAACGTGACGAGAGACAGGTTTGGGATGCTGTCTCTCAAAATCGTTTAAGACGTTTGCGAGTTGACATCAAAAGTACAAACCTTACCTATGCAAACTTGCAAATAACCATCCTTTGTGCCCAGTTTGTAAAAACCTGACGCAGTTCCATATAACCGAGAGGGACTAGCTCTTAAGTTTCATTCTTAGCCATGAATCCCACTCTGTTGTAAAGCAAAAGGGGAGGGGAATTAAAAACAATCAAAGACACTACCAACAGTTTAATTTGATGGTTTATCTGTGTGTCTGTAATGAAGGCATGAAACAGATTAGCAAATAGTGTGATCTGGCTGACTAACTGGTTATCTATATACGTCCGTGTATAAGCATTTACATAGAACGAATGTGCACTGTAGCCCAATAAAACGATCTCTCTGCTTTGGCAGATTGTCGACACATTCTAATCCTTCATGATCTAAGATCGTCCTATGGAACACCCCTAGTTCAGACCAAAAGTGAAGCTAGTTTCTCCTTCCTGGTATGTCTGCAAAAGATGTATCATATTTGGTCCATTGCAATCACTACCCAGATTAAATGCTAATGTAGTCCATTGCCAGCTAGATTTTTACATGAACAATTGGTTCCTTAAAGGTTTGCCATTTCCACCTTACAAGATCATATTTCAACCTCCATTTGCCCCAAAAGTCAATTCATGCTAGTAGAGGTGGGCGTTAAACCAGTATCATTACCAGCACCAGTATTACGTTCTGACACGAGAAGGATTTGTGTCATACCGTCTTCACCGTTTTGTAGTGCACATTCAAGGCACCACAGTATGCTTAACCTACCAGCCCCAGAGGCAGCTAAATGAAAGTAATTAGTTATTTGTGACAGACAACAGCTCAGATTAAGTTCCCCTGTCTCTGTATGTTTCCTCCTGACACTCAAAGAGCATAACCTGTGTCTCACATGCTCACTAATCAAACGGCTCCTCCTCGTGTGAGTGTTAACACTGAAAGTGACTTGTGGCACAGCAATCAGGTAAAAATGTATAATCACCTCTCCAAGTTGCAGCAAATAACAAAAACGTTTGTCGGTTTGATTGCTTCCAGCGCGTCTTTCTGTCTGTTTGGGGCTTTAACAAAAACTGTGCACTGGAACTCTGTGTCACTTGTGCCCAGCACAGCTCGGATTTGTCTACCTGCTGAACTTGTGTTTTAACTGATGTCTCACTTGTCCAAATTCCAAGATGAAGATAAAGCGGACCATGGGGGTGCTGGTAGCATAGTGGTTAGTGCGCTTGCCCCATGTACTGAGGCTCTGTTCTCTCAGGCAGGTAGCCGGGGATTTGAATCCGGCCCATTGCTCCTTTCCCGCATGTCATTCCCCAATCCTCTCTCTCCCAATTTCTGACTCTATCCACTGTCCAATCTCCATAAAAATAAATTCCCCCAGTTGTTCTGTTCTTGGAATGCTTTTATTGTAACAGAGCCATATCAGGAAATGTGTTATTTCAGCAGCGGCTTATAGAGGCTTTCGGATAAGATATGTGTGTGCTGCGCTTGCCGCGGGGTAGGGCGGAGAGAAGGAGGGAAGTGCGCAAGCACAAATCAATGGCGCAAGTTGCTAGGTGACCAAAACGATAGTCGGGAAAATAGCTCTGGAAAGTTGCTCCTGCTACTGCACAATGTATCTGTCCAGTAATAATAAGAAGAAAACTCTGGCCTTTCTTCTGCTGAGAAGGTGTAAACGAGCAGCAAAGAAGAGGGCGTGTTTTCACGAAATCCTCGGGGCACGACAGGATTTGGAGGAGTTTAGTGTCGTCCAGGAGCTGCAGCTCAATAACCACCGCTTCACAAGCACACCGCTGCTTTTTTAAGCACATCTGGTACACCCAAGTACAAATACAATAAAGTACAAACAAAGTCATAATAAGCTGAAATAGAACCAAATCCTTTCCAAACAAAAGCTTTCCTGCCGATGTCCTGGTAGGTCTCTAAACTGGTATTCTAGAGCTCAGGAAAGAGCACCGTTTAATGTAATCTGATCTTCCCTCCTATTGGACGGGCTGAGAAGTCCTCATGGAGCGCTGTGTCCAAGTTGAAAATGCCCATGCGGCATGCACGAACAGCTGGCGCGACCTTGCACTGCGCTTAGCTCGGTGCGGAGCAGATACACTCTTGCGTTGCCCAACACATAGACAATGAATGGGTTTGAGAGTGGCGTACGCTGCATCCTACCTGAAGGGGCATTTACACGACTCTGCAGAAGAGAAATAAAACTTAAAATCATACAGATTCAGTTACAAGCCACCACATACTGAACACAGAGCACATAGTCACTCATTAAAAGATGTTTTTCTGGACTCATGCACAGAAATTAGGTGAGTATCACCTCAAAAAGGCTTGATTGAGGGGGAAAAGGGGGGTTGTAGTGCCTGAATATGCATTCAAATGCCCAATCCCTATTAATACTGTAATACCGTGATATAACACTGCTACTGCAAGAAGCAAAAATACCTCTATATGAATCTGAGGTCATATCGCCCACCGCTACATTCTAGTGGAATTTCTTATCCACAATTGGGTAGCATGTGAGTAAATGACTGAGGGCAGATTGTCTCTACTTGGGGGAACTTGGCAGCCTGAGGGCCTCTGTGGGTAGGAAGTGTCTGCCGATCATCTGTGTGGGCGTGTCTGCATGCAGATAGATGACAGGGAGGGAGGGAGAGACACGCAGGGAGATGAGCCTCACTTTTTTTTTTCACCCACTGAAGGGGCTGAAACACACAGAGGGGCGGAGAGGAGGGCGGAGAGGGGCTGAAAGTCACAGGTCGTGAAGGAAACACAGCCGTCACGAAAAGGAGAGTTTGAGTGAGTGTTAGAGACACAGATGGGCAGGAAGAGAGGGGGAGAGAGTGACAGAGAATGGGAGGAGAAGCCGCCGGCTTCCACCGCCCTCCTCGGCTGTGTTGGCAGCGGCGTCTCTGGTGAGGAGAGATTACCAAAGCCCAGCCTGAGGTTACATGTACAGACACAGTCATTACCTCTGCCCTGCTAACAAATGGCACTGCTCTCTAAACACAAAGCAATGGCTGTCTGATCACCATCCTTGTCACATGGCTGCTGAGCCTTGATTTAGCAGGAAAGATGTAAAACTTGATAACGGCTCCATGTCTTTATAGGCCTGTTTATTGTACTGTATTATTTTGTTTATAGGATATCGACCGTTGCTGGTTTACAACACCCGGCTTTGCAGCTACAAATAAATCCTCTGACTAGGGATGTTTTCTGTGAGCAAATATTTATACCATTAGGGACAGGCCGGGCAGTTTTTGAGTGACTTTCAAAATAGCTTCTTGGCCAGTTTATTGGATCATACTTACTTTTTTGTGTGCGCGTGTCATTGTGCTGGTGTCATAAGGACAATCTGTGCATGGGCATCCAGCCACAGACAGCACGGGGTTATGAATTCGGGTCTGTCAGAACCCGCTGTCATTTCCGCCGTCACCATGGAGATGGTTGCAAACAGCCGAGTAGATCCGACTGTTGTCAAGATATACTTAAAGAGCTAATCATGCAGCAAATAGAGGCGCTGGGATTCCTGCAACACAAACTGCCTGGCCGCACTCCCCACCCCAGTTAGAGCCATTCATGGGAAACATCTCAGCTCTGCCACTCATGCTTCATTTGCAGAAATGCTTTTAGCGTTGCCATCAGATCAATGGAAACCAAACCCAGCCTGTACAACACTCAAGTTTTCATTGTCTAATTTTTGACAGATTGTTTTCCCACAGTATTGCCTTTTGTAGGAAAACACTCTTTGTTTTGAAAGATGGCCTTTGATTTTTGTCTAAGAACCCATAGCTTGTCACATCTCTCTGTTTTCTGTGTCCCATCTTATATCTGCAGAATTTCCTCCTCTCAGATGGCAAGGATAGATCGCTGCCATTACCCCAACTGAGAGTCGTGTTGTGCCATATGCTGCCTGTTTTTCTTCAAACAAAATGCCTTTTTTTTTTTTGCAACGAGCATATGAGATCAAACCAAAGCAGAAAATCAAAGCAAGAATCACTCTCAGCCTCTAGGAATCCTCACCTTTACATTAGCGGAGTCGGACAGTTAAAGCACAAACATTACAGTCTCTCACCTCTTCTCAGAGCTGACCATGGTTAGGGTGGTGCTGGTGGGTTGGTGCTGCATGCGAAAACACAACGGAAAGGCCAAGGCACTCTAATTAACTTCGCCTGGCATTCCCTCTTACTGTGAACGTGTCTAACCTTTACACAACCTCGCTTCGTCCCCTCTCCTCTTAAACACCCGGGTTGAATTCTCATTTAATGTCAATAAGCAGATTAACAACCCTCCCCCGACTGAACGCCTTCTTTCAGGTTGTTGTTTTTTTGCCTTCTTTAGACTTCAGAAACAGATTTTTATTCAGGGCGGCCGCAGCACTTTGCTGTGGTAAATCAATAAAACAGTGTCCCCTATAACAGACCTCTGTGTTTTCCTTCCATCGATCCTGTCAGCCAAGATACATTCAAGAGCAAGCCAGGCGATTACCCTCAGCAATCTCAACGTTGATCTATACTGCAGATGACAGGTGCCAGACATCCGCTTTTGGTAATTGTGATTCTGAATGGGGGCGTCATTAATCATTCTTCGCCTGAATTCATGTGCTCATCATGGTTACTGAAGTTTCTTGGATGCAGACTTCCAGAAGTCGCCAACAACTTTTTTCCCTCATGAAACAGGACTATGTTGTCACCCTGGTGATAAAATATGTTTCCTATGTTGTAAATTAAAAATGTTGTAATCAAATTAAAGAGCTTCAAATGCATCTGTGCAAAGTTAAATTCCAAATGTAGATGGAGGATTAGAGGAATGTAATCCTGTTCTCATTTCAAGCTAATTATTTACAGAGATTGATTCAGAAATGTCGATAAAATATCTATTCTCCCCGCCTTGTTATCTCTGCATTTTCAACCTCGGCCAATAAATTCACATCTGCTGCAATTTGTTGCAACAAGAGCTTATTTAGTTGAACCCATTCCGGGAATCAATCATTCAACTCAAGTGGAAAAACTCAACTTTGTAATCTTCCGGGAAAGACAGATCAGGAGATTTTGATTCACTTATTTGACGGAGGTTAAATTATTAACTTGCATTCCATTTCATTTGAAGGCCCAGAAAGGGAATTCAAAGGTGTCAGATTGTCATCGGTATGAGTTAGTCAGCATCTTCTTGTATTCAAGCAGGTTTAATCCTCATACCTGGGCACTTTCTCAATCAAGGTTTATCACTTATGTTACCTGGAGGTCAGAGTGGTAATTAAAAAATGACAGACTGAAAATTTCACTGTTTGTACTGAATGTCGGTGCAGAATCCTTGGGAATAAGAAGTGTAGGAGTTATATCGAGAGGGAGCAAGCCTGGCACAAAGTTTTAAAAAAAAAGACATTGCCATCTTAAATGGTTCCCTACAGCGAAAAGCTCCAGAGAGACAAATGTTCAAACAGCTTTTATGTCCCAGCTGAGGCGAAGATAGGACAAGATTCAACAAACCCATAACACCTTTTGACTCTGCAGCAACTCTGTTCAGATACATCCCCTTCTATCAAATGTTCCAAATTGATGCTTTACTTTTTGGAAAGAATAGTCTTTTTGAATGCAATTCACTGTGGTTGTTCCTTTTTCATTCCTCTTATTCTCACCCTGTACATTCACTTAAGGCAGTCCTGATGGGATTTAACCATAGCAGCATTCCAACCTGTTCATTTGTCTAATTGCACCACTGATGATGCAATTCACTCATTTTGTAGTTTTGTATTTTTGTGGCCTTTTTGAAATATATTTCAGTCATCTTAAGCTTGACCTCCTCCTCCTCCTGCTCCTCAATTTGTCAGCTTTGTGCGCTTGACTCGCTTTGAGTTGTGGGTCAAAGCTATAACTCACACTCTGAGAGTTGGAGTGATCCCATCAGCCAACTGCTGTGTCCTCATTCCAGTGTTTCCCCAGCGTCCGGCTGCTTTTGATCACTCTAACGGAAATGGATGGCGTTCACAGCGCGCTCTGATTAGACTGTGTGATGAGATACAGTGCTGGGGTTCAAGAGAAAATGATGTCTGTATCTGCTTGTTCGTCCACCTGTTCAATGCGAGGCCATGTTGATCTCAGACATGCCACCAGGTGTAATTGTAGTTTCAGAATGTCAAACAGAGCAGCTGATGAGATGTTGAGGACTTTATCAGGTAGAAATGGGAAAAATATAGTACTAGATCCCTTATCCACTTTACTTCATTAGTCTGGCAGATAAATACTTTCTACTTTAACATTTCCAAGATGTAAGCTTTTAAGAAAACACCCTAACACCACTTCATTGTTTGCATGATGTGTTTAACATGTATTCTAGTGATTTATCCTATAGTTGTAGACATCATGACCGTAAGCCACAATAGTCTGACTTATGTTGTCGCAGGAAAAGTAGGAAAACAAAAAGAGACTGACTCACAGATTGACATTTATCTGCTGTTAGTGAGGACGCTTGCTCAGCTTTTTAAAGAAGACAAACACCTGCAGACTTTTAAAGAAACATTAGTTAAAGTGATTATCTCGTCCAAACATCTGAGTGTCGTCCTCAGCAGTTTGAGTTTTCTCAGTTAGAATGGAAATATTTCAGCAATCATTAAGTAGGAAACTGTAACTGTTCATATTATAAACTCAGTTTCTATTAAAGGTCACATATTATGCAAAAGACACTTAACATTGTTTTTCGAAGACTAATATTTGTCTCTAGGCTGTATGAAAACTCCCCGATTTATGAGAAAAGTCCATCCTCTCCATCTTTTGCGTGCTCCACTTTTCAGAAAATGTGTGCTCAAACAGGCAGTTTGGAGATTTTCCCTTCATGACATCACAAAGGGCAGTAACCCCTCCCCCAAGTGGGGGACACTCCCACAGCTAGATGTTTGTTCTGCCCCTTGTTCTGAGTCTCACCGTAAAAAAATAAAAGCTACAGACACAGAAACAGCCTGTTCTGAGCAGGGCTGAAATAGAGGGGTTTATAGGCACGATCAAATACAGGGTCAGAGTGGATTAATAACTACAAACTTCACAGACATGTTTTGGGGAGCTCTGAGACTAATTTAAACTGGTTGAATAATATGTGACCTTTAAAGGAGTGTAAAGCAGATGTAGATCGTGACATGGACTATTTTTGTTTGTCAAATATTTTAAAGTGCTTTCTCTCATGAACAAAGTTCTACACTTTTTTAAAAAGTGTCACGATTTTTGAAGGGCTTTTCATTTTTGACATGTTAAAAAAAACCTGACGACAAAAAGCTGTAGTATTAGAAATCCTTCAATCTCAAAAATCCACGACACACACACACACACACACACACACACACACACGCACACACACACACTCACACACACACACGCACACGCACACACACAACACACACACACACACACACACACACACACACACACACACACACACACACAGAGCTGTCAGTCATTTAATTTTACCCCTTTTAATAGCATCAAATAACTAAGTGAAACAAAAATTCTTTGAACAATAAAAACTTGGACATAAATCATTAGATTGAGAACTAACCTTTAAATCCTAAACCATGTTTAAGAAAGGTTTTTGGGTTTATAGTTTGACCCATGCATGTACCTCTATTAACATGGAGGAGGCTGAGCTTTTAACTTATACTACAGACAGTCAGGAGGGAGAGCACCAAATGTTTTTTGCATCTCATTCGGGGAGCTGAGATGTCATCCATCTTTTTATACAGACGGGCTTTGCAAACAAATCTACCTACGCTGAAACATATCTACCTACAATCTTGCTGGCTGCAAACAAATCTACCTACGGGTTCAGATAAAGTAACCTGAACCTGAGACTTTGTATAGTTACATGTCAGACCTAAAAGGACTCTTTATGAAAAGCTGGGTACATTAGCTCTGATTTTCTGCTCTGTTTACAGTAAACAGGCAGCCATATCAGATATGTGCACATTAAACAAATGTGATTTTTCAGAGCCGTCACCACAGCAAACACCTAGAACGCTGCACCAGAACAGTACCAACACATGAGTAAACGCCTTCCTTCCCCCCTTCCTTTTTCCTAGATCCCGCAGATCAGCTATGCGTCAACAGCCCCGGAGTTGAGTGACGACAGGCGCTATGACTTCTTCTCGCGTGTGGTTCCTCCAGACTCGTTCCAGGCTCAGGCCATGGTGGACATTATCCGAGCCTTGGGCTGGACCTACATCTCCACCATCGCCTCGGAGGGCAGCTACGGAGAGAAGGGAGTGGAGGCCTTCACACAACTCTCCAAAGAAGCAGGTGAGGAAAGGTGATCAGGGATGAGAACTAAAGCCATTTTTAAAAAATGTTGTTTTGTAAGATTTAAACACACAGTTGCATTTTTGGGGAGAGGATAAGCTCTGCTTTTCCAGCTCATCCTTGAATCTGTTTTTTTTTTTCTTCTCTTTTGGTGAATGAATTATTGATCAGTTTGGCAACTTCTGCTTTCGTCCCCCAGTGAGTTTAAGAGTGTTGGAGGAAATGTAGATGGAGAAACAGCTTGCCACGTCACGATAATGAGCCTCAAACATAGTCACTGTTTTCAAATGTAACCATTTCAGTGTTCTGAACTCAGAACAGAAATAGTCTAATGGGTTCTCTTTAGCCAACAGAGAATGTTCCAGCTGAGTGTTCATTGGGGTGATTTGAGTTTGCTTTTCTGTTTCACCTCGTTTTTTTTTTTTTTATCCTTGCTGGATGAGAGTGCAGGACATTGTGGACGGTAATGATGGTCAGTGAGATTTGCGGTCAGTCAGTGTAGCAACCCCTGCTCTGGTTGGTGCTTTTGAAGCAGAGAGCTGTTAAGACTTTTAGTGTTTGTAGAAAAGAAGCCTTCTTTTGTGAATGTCTCTTGGCATTTCTCTAGAAACTACAATCAAACAGAGAACCACTAAACGCTGAAGAAAGCAAGCAATTAAAGTCATTCTTGTCTGCTTTGCCTGTTAACTTAACATCAATGATGATGATTTTAAGTCGTGATGAACCTCTCTTCCGATTTACATTTGAATCGTTTACAGTATTTAGGGATTAGATCACAGCTCTTAAAGCGTACTTACAGCAGAATTCACATTCAGACAAGGTGCTGTGTTTTCGCCTGTAACTGGGCTGAATGTGGTGCATGAATCACCTGCTCTCCACAGCGGTGCTGTTGCTGGCATGTGTTGGTGGTACATGTGAATCAGCAGTCATTGCTGTCGCCAGGAAACACTCAGAGTCCTTACAGTTCACTGAGCAGGCTATCTTTGTCAAATCATGTGCTGTGCTTTTGGAAGTCTGCAGAGAGTTTGCAAAGTTGCTGCTGCAGGATTTCTGCAAGAACATGACACGGATACATTTAGGATAAATACAGTTCACTGAGAGATAGTGATTGCAAGAAATGTCGTTAATGCCCAAGAGGTGGGAATTACTGTGTTCAGGACTCAAGCCTTTTTTTTTTTATCTTTGTGAAAGAACCGCTGTAAGAGGAATCATACCTTGGCTCCACAATAGCACAATCAAAAACCTTGATGCTGTCTACCATGGTGAAATGATGGCAACATTACAAAACACAAAGTCTGTCACCGTTTCTTGTTCTTTACTGCTCCCACCACACATAAACAGAAGATATTTACCTGGAAACTTACATTAATATATTCTGATTCACAAAACATCACAAGGTTCACCATCTACTGCTACTGCCACAACCATCTGAAATGAAGCAACGGGATCTGTTATGCATGTCCAATACATCATGATCATTTAACCTAGGGCTGGGCAATATGACTAAAAATGTTATCCACTGACATTTTTTTCATATCAGTCGATATTGATACTCATGGCGATAAATTTCTTTCAATTTTAAAGGCTATTTTTTTGCTCCTGCGTGAAAGTTGAAGAAACCAGATGGGTGATTGTGTTTTAATCATTCTTCATTGTCAGAACATGACAAACTACACTCGAACAGAGCAACATTTCACCATCATAAGCACGGTGCAGAGAGCTGGAAAGAGCTGATATGAGAGTTGGGGAGTAAAACTTACTGGCCCAGTGCTTGCTGGGGGTCAACACTAACACTCGTTTGGGACGTTTGGTCATTTCTTTCTTTCTGTGTGTTCTTACGGGTGATATTGTTTCAAATGGTGGGAAAGGTTTGTGGTGTTGTCCGTTTTCATGTCTTCGACACAGTTTACAGAGCAGGTTACTCTGTTTTTTGTCGGACTGTACAACTAGCTAAAATATCTCCAAACTCCTGAAGTTGAGCAGCCTTTCTTGTCAACGATGTTTCCTCTCTGCTTTGAGCTGATAGGCTCAGAGGTTTCGGCTGCGTTTCCATTCCGCTCCAAACTGTAAGCCTGCCTACCCATATTCCTGCGACATGATTGTCTTTTCCTTCTTCTCTTTGATGTCAGGTAGAAACTAGCATTCAAGGTGCATTAGTGCCCCCTTTTCCCAGTGTTTGGGTGGTGTAATTACAGGTTTGAATCTATCTGACTTTTATCGAACATTTGTAATATTTGTATTCTTTTAGTGCACAGGTCTAGTCCATTTTTTGATACTATAAATTTTACAATCTCATGTTTTCCTTCCTATTAACCTAGAGTTAGGTATTGGCAGTTTAGTGAATACCCCTCCACTACTAAAACGACACTCTCAAGTTTCATGAAACATTTGTTATTGTAACATCATAATGACAACAAACCTGTCGACCTTTCGGGGGAATGATGCATCTTAGTATCCAATGGCTGTTTTGACCGGCGTACCCTCATCACCTGATACCACATTTTAGGTGATATCATAGGCTGACACTAATACTGATATAGCTATCAGAACAACTCTAGTTTACCAGCCAGCTGTTACATCCTGTCATGACGTCGTCATGAAGTGTCTTGCCCAGTGCTTTATAGGATTTACCAGCAGACATAGCATACTTTTGTTGAATAGTAAACCCTCGATTACAAATAAACGCTCTAAAGTTGGGTCATGGGATTCTCGAGATAGCATGTTTACATTTGCTATTTAAATTTCTTATTTTTGCAATTAACACCAAACAAACACGACGGCAATCAATCTTTGAGCACATTGCCATGAACGCAACTGAAACAGCTAAGTATCGGGACGCATAATCTGGAGCATGTGCTGCCTGATCAAAGTTTAGCCTTAATTTTAGTAGCAGTTGAATTCCTATCATGTCCCAGCTGTGTTTCTAAAGTGAGCGAGGAAGAAGAGGAGGGAGGTTTTAAGGTTGCAGTGTAAGATTGATACTTTAACTCATGTTGTGTGGCTAGCACCAAGCTTCTATGTTTGTTGCACATTTGTTTTCACAAAGAGAAATGAAAGCTTTAGCAGACACTTCGCTACACACTACATAAGAATCCTGTACCCCACCTCTACATCAATTTCCATTATACCACAACAACAGGTGTGCTATTTGTATTTTGCTGCTTCTCAGCTTAACCTTCATGAATCCCAAACAGTTTCTTGTACATCTGTGGGAGCGATCTCTGTCTCTTCTAACAGACTAATGTGCGGAAACCTCGAGAAGGAGGGAAGCTAATGATATCCCACAGGCACCGATAAGAAGTCCAGCCTGCATGAATATTTTATCCGTGTGCATCCGTGTCCAGTGTGATCACTCATTAAAACTTTAAGAAGCTGTTTGTGGCTGTGTAATTTGCATCGACAGAGCGAGAGGGAAAGTGTAGGATTGAGAAGGCAAAGCCCCGATTTCAGGCTCACTTTAGAAGTTTCAGCTCCTCTCATATCCTGTGATAAACACATTTTCTTCATACTGGTTTCCTCAGATGCATTTTTCACTGATGTTTCTTTTTTTTTTCTCTTCTTAAGCAAAGAGCAGTAAGCCCACTGATATTATTATGACACTTGAACAGCTACACAAGCAGAATGAAATTATAAGCCATTGTTGTTGTCGACTCATCCTGTTGCTGCTGAGCTGCAGTCACTTTCCAATATTTTGCATTCATATACAAATGGGAATTACTTCCTGTAAAGAGAAGCTCCCAGCACCCAAGGCATTTTATCTTTAATAAACACATTAATTATGTAATAGCATAACCGTGCATTCACATGACTCCTCCAAAGGCAGCAGCTCTGCACCAGCACTGACTGAACTTGGTTGAATTGAATAAAAAACAGACTTCTTAGGAAAGATGGAAATCTGGTGCTCACTTTAAATGTGTTGTGAGGAGATATATTTAGAACATAAAATTTTCAACAAACTGCTTAACTGCAGAGCTAGAACATTCACTGGTTGGATGCTGTTGCAGCATACTTGCGAGTTGATCCATGAGGCCTTGGGATTTTTATTTTTGAGCAGCCCTGTTTGGTTGAAATAAAATGTCAGATGCATTAGTAGAATTCTCACTTCACCACTTCAAGGAGAAACCATCTAACGGACTAATGCAATATGGCTGCCCATTACCCCGAGCTGAGACCAGAGTGATGGTCAGCTCCTATTGATCTATTTTGTTTGTGTTTTCTCTTTTCTTTTTCTTTTTTGCTCCTCTTTCTCTCCCCCTGTTTCGGCACTGTTCCATTGTGCACCTTCATCCTGGCTCCAGGTGAAGCTGGCAGAGATTAATCTTGTTTGTATTTTTCTCTGTCTGTCTGGACTCAGGCCAGAGCGATGGAGCTCAGTTTTTCCCATTTCATAAAAAGACTTGCATTTGAGGAAAACCACCCACAAAGTATCACTGTGGAATTGATTGCAGCGAGTTGCCAACACGATGCATTTTGTTAGATCTGAGCTGTGAGGGAAACACAACCTGCCAGTGAAGAACAGCGCTCATGTTTAGCAGTAGGAGAGGAACCCTGCTGCATCTGAAAACGCAGTAAAAATAGACGACGAAGACTCTTGCGCATGACCCTACGACATTGACAAGCCCCCTTACCGGCAGTGAAAAGAGGATATGGAAGGTTGCACAGATGTAGAATATGAATGTCAGCCGCCTGTCAGCCCAGTTTGATGTGCTCCCACGTGTTCATGCAGGGAAGCTGGAGGGAGCAGGTCTGCCTTGTGACTGTGGAGGTGATAAATATAATTGCAGCATTATGGATCCCCTGGAGGCTTGGGTTTGGAGGGTGTTGAGTAGACGGACGGGGGGTCGAATCCATCAAGGGCCTCTAATTTAAAGGGATTTGTATTTCACTAAAGCAAAATGGCGAAGCAGGATTCCTCGCCCCGGAGTGCATTTTCAGAACCGAGGGCATAGAGGATGAATAATTGAGGCAGTTAATGCAGTGCATGACCTATGGCACTCAGACAGATAAGCAGAGAACTTCCAAGAGCCTGATGAATTTAGCCATCATGATCATTACGCTGTCTTTGATATATTACCCAAATGTGAAGCAGAGGGTAGGAGTTCACGGTGTGGATAGTTCTCATTTGATTTTTTTTTTTTGACATCACGGGTAAGTGACTGAAGTGCAGCTCAAACTTTTTAATTTCACAGGCGAGCATATCTTACTTCGAGGATCATTTTAAACCGAACATATTAAGAACTAAAGTATAATGTGTATTGTATACAAGAAGAGCAAACATAGCTGTACAGAATCGTTTGATCACGGGGATTACAGCACACTTTTTCAGAAAGCCTCTCCTTGAAGGCATGCATAGTGTTTGAATCAATTATACACAAGAAAATTTGCTATTTAAAAAAAAGTTGTGAAAACTTTAAAAAAAGGGAACTTGATGGAGAATATAACATTCTTTCTAACTTCTTCACAGATGGCACAATGCTGTGTGAAATGGGTGCGAGTGTCAGTGTGTCTCAGAAAGTTACATAAACTGTTTGACACAGCCTCTCTCCATCCTCACAGAGGTGTTTAAAATGTAGACTTTTGAAAAGATGCTAGACCACTTAACGCACAGTCCTCCTGATGACATTTACTGTTAACACAAACCCATAATAGCCACTTGCTCACCTGCATGTTCTTTTTCACTCTTTCATTGATTCTGTGAACATTTCAAACTACACAAAGCCTTGTTATAAAAGCAAAAAAAAACCTGTGGTCACAGCCTCAGACTCGCATGGTCCGTTGGCTAGCTTGGATAAGTTGTGAACATAACAGGCTTTTCCCTGTGTCCTTTTTATGTCATCTCTTGCCACCTGATGGCAAAATCTCCGCCTGTGAGGGCCATGTGTGAGCGAGCAACTCAGGGGCAGAATATTTCAGGGGCAGGCTGTTCTGAAATGTTCTAGAAGCTTTCTGTAGTGCATGTGTGAAAGGGCTTTAGTCCTAATTACAGGTACAAGAAGTATTTTAGTTTAATACAAAATGATTCTGTTGAGGTAGGTTTTTTTTATTTAGATTTCCCTAAGATTTATTTGGAATCAGTCTTCGTCATGCTGGGACAACACTAACATCACATATAATCACATTTAGTGACCAATTAAAAATAGCTATTTAGAACTGGCAGGGCTTCAGCTTCCTCCTTCCATCTCTGAATCAGCCAGCAAAAACATATAGCGCTGGACGAGGCTTATTGTCCATTGCTAGTTACGGAGCCAAGGAAGATATCAATCAAATGTAATCTGCCACGCCTACACAGTAAGTAGAGAAAGTCTACAGAGAATCAAGCTGTTGCTTTTTTACTTGTTTTTTTCTATTAGATATGAGTGTTCATTTTCACTCTGATTTTTGTGGAGGCTTAAAGACATGCTTAACTTTAAAATCACATATGCATTTATCTATCTCAAGCCAAATATCCGGAGGCTTTCAGCGGTTGCTTTACTACGTTATTACTATACAATCCTCTTTCTTGGATAAGACTTCAATGAGCTGGAGTAAAACATCCCTCCCCTCCTCCAGAGCCTGAAATTCATCCGTCTCACATCACACCATCTCCAGCCAAAGACAGACACAAGGCTCTTCTTTAAACCCACTATTTGAGGCGAGAGCTCTTTCAAGTCAAGGCGATGCTCTCCAGTGACAGGTGAAGGGCGGTCCGACCCACGGCAGAATACTCTGGAAGTACAGATACAATACTCTCATTTCCATCATGCCTGCTTTCCCCTGACTGACTGAACGTCTGGCTGACTGACAGATGAGGAATTCCGCAGGCGTTCAATAATTTAGCCACCACCGCTACACTGCTGGTCGGCAGCCTTTAGGGCAGACTTAAGCCCAAAGCACGTTCAGCTCTGGCGCTCTCTCTCTGTCTTTGTGAAGATGGGATCTGCTCCAAGTGCTTCTTATCTTCATCAGTGGCTCTTGTGGTCTCTGTCTCTATTATTGACTGTTGTGACCTATAATAAATCTCTGTTCAAGACTGTTGTACCATTATACCTCTTCACACAAGCCCACAGGGTTTTTTTTCCCGTCATAATGGAGTTAATGCATTTTCATGAGACTTTTTTTCTTCTATTCCTCTGTGGAATTAATGTGTGTGTGATACGTGCTGTACCTGCCCTCTGGAACTGAAAGATGCCATTAATACAGCAGATTCAGATATTATCCAGTGAAAGAAAAGATTCCTAAAACCTAAACACAGACTTGCAGTGTCATACTGTCGGCTTTCTGGCTGGAATAAACTAAAATCTCTGTGCAGAGAAAGAGCTTTAGTGTCGTCCCTTGGAGACCTACAACGCTGGCTGTTCTGCACAAATAACACCAGGCACGTTTCACTCTAACAGGATACCACAAACCCTCAAGCAACAGTGAGACCATTTGCGGGATCTCCATTTTTATGTTTAGTCCACTTAGGGGAGATAACAGCAGCCATCCCAGCGGCCTTTTGTCTTGAATGGAGAAACATTTCTAAGTCTGCCTGCTAATGCTTGAAAAATGGATAGTTAAGAGGAAGCTTAGCAGTTGTCATTTTGCTAGCTTGTGCCTTTAGAAATGCCACAGTAAACCGTGAGTGGAGATGTGTGTTCTGCCAGCTAAAAGCTGTTTATATCAAAGTAATGAGCCCAAGGAGACTGGCAATTAGGAGAATCCTTCCATTTCTCTGTCTACTCAGGGAAACTCAAACTGAAAGGTTATTGGGTAGGCTATTAAAATGCTTGAGTGGGAGAAATTTTAATTGGTTTGGGTAGAGCTTTGCTGTTGACTCAGGACACAGGCTGCTGCCTCGAGTACAGGCCTACAGTAGTAATGATGTTCTCTCGTGCAGGTGAACAGATTATCTGTTTATACTGCGTGCCTCAAAGGTTAGCTTGTCCTCTGCACGTTTAATTACCACCTTAGGTTGAAGCAAAACTATTCTGTTTTTTTTTTTTTTTTTTATGAAAGCTAATTTAGCCTCTCTACTCATTAATGAGCTTTTTAAGATAACCCTGAAGACAGTGGTATCTAGCAAACTAGCTATAAGCCAATTGCAGTCAAACACTGTACCAAATATCCAGCAACTGTTTAGCAATGCACGGAGCAATCAGCACTCTTTATCCTGTACAAACTCGTTAGTGGTGACCTGCCTGAGAGTGATTTATTCTCAGAATTAATATCCTCCTTGTTTTTTATCGCCTGCTCTGCTATCTGATAAGGACTTTAAATGAAAAGTCAATAGTGTGCTCTTGTATTTTCTGTATCCATAAGATGAAATCTGAGGCTTTATGTCCCTCTTGAAGTGGACCATTGAATTTGTTATAGCAGATTTGTTTCTGTCTTACTTTAAATGGTTTTGGTGCTCGGTCGGAGAGCGCCATTTGAGAGTTATATTGCATGCTGCTGTGGTTTTCAGCTCATTGCCAAGTGTAAATATATACACTCAAAGACTATCATTTAGACGCTATAGCAGCAAGCATGACAGCACCAACAAAGTCTTACTATTGTGTTCTGATGTTTTCTATTTCAATCGGGGGAAAAGCAGCTATTGTGACCCCCGGCTCCTGTTCGCGTGTAAGAGTGTGTGAATGGGTTGGGATCATCCCAGAGGCCTTATCATTTCTTACTTCTTTCCCATTTGAAAAGGTGGAATCTGCATCGCCCAGTCTCTGAAAATCCCTCACAACCCCAAGCTGGAGGATTACGACAAAGCCATCGCACAACTGCTGGAAACGCAGAATTCGCGAGCAGTCGTCATCTTCGCCAGTGAAGAAGACATACGGTGAGGAGTGCAGCACAATGAGGAGCGTTGATGACTTGCCATGTTGAGGTCTTTAATCTCTAAATAGCAGCTCCTGGAGACAGGCTAAAGGCACAGATTTATCATGCGTGCTGCACAAACATACCACCAACAACACAAACACGAGCATGCCTCAGAGGAGAAGTGGGAATACAGATCTCGACAAAGCAACAAAGATATTGTTTCATTTACTACAGCCCATGGGACATGGTGTAAAGAAACACAGAATGAAACATTTAGTACCTGTAAATTCAAAATGAAGAGGCTAGCAGTGGATATGCTTGTGAAATGTAAAAGAAGATGACTTGTGCTCCCTCTAAATAAAAGATAGAAAAAACATCTATTACACAGAAATACACACGCTAACATGAACAAATAAAAAACAGTGTCCTTCCTTTCCTTCTTACCTTTATTGAGATACATTAAAGAAGCATACATGACAGAGTTGTAACATCGACTCTACACCTTTGAGCTAGCTTTGGCTTTGTGTAATAGATATTGGACTGCACACACCTCTTGTGCTCTCTCTTAATTCACACATGGATGTCCTTGCAGGGGAGTTCTCAATGCCACCAAGAGGGCCAATCAGGTGGGCCATTTCCTGTGGATTGGATCTGACAGCTGGGGGGCCAAGAGCAGCCCGATCCACCAGCTCGAGGATGTAGCAGTGGGAGCGGTCACTATACTACCCAAACGCTCATCCATTGAAGGTACACACACACACACACACACACACACACACACACACACACACACACACACACACAACTTGCTTTTCTATAGTGTTTTAGCTTAATCATATCACTAAGTTTATCTTTATAGGATGTTAACTGAAAATGTATAACAAATTATATTCCTTTAAGGAAACTATGCTACTTACATGGATTTTAAAACGATCGGGGCGGATGATTAACACTGAAGAGCCAGTTCTAATGACCCAACTTTTCAAAATGTGTATTACAGTAAAACTTATATTAGGTCACACAAAGTCAATTTTTTTTTTTTTTGGTAAGCTTGTTATATGCAAGACAAGGTCACTTTGGCAGGGGGGCGCCAAAATCGACACAAACAATAAGGTTCGTCACAGCTTTAACGCTCCTTTTTGCTCTGGTTTAGTCATTTAACCCATTGACCATTTATAAAGTAACTACGACCGTTTACGTTTTTCACCTTGTAGGTTATTTAATTGGTAAAAGTTAAACACAAAGTTGACATAAAAACACTGTCTTAAACATACTATGGTAATTATGGTTATTTACTCTCGTATTCCTCTGGTTTTTGTCCCCACTCTCATATCTATAAATATTACTAGCTATAGCTGCTAATTTAAAATGCCTACCCAAGGTATGCTAACAAGCTACCTGCTAACCATGACTGCTGTTTGTCGTTGTGAGGGTTGCTATGGACAGTTGGATTATCAGTACTTGTTTGTTGTAAACAGCACTGATGGTAGCAACAAACAGCCAAGGCCATAGAAATGACCCACAGCCAAGTTTTAACAAATGGATCTTTGATCTAGTTGGATGAAAAAATAATGTGCTTTAAAAAAATGTAATTTAAGCAATTGTCCTGATTGTCTTTTAACATACCTGTAAATTGCTGCGTCTGCCAGGACATGTACAAATTCACGACAGAAGAAGAAAATTCTCTGCATGTGCTGTCTATTTTAAGCCCCTTTCTGGCGTCACAATCCTAATATCCACTCATCATTAAATCGAGGAAGTTTTATGAAGCTTTCATTAATTAAGGAGGTCCAACCAGGACACATGTACACTCTGGAGGCAGTGAGAATATTATTAATTCACTATGCATCATTGATGGTCTTTTGAAAAGAAAATCAGTTGAGTCATTCAGCTCTGATTAGCCATTATCACCTCTACCCACGACTCAGCTGATTTGACTGGATAACAGAGAGAGAGAGAGAGAAATTCACATTGTTCTCAACACAAAAAATTATATCTGTGACAAAAGTATTAAAAAATATATATATATTTTTAAAAAATCCATAAACCACAAATCCTACAGTGAAGTTTAGTCCCAGCTGGGTTTCCTGACCCACATTGTCTGTAAAAGTTGCACAAACAAAAGATTCTGGCATTAAAGACTTTCTTTTTCCTTTGTTGCAGTAATTGTTCTCTCTTCAGGCTAATGCTCGATACAGGCACCTAAGCCCTTTTGAAACGAGTGTTAAGCTAATACATCATGCCTTCAACCATGGTTATTGTAATGGATTTTTTGAAGTGAGGAAAAACCTGTTCAGCACCTACAGGACCTCGGAGCCTCAGGCACCAGGCTGTGGCACCCCATACAAGCCCTGCGTTATTTATTATGCATCCTGTTTTTTAATTAATGTAATTTCCTAGATGAAAGAAGTGATTAAAGTTCCATGGGGCCTTGAGAGGAAGAGGAACCAATGTGGTCAAATTTTGATGAAGAAGTGCTTGCTGGTGTGCTTCAAACACCTAGCGGCCAGCACACCATCACCACCCCCACCACCACCACTACTACTACACTCCTGCACAAGTCTCGCTTCATTTCCTACAGGTTTGAATTGGTTGATAATTGGTCCGGAACTGAGCCGCGCTTTCTCTTTCCTCTTTTTTTCCCCCCAGGGTTTGATGAATACTTTACTGCGCTCACCCTGGAGAACAATCGCAGGAACGTGTGGTTTGCTGAGTTTTGGGAGGAAAACTTTGACTGCAGGCTCCTCAGCGCCTCGAAGAGAGAGGATACCAGCCGTAAATGCACAGGTACACGAGTTTTGACTTAAACATAGTCTGAACATTTCTGTACTACACTAATGGATGGTGCATATTTTATCTCTCCATGTCAGGTTGATGTGAACTTGACCTTTTGTTCCCATTAGAAGCTGCAGAGAGACTGTTGGGGTTTTCAATGCAACCCCTCTCGTCTGTGGTGCAGTCAGAGAGTCTAACACCAGGTGTTTTCACCCAGCGGGTGCAGGACAGGCTGAGTTTATTATTAGAATAATAATGCACCACGTGTCTTAGTCGTACTACAGTCACAGACCGTCTGCTCCTGTGGCTAATGTCCTGTAACTCTCAAATCCCATATTCCCTCCATTTTGCCTTAACCCAGTCACCTTGACAGCTCAGCTCCGCCGTGCTGAGAGTACTAACAGAGCCAGAGTACACTTTATTTTGGTTGCAAAGTTACAGGGACAATGACAGAAATGATGCATTGATGAAGGCGTTTTTAACAGTGATGCATGTTCGTATTACCTAAACACTGCCTTCTAACAGTATGACAGGCATTGCACTGCATGTATTATCTATGAGGGTGATGTGGGATGCTGTATTAATCTTGCCTGCATACGTGATGACGGTGAAGGCAGCGCGACACAAATTAGTGTTTGCTGAGGGATTTCTTTTCATTTATAATCTCCAGCTTGGCGTCTTTTATCACGCGTCAAAGACAGAAGATGCTCATTCATCGAGTGAACCCCACAAACCCTCCGCTAGATGACAATAAATGGGTTTTTTTTCCCTTCTTTCATCTCCACTGAAAATGTATGTCTCTTTATTCTCGTTTTTTTTAATACCTTAAGCAGAGCTGCTATCTCTGAACATGAGGCAGGAGTCTTCAGCACTCAAAGCCTGTCCATTTAGCGCCCTATGCAGAGTGCTCTGAAAAGCAAAGAGGTTATGTGTGGGCTGAAATGTATGTTAAGTTATGAGGAATGGGCTGAAATGTCAGCACAGATTGCTTTTGGCCCCCCTCAGTGCACAAGTCTCCCACATTCTTATATGTGTCCATTTAAACATCAAAATATCCTCCACATTTGAGCTAGGAACAGCTCTCACTAAGGAGAAGATTTTCTTTCAGTATTCAGAGTTATCATTTTGGTTTACTGGGAGCTTGAATGTTAATATAATGATGCTAATGATAATGAGGATTATGATGATCATTATTGCAAGCAATAGCAGTGTTTTGTTGTCATGATTTTAATTTGCTCTTTGAATTGCAGGTTTCATCTTCCAGGGGTGTAAAATTGCTAGTTCCGTTTTGTTTTACAGAGAGAGAAATCCAGCAGGGCTTGTACATTATGTATTCATGCAGTGTATCAGCGGTAGAGGCTAAACCTTTACGGCAGCCCATAGTGAAAGGGCAGTACACTGGGAGGAGGATATAAAAGAGCAGAGAGCTGCTGGGGAAGAGTATGTTACTAAAGTTCATGGTGATCTTCATCACCTTGCAAATGGGACAAGTGAGGTCTGTTCTAAGCAGCCTATTACTTTGGGATACACGGCAGTAATTCTGAAAGTGCCGTGTTTGTCAAAAACACTTTGTCACACAGCTCAGCTCGGTACTTAAACTTGGGAACTTAATGTGTCTTCTTATTTTTCTATACCACATGGTCCCTCTGGGTGTAAATCTGTCCAAATCAGAACAAGCAGCGAATAGTAAATGGAGGACTGAAAAATGAAATTTGGGGATGGTTGGATGCAAAGACGAATGGCTCATGCATTTGTTTCCCCTTCCTTCAGGCCAGGAGCGCATCGGGATCGACTCCAAGTACGAGCAGGAAGGGAAGGTGCAGTTTGTGATTGACGCAGTGTACGCCATGGCCCACGCGCTCCACAACATGCAGAGGGAGTTGTGTCCCGATCACCCTGGCGTTTGTCCACAGATGGAGTCTGCTGAAGGGAAGACTCTGCTGAAGTACATACGCAACACCAGCTTTAACGGTGAGCAAGGCATCACAAAAGTCTGCACAACAGTCACATACAGAATGTACATGGCTAAGAAAAGGTTCCACTTATTTGTCCTCAAAGTTTCAGGCTTTATTGTGGAAGTGGAGGTGAAGCCTGATCGGACAAGCTTAACGTTTGTCTCTTAAAAAAAGGATTTAATGAAAAAACGGATTTTATTTCTTATGCTAAAAAAAGTCCCCTCGACTATGCTGTAGTTCTGGAACTGCTTCCATATTAACCATTAACTCTGAAGCCTCCTTAAAATCATTCAACCTTACAGTTCATCAATGAGAACATTTCTACTAATGTTGAAGTGAGACAGGTTCGAATAGAGCAGCACCTGATGACCTTGTAATCAAGTCTGTTGACTTTTTTCCCCCTTCACTTGTCTTACAGTGTAGAGTTAATTCAATCTATCAATCAAACAAATGTATTACTCCCCGTCGGGGCGATTTGTTTGGAACAGCTTGAACAAAAGAGATAAATAATAAATAAACCACATCGTGGAACAGACAACAAGAAGTTTAACATTGAAGCTAAAAAAAATCTAATCTAAAACCCTGATGTTACTGATAAATGAATATACAGACTGAATCAAAACAATACCAGTCCAAGGCCTCGTGTCCACCTAGCATTTTTTCCTGGCTTTGCGCTCGGGAGTGTTTGCATCAAGCATTTGTGCGCTGAGAAGAAAAGCGCTGCACGTCCATGCTGTCTCTATGACAACAGTCTGTTGACAACGGCCGCTGTCTGGCCGACACGGCTACGTTACTTTTTTCTGCATGTTTTTTTATTTGAGATTGTCTATTTCTTCGCTCAGACACGGAGCAAAGAGGATGTGGCAATAAGACACGATCCACAGGCTGCAGAAATATAGGTTACTGTATATCATACATTTGGAAAAGAGTGCCGGTGACGTCAACAGGGTCTTTCTGAAAAGTAAAAAGATTTTCAACTTGAGCACTCGGAGCGGCCGCACAAAGAAAAGACACAGCGCTCTGAAGAAAAGACGCCGGGCGCTGCGCTTTTTCTTCAGGCGGCCACTTTCTGCTGCGAACGCTCTCTACTCGTTGAAAACAATTCAAAAAAGACGCTGGTGCTCAGAAAAAAAACTCTAGGTGGACATGAGGCCTAATTAAGGATAAAAGGACCAGATTCTTTCATGTAATAGCTTCAATTCTGTCAACTTCTCCGTCGTCCAGCTTTTAATGTCTTTTAACCTCTTGCTTGTTCTCTGCTGTTTCTGTCTCTTTTAACGTTTTTCAGTAAAAAGATCAATGTCAAAGGTATTACTTCTTTAGATTGATGTGATTAAAGTTAGTCCTTCAGAGTCTGTGATCAGCACTCGGTCCCCACTAAAGGTCTGTTCATAGCAGCAGTCTTCTTTTAGAGAAATAGCAGACTTAAGAATGCCACAACTGTCCACTCAGAGTTGAATATTTAACTCAGGTGTTGAATAAACTTGAATAACAGAGTTTACATACACTTACGAACTTATGGAAGAACCCACTACAGACACTGAGGTAAAATAAAGTCACATTTCCCTGCTATGCGCGCCTGCCGGCCAGCTACAGTGTAGATATGAATTCATTCACGGCTCAAAACATTTTCAGGCTCTGAGAAATATTTTGAGCCAATATGACATGTTAAGGGTCTGCCAGTACTTGAACCTCTACATTATTCAGCCCTGTACAGAGAGGGATGAGGGAGATATTTAACAATTAATGACAAATAGCTATTAATGACGACTGCTCTGAAATGCAAAAAGGGAGGGGAGGAAAAGAGCCAAATGGGAGCAGAGTTTAAAACGAGCCCAACCTTTGTCATCACGAATGTGCCGGCATGTATCTCAGCCAGTGATCGTTCAGTGCTCCTCTGATGTACACGGAGTCGTCACAAAATGTTCTGGATAAGATTCAGCTCTTTAAAAAAGGGATCATCCTAATCTGCTCACAAAACTCTCCTACTTTTCGACGTGGATCCAGCTCATTGTGTTATAAAAAAAATCATTCCACTGATGTATTAAACATGAAGGGGGAAATGTTTCTGTATGTACCTTACTGGGTTAGTTGTATTTTAACTACAACCTGTTGGTTTATTTCATGTTTTAGATCACTTCACTGTATGTTTCATACTAAATATTAACCACAGTGTAAAAGAGTCAGTGATTCCATGAACAAAATATAGACTAGAAGAGTCTGGTTTTATTTGTGCAGCTACATTTGACACTAATTATAACATATTTTCCTTTTAAATGAGTTTGGTCATTCAAATCTTACCTACTGTCTGACACCTGCAGCACATCTTCAGTGCTATAAGTAGGGCTGTGACTAAAAGTAGTATCTCGTGATCTTTGGGGGATTCTGATAATGATTCTTGACAATATTCAGCATCCCTCAAAAATGTGTCAGTAAAAGATTCCAAGACTGGTGGTGGTGCCATGCAGGCAGCTACGCTAGCTTAGCTTGTTGTGCTGTTGGACACTGCATGTGTTCTCAATGCTCATGCTCAGAAGTTTGTCCTACTAGTCTTGATCATCTGCAGTGAATGTTTGTGGACTCTAAATGCTGTTTTGAGTGTTTCTTAGCTAAATGAGTTACATACTGGATATTGTCATTTTGCACATCGTTAAAACAACAATTAGGATATTATCTAAGATGATATATATCGCACACTCCTAGCTATTAGTCGTGAATGAGGGAAGTGTTTTAGGAATAGTCTTCTACTCATATGTAAAGACTTGATTTTAAATGTTGGCGTTTAATTTGTCATGTCAGCTGATTTGTTTTGTTTATCAAATCTTTAGTAAGGGACATGTCCGTCCTTTCGAGATTATTTTCAGTAAAAGAAAAACGTATTTCCCAAAACCTAGAACATTTTCAGATTTAATCTGTGCTGACAATCCTCATTTTCTCGGGTTGTAATGTAATGTAGGAAGATCCATTTAGATCACTGCTGCGTTTTTGACAGTTTGTTGACTAAAGTGGAGGTCTGTCTGTGGCACAGAGAAATATGCTTTAGGATTTGGCCTCAGCGACAGCACTAAATAAATTCTAGTCAGAAAACTCCTTTTGTATATGTTTTTAATATTTATTGCAGCAGAACATAGTTTTGCGTTTGGCGTCTCGGCTCCGACTCTCAACACTCCTCGCAGCTTTATTTGATAAACAGAAATCTGAGGAGTGATGGGATGATATCTTAAGCTCCAAGTCGTGGAGTCTACAGGTGGATGCTGGGGTGGTGGTGGGGCTGAGCAAGAGTGCAGTACTGGTGCAGGTAAGAGCTAGCATGAAAGAGCAGAATGAGAGACTGGAAATATTGCAGCTTAAATAGACCGCTAATTGGTAGGAGGTGTTGTCAGGTGATTGTGGATAATGACGCATGTCAAGTGTAAAATCAGTGCAGCCCGAGATGTCTGCCTGAACTAGCTCACAGGCATCGCCTCATTTCTCGCTGGTTGTGGTCTTTTTCTTGGGAGTTGGTGAAAACAAGAGCAAATATAGAAAGTCAGGTTTTTATCAGGACTATAAATTTAACAGGCAACCCTGCACTTGAAAATGATATTGATCCATCCAGTGAGTAACTCGTACCCTAACCGTTAGTAATTTATCAGTGTTTGCATAACATCAATCATTTTAAACAGGAGGTTTTATTCTTTACAAAACTTTAATTTTCACACAAATGTGTTTAAACATGTAAAAATAAACTGTTAGTGAACTTAAAGGCTACAAAGCTGCCTGCCTATCTACACTGTCGCTATGGCAGCAATGCAGAGTTCCAGCAGACAAGAAGCCCTTGGATTTTAAGGTGGCTTTAAAGAAAAGGCGATGTCTGCGTAGTGCTGAGAGTCCAAGGGGACCTTAACTAAGTGTAGATTCATGCATAGGATTGACAATCTGCTGTCCAATCTCAAAAGCCATCTGGGCCTGTGCTCACTGTTTTTTTGGGGATGTTCTGCCTCACAAAAACATTTACCTCAGTGTGACACCTGCAGTGAAAGAGGTTCATTTCACCTGAGCCCAAAATGAAAATCTGCACCTTCTCCATCTCCTCTGCCTCTTTCATTCCTGCTATTATACTCTCAAACCTTTATGCTGTTGTGGCTCAGGCATATCTCACTGGCCCTTATTGCATTTAGACTGGAGCCACGCACATTATCCAGTGTATGTGTCGCTGCTAATGTATGTTTGAGAGTGAAGGAGTGTAAGCTTCCTTTGTTGATCTCCCCACTGCGCCGGAGTCACAGAGCTGAAGAGTGAGAGGCAGGGGAAAAAAAAAAAAAAAAAAAGGAGAGAATAATGATGCGAGAGAAACACAGCAGTGGATCCCCGGTCCACCCACACCGCTCTGCACAGCACAGCAGCAGTGCACTTTTGTCATGTCTTAGTTCAGAGCCACATGCAAATGCATAAATCTTTCATCTTAGACAGCACTCGCACTAAGGAGTCTACACAGAGCATTTTGTTCCCTTGAAAATATCAGGCAATGGGAAATACAAAGGAATTCCTAATGTCTTTTTATCTGCACACACAGAAATGCTGCTTAATTATTTGCTCTT
This sequence comes from Tautogolabrus adspersus, assembly GCA_020745685.1. Taxonomy (NCBI): domain Eukaryota; kingdom Metazoa; phylum Chordata; class Actinopteri; order Labriformes; family Labridae; genus Tautogolabrus; species Tautogolabrus adspersus. The sequence goes on along the minus strand of CM036547.1, from coordinate 19,094,955 downwards.
AAGCAGAAGAGCGCCAAGTGCCCAATCACTCACGTCACTTTGCTGAATGACTCTGTGTGTATGTTTATTCGTGCCTGTTTTCGCTGGGGCGGTGCAGTAAGAATGGTAACCCTGTCACAGCATTCACTCACAGGAGTCAATACCCTGTCAACATCTTTATACACAGTGTCAACAAGTCGACTGCCTGTTTGGTGGAAACAGAAGTGACAGGACGGTGACTGCCACCCACCGATCTTTATTCTGGTTTTCAGAGTGGGAGACTTTTCACTATGGGCTTCACATGTAGGCTTGAATTCAATGTGAACAGCCGTCGGGCTTCATTTTCTGTGCTGACACATTAAAGGAATTAGTGTTTTACTTAAAAACAGAAAGGGCAATGGGTCAAATGCCTCCAGATGCGACGTTTCTGCTTAGTGAATGTGGAATATATGTGCTGTTTTAGCAGATAAGGAGGGAACAGAGCTGCATAAACATGGAAATGGCCTATTTAGGTGTTAACTACTGACTATCCTAATTTACAATGATGTAAAAAAGTACAAAACAGAAATATGGGTGCTTGTAAACAGTGTTTTATTTGAACGCCCCCTATCCTGTTGCCTGAAATTGGCTTTTTCTCTTGCTACCTCTGCCTTTCTTGTTTTACTAGAGGCCCTTGGCTGGAAACTTTTGTAAAATGGTCAATGACAAATGTCCTTGGAAAAATACAGGAGGGAGATGAAATTCCCTTCTGGCTGAAAACGAAGGAAAAGGTGCGGTGGCCTTCAGTCCTAAAGCCACAAGCTCTGTTCTACATTCAAAAGCCAACATGTTCCCGAAAGTGTTTTGGACATACGCTCTTGGTCCTTTCTCTACACTTTTTATAGCCAAAGCTATTACAGTACTTAATTCCCATGCCAGGTGTCATCAGACTCCCCCTGTCCCATTTCAAAAATGGTTTCTCCATTTGTGCTTATGAGCTCACAGTATGTAGTGCCAAGGTGAACAGACTAGTTTGTAAATGCAGCAGTTTCCATTCTCTCTCTCTCTCTCTCTCTCTCTCTCTCTCAGCATTGTGGGATGCTACAAATGACCTCATCAACAATGCAGCCCTCATGTATAAAATAAAGCACAACTGTTTTTTCCCATTAATGCCAGTTAACATTTTCTGCTGCCAGGGGGAGCTGATGCTGACTGACAATTGCATTAACAAACTCTGTAGACTCTGTGCTTGTATAATTGAGCAATGTGCAACCAAATGACAGGCTCTACACAAAGACACATTTTATGTTTCAGGTGTTCGTCCTCTCTGAGCTAATTAGTGGAATCTTCAGGGCTCTGCTTGAGACGGGCTGCTCCACACTGAGAGCAGATGGGGACCGTATGATGCTTTGGCTGACCTGCGTATCCTCACTATATGTCCCTTTGTTGCCAACTGTGTGACTCAAATGCATTTCCAACATGACGCGATAGTGTGTGCATTTGGAATAGCAGTCCATTTGAGATATTAGCCCGCACCACTGAGTGGCTTACCATGGTTTGCATGTGTAAATTTGTATTACTGCAGTTGCCGGTGTGCAGCTGCGATAGTGCATAGGAAGCAGGAGGGGAATGGCTTTATTGGTCAGTAGGGGGCCAGCATCCCTGTCTGTTCTTATCATAGAGGTTCAACATATAGGTCATTGTGTTTGGAGGTTTTTAACTGGAAGGTGCAAGCTTATAGGCTATTTGTGTGGTCCATTCAGGCCAGAGGGAGAGGCAATGGGTTTTCTCCGTTTAAGAAATCCGTGCGGTACTCTGACAAACCGACATGTAACATTTTTCTTCCCTATTTTCTTTGCTTTCTTCTTTTGCTGCATGTTCTCTCCCTCTCTTACTCTGTACAGGCAGTGCCGGCACCTCTGTTGTGTTCAACAAGAACGGTGATGCTCCAGGACGCTACGACCTGTTCCAGTTTCAGATGACCAACTCCTCCATCCCAGAGTACAAGGTGGTAGGACAGTGGGTGGAGACGCTACAGCTCAGGGTATGAAGATTTACTCATAGTGCCAACACAGGCGACACAAACAGGTTGTCAAATGTTGATCAAATGCTTGTATTTAAACAGGATGTGTAGGCTCAGCAATGCTAAAAATGTACACACACAAAATACTGTGTTTAGCAAAATTGAAATCCCTGCTGTGACAGGGGTGGGGGGGCACATTATTTGCATCTCAAATATGCAGAGAGCCTAGGTGCAGATGTGTTTTTCTTTCAGTTTAATTGATGTATTTTAGGCTCAAAAAATGAATCCGTGTGTGCAATTTAGCAAGGAAAAGGAAGTGCTTATCTTAAACAAGAAGATAAATGCTCCAAATTCTTCAGGTGTAATATTTCCCTCCAGCAAATAAATAGAGAAACATTTTCAACACAAACAACACAATTCAGTGAAGGCGTTGCATACTAATGTAAGACAAATGTTAAAGTCCTGAATAAAGTTAATTAAAGACTTTATCAAATAAGACACGTTATAATTGAATGTTTTTTTTTATTAGTTAGGATTATCACATCTCTGAGCAGCTCTCTACTGTCTTAAGAGGAGATCAAAACATACAATTAAACAGACAGCAGATGTTCAAATCAGCGCTTGAAGGGGGATCAAATGCGGTAATTGTAGTCTGTCAGTTTGTGTTCACTATTAAAAAGGAGTTTGATACGTTTCCCCCTTTAAACATGCCGTCAATAAAAGTAAGGGCTTCTTTTGACGGTTCAACATTAGAAAGAAGAAGGCACTGAAGAACAGACAATGATTTCCGTTGTTGGAAATGACTCTTCTCCCACGGCACAGGTTAGAGGACTGACAGTGGAAGAGAGTGGGAGGTGGAGGAAGAACATGTTTTTAACCCGGGCGTCAGGCCGTGTGTGTGTGTGTGTGTGTGTGTGTGTGTGTGTGTGTGTGTGTGTGTGTGTGTGTGTGTGTGTGTTCAACGTTTGGCAGCAGAGAGCTGCTGAAGAAGTTGATGTTGTTGGAAACTGACACCTGAATACACATCTCCAGTGTTGCTGCTGCTGCTCGGTAGCTTTACTGCAGGTTTTACTGTACATGATTTTTTGTAATTTAAGGCACACTTGAGAGTGGAAACTAAATCACATGAAAGGCTGGGTTTCCTTGCAGGAAAGCTGAAAGATTTTAATAAGAAAGTTTGTGAAAATGCAATTTCCTGTTTGCATATTCAAAATATAGAAGAACCCATGGTGTAGAAACATGATTAAGGCACTTTTTCATCTCATGGGAGCCTTAAATCCCTTAAATTCAACAAAAGAAAATCAGTTTAACTTTCCTGTTTGTGCAGGGCTGCTGAGCTGCTTTTGTAAGTGTGACGTGATGGTTTGTAGACGCTGTTATAGATCTCATTGTAACACATAAGAATGGGCCTGTGTGAATCATGTGGACAATAGAAAGACTGATTCTATGTCAGGGTGGACATGGTCTGAAATGCACATACTGTATGATTGGATGAAACCTGAGCTGAAAATGTCTGGGTATTTATCTGTACAAAAAGAAAACATGCCATTTACATACAGATGAGTTAACATTTGCATAATGGCTCTCTGGATCACAAGAATTAAACTCAATCCAATGGATTTGATAGCGCAGGTGGAACAGCGTCTGCTGCTGAAGATTTGTGCTTCACTCTGTTTTAGTGTGATTACAAACCAAACGCTGTAACAACGCAATTATACTCCAATGCAGGAGCCATCACTTTGTTGGGTTAAATGTAAAGGCGTCATAAATTAACGGTTAACCTAGAAGATAAACATCCCCTTTTTTTCACACAGTGATCAAAGATAAAAAAGAACAATGTTGTTCCAGCTCACTGAAACTTAAATTAACTGTAAAATTAACGACTAAAGAAAAAGACCCAACCATGGCAGCCGCACGAGTCCGAGGTGTCAAAAACCTCACTGGTCTCCATGGCAACAGAGCTGTTGGTCTCATTACTGTTACCACACTGTGTGTAATCGGGAGGTTTTCCAGAGAGCACCATTCATCGTCCAAATAACAAATGGCACCTTCATGCCCCCAGATAAATGGCAGATGATAATCTACCCAGACACCACAGCAACAACACATTTGTCATACAGGTACACACAACCCAAACACACTAAAGAGAGGTGTGTGTGTGTGTGTGTGTGTGTGTGTGTGTGTGTGTGTGTGTGTGTGTGTTCTATAAAGATGCAGCAGCTCTGTATGTGCAATTATAAGCAGTTGTCACATTTTTGGTAGTTGATGCTGTTACTGTCCTTAGGTTAAAGTCCTTTTGAATGTGATGATCTTATTTGTACCAGGTGAAGGTGTTTTGTTCTGCTGGTATTTATGTTTAAAAGTTGGGAGAGTGTAGAGTTAATGTCTGCTCATATCTGTTAAAAATCAAACATTTTTAAAAAGTAATATTCTGACTTTTTGGGGAGTATGCTGATTCACTTTCCTGCCCTGAGTTAAATCAGAATATTGTTCCAGCTGTCATGTCTGAAGCCACAGTCACAAACAACGTACCTTAGTTAAACAAAACAAAAAAACATCTACCATCTCTGTAGCCCCACTAATCAGCATGTAATATTGTGTTTATTTGATTTATACAAAAACTGAAGTATGAATATGAAAAGTTGTGGTTTTATTGCGTTTACGTGCAGCCATCAAGCAGTCATGGTGACATCACCAGGCAACAAGTAGTTGTTTTTGGTATATATGAAAAAAAAAAAACAGATTTAGCACACTAAGGTCAAGGTAAACTTTATAATTAATGATAATTCATTTTAATTAGTGTGTTTTAGATGCCCTGGTAGCAGGCAGTCGTTAGCTCGGAATAGTGTAATGCCAGATGTTTTATCCAACCCACACTTTGATGATAGGCTAAGCTAACTAGCAGCTGGCTTCAGCTTGATATTAAATGAGCAAACAGGAAGATGTTCAGTTATTCCTTAAAAGGTGACCTGAAGTAACAAACATTACAGGCAAATCTATCTCTGCAAAGCCATTGTTTAAGTTTATTAAAACATTTGTTCAGGGTGCTTTTTAGATCTCTGTTTACTTCCTGGCTTTGACCATGTCACATGGCTGAGTTTCTGGACACATAACTGCCCTCTGTAGATCGGTGTTAAACTAGGAGCCTCTGCAACATTGTGAAAAAACACATGACAAACAAAACAAGGACACATTCAGCACTCATTAAGAAACTGCTCCATTAAGCTATTGGAAGCCAAAAACTCCACATACTACCTAGGAGTCATACATTCACAGCAAATGTATTTATTTATTGTATTGACTGCATTAGGACAGTGTACATTATTTAACATAGCATATGCATCTTTGTTAACAAAAGCACAAAAGTTAATTTCATCTGCAGTCCTTGACTCGTTCATAAACATTGATAAACATAAAACAAATGTACACTCACAGGACACATTGAGGCAAAAATTATCTCTTAAATTAATTCCTGTTTATTTTATGTAGAGATGTTATGCAGTAAGATTCTGTTTTGATGAAAGTTGTTACACTTCACGCTTCTCTCAAAGTGCCACTTTAAATCAGTCATTTTCAGGCAGTCATTTTAACAATCATAACACAAGTTATTTTTCAATGTTTTTCTCTTCTTTTTGTTTGTTAGACTCCCAATTGATTTATTCTGGTGAGCTGGCTTTTACTGCTGTGAAACTGCCTTAACCATGTTGCCGCATCTTTAATCTTCTTTTGCTTTTTAAGCCATGGATCAGTACACTTTCCAAAGAAATCAAAAGATCGGCTCAGAGAATTAATAGAGCCTTTTTAATGCCCTGAAAAAACGATGTAATAGCTCTCAAAATGTCCATCTCTTCATAGAGTTTTCAAGGCAAACTTGCAAGTTGGGTCTATAGTTTAAACTTAAATTATGAAACACCGCAGGGCCTTCTGGATTAGAGTTTCAGATAGTTCTCCAGCGCGTCTGTGTACCGCACTTTTCATTTTGATGACAAGATCATAAATAGAAATGGCTCTGCAAAGTCTAACAGAGGCGTTTTGCAATTCCAAATCCCATTCTCTTTCCTTATCATCCCACATTTCATACCTCACTGCTTCCTGTATTAAAACATAATGTCTTTTGCATTTCACATTGCTTTATACTTTCACTGAACAAAGGTGGGCTCTGTTGCCATGGTGATTTCAATTACTTTCAAGTGTTAGAAAGGCAATCCTCAAAGAAATTGGCAGAAAGGTGTTTTTCTTTATTAGGTTAATTGGGTTTTTTTTTGTAAAGCGTTAAAATAATTTGTTTGTGAGGATTGAATTCGACTTTGTGATTGCAAAGAATTTAGTAATCATTGGCAGGTTAATAAGGTGGAAAATAAATGAACGACATAGTGTTCAGGTACTAGTCATTGTTAACGTGCTTGCTCATAATCAGTGGCCTTTTCAGGCTTCCTTCTCTCTCTTACTTCACCGTGTGTCATTTCTCTCCCAGCTGGAGGAGCTTCAGTGGCCAGATGGGGAGCAGGAGGTGCCTATCTCTGTGTGCAGCCTGCCCTGCAAAACTGGGGAGAGGAAGAAGAGGGTAAAGGGCATGCCGTGCTGTTGGCACTGCGAGCTCTGTGATGGCTACCAGTACCAGTATGACGAGACTTCCTGCAGACTGTGTGCATACAACATGAGGCCCAACCCCAACAGAACCGCCTGCCAGCCCATCCCCATTGTCAAGCTCGAGTGGCACTCTCCATGGGCGATCATCCCCGTCTTCTTGGCCATGCTCGGCATAATCGCCACCATCTTTGTCATGGCGACCTTCGTACGCTACAATGAAACACCCATCGTTCGGGCATCGGGCCGAGAGCTGAGCTACGTGCTGCTCACTGGCATCTTCCTGTGTTACATCATTACCTTCATCATGATCGCCAAGCCTGACGTAGCTGTGTGCGCCTTTAGGAGGATCTTCCTGGGCCTGGGAATGTGCATCAGCTACGCCGCACTGCTCACCAAAACAAACCGTATCTACCGGATTTTTGAGCAAGGCAAGCAGACGGTCACAGCCCCTCGCTTCATCAGCCCCACCTCCCAGATTGCCATCACTTCCAGTCTGATCTGCGTTCAGCTGCTGGGTGTGCTGGTGTGGTTCGCCGTTGACCCTCCAAACACCATCGTTGATTACGATGAGCAGAAAACCATTAACCCCAAGCTGGCCCGCGGCGTCTTGAAGTGTGACATCACAGACCTCCAGATAATCTGCTCGCTGGGATACAGCATCCTGTTGATGGTGACCTGCACCATCTATGCCATCAAGACAAGGGATGTACCGGAAGACTTCAATGAGGCAAAGCCCATTGGCTTCACTATGTACACCACTTGCATAGTCTGGCTGGCCTTCATCCCGATTTTCTTTGGCACGGCCCAGTCGGCAGAGAAGGTGAGTCATTTTTCTCTCTTTTGCTCTCTCTCTGTCTTTGTCACCACCCCTCTCTTTGTCTGCCTCTCTCCCCCTCTCACAAATGTCCCTTTCATTCCTTCAGCCCTGTTTTTATCTTGTCCAAACACATGCACACATGCATATTTGTACTAAGACAAAAAAATGAAAACACAAACAGTGCACAAAGGGAGCACACAACCCAACACACATTTTTTGTGACTGTATAAGTTATTGGTTCATTTTCTTTTGATTTTATATTTTCATGGCTTGGGTGTGTTTGGAAACCCACACTCGACCACCGCAGACAGAAAGTGATATACAGACAGAGGAAGAAGTGATGTTAAGCACCAGAATCCTGACATGTATGAGATGTGGTAGGATGGGGGTGCTGGCAGCTCCAGATGCCATTATCTTAACTCTCACGCCTAGGGCTCAGCATATACCATCTTGCCTTTTTTCTGGAGAGGGAGACAAGTGGGGTTGAGTAGTTGGAGGAAGAGGAGGACGAGGAGCTGGAGGAGGAGGAAGGCAGGGAGAAAATGTGGGGGGTAAATACAAGTTTGATTCAACACATTCCATCTCCTGACGGGCAGCGCTTGACTCAACAAAGCATTTGACATTGGCGGCTACTGGAGTTGATTGAGAATCTGACATTTTGACCTGATGTGCTCGTCATTGCTTATCTGGCCAGGACCAAGCAGAATACAGATGCATTCATCTCACGAGCTGCAGAGCGTTGTTTGGCAGGGCATGCATACGAGACGGAGCGAAAGGGAAGTTTTCCGCTGACAGAATATCGATGCTGACAGGAAAGTGTTACTCCTAACCTTTTGAGAGACACACCGTTCAATATCCTCCCTCCTAAGCTAGCGCATGAGATGGATCAGAAACTGATTTTCCTCATCTCAATTTGCTGCTGATTTCATAGATGAATTACACCCTCAGCAGCGATTAGGAGTTCATTATGCTACTCGCGGCGACTGGCGAGGCAGTAATGTGTTTATCTTTCCCCTTTATGCAGTTAACTCTTTCTTTGCACTCGCTCCTGCCTCTCACTCACCTCCAGTTCACACCACCACATCCTGGCCCTGGTAATGGCCTTCGTGGGTGCATTTCATGCTTTTTCCCTAGACACTGCTAGGTGAGAAGTGTCTTTGCATGTCTCGATAACATCCTTTGCAAAAGTGTTAGGTTGAAGTGAAGTTATCTTATCCATCATTTAAGCGTACTTGCACCTCTATTCTACGTGTGAGCTAGCAACATGTTTCTATTGAAACTGTACTTACCGGCACAAACAGTCCAAAATACAAAGAAAACTGTTACCAGGTGACGGCTGAGATTGATGCCTCGTGGGTGTAGTCGCTTTGACTCTGTGTTGTGATGTGTTAAAATGTACAATAGCATATTTGCAGACTGCCCTTGGGCTATTTGTTATCTCACCTCTGACAAGATCAACCTCTGAAAGAAATCCTCACAGATAAAGTAAGGCTAATGGACGTGCAGCAAATGCAGCACATACAAATAAAAGCTCACCATACATGCCCCCCCCCCTTCCCAACAATCCCAACATCTTAGTGTTTATGAAGATGTCTAACCTAAACAGTAAAAGCAAAGTTCTTCTTTTCAACATTTCCTTCAGAAAAAAAAAAACATGTGACAACGTGAAAATACGACTTGAACATAGAAAATGTTGCTTCATCCACATAAAACTCTTTTGTAATGTTAAATATTCAAAATGGGATCACACTACAACAAGTGCACATTTGTGTGTTGATCTGTATGTGAATGAGGAGGCAGTGTGATCCATTGTGATGCATTTGACTTAATCTTCACTTTATAAGTACCTTGCCCTCTTGGATTTTTTAAGTGCAAATTTGACCACACACCCACACAGATTTGAACAGTGTCTCTCGCCTGGACTCGTCCAATATCAAATGATTTGTAACAACACCGAGATGATATGATCACAGCTGCCGTAAATGATGATCCATAAAGTATTATGACTGCAGTTTTCCTTGTTGTTGTTTTGTTGTTCTGTGTGGTAGCAAAAGTTGTGTCAACGCTGAGTGGAATATTCGTTAACTAAAACATCATTTAGACGCCCTTATTTTCCACACCTGTGACTTCCTCTGCTTTCCCCATTCACACTCATGTGGAAGGATGCCATACAAAAACAGTAACAAAAGGTCACAGAGCCCCTCCTGTGCACCTGCATGTGCTCAGTCAACAACTCCACACTCTCAAGTTAATTACTCTGAGAGTCACTGGCAGCAACATTCAGCTGTCATCGGGCCTAGAGATCAACAGACGTCTAAAAACAAACTCCAGGCCTGCAGGGCACCCTTCATATACATTTTTAACAGACAACACAGAAATGTGCAAAATAGTGATAACAGAGTCCCAAGAGCTATTTCTTTTTATGACTACAAATGTTACTTTTGAGGGACGGAACAAGCCGGTTGATTTAAGGGATGCTGTCACTGAACAAGAGAACTCTCTTTTTCGGTGACCTCTGTGACTGCATAACACAACTTTTTCACAGTTCAGAAGAACTAGATGATTGTGAAATGAAACATTTCCCAGAGACACAGAAACTTCCTCTGTCACGCAAGGATAACTTGATGTCATTGAAACATTTCTCTCTGCATGTCTGGTAACCACTTAGGCCATTGTAAGTTGTCTCCTGAACCCACAAGCTACTTGAAGAGAGATCCTGCTGCCACCTTTCATTAACAATGACTAACTGTTCTCGACCAAAACGTTCCCATTCCAGCTTTCAGCAGGCAAAATGAACATTTTAACCTCTAATCCTCCTGTCCTCCATTGACACAAGTCTGACCTGACACTTCATGTGGAGCCTTTTTAAAAAATAGAAGATGAAATTTGTCTGCCTATCATTTTGTTTCATGGGGGAAACCTTGTCTAGGCTGCACCGGAGGCAGACTGCAGGCGAAAGTTTTAAAACCAGTTGTCAAGAAGGAAAAGTTTTTGTTGTTACATTTAGAATACACATCCCCCGAGATAAAGAGGTGACATGACCCCAGCCTGCATTTATCATCCTTGCTAAGAGTGTGACATCACTGTTTCACAATACTCAGAGCCAGACAGGATGAGGATAAGCAAAACGCAGACTCTGGATAGATTGCCAAGGTAATAGTTACATACCGAATAAAGTGAGCCAAAATAAACGTATACATGTATTAATGATTCTGACCAATACTCCCTGTAGACACCAGTATACTGTAAGTCAACATTGGAGGGCCACTTTGCTGGCTTGAAATGAAAGTAAGCATATTCAAGCAGAAGGTAATTGGACAAGCTGCTTGAAATGACGCGCGCCCTATCCGACCTCATAGATTTAGAAATCCCGTCATGTGCCTTCATTGATTACTTCTCTCAATGGAGAAAAGGAAATCTTCTACTTTATGTTCCCTACTGGTGGAGGAAAACGTATTTCTGTAATGTCACCTAGTATTTTAAAAATACAACGAAACAACATCTACACACTTTCAAATATTGCCCCTCTACCCTGTTTTAAAATAAAAGACTAATAAATAACTTCAAGGTCGCAATATTAGATTCAAGAGCTCAGTTAAGATGTCCACAATGACAAACAAGAGGTGGGGTAAAAAACTACTTTTATGGTACAATTACTTTCAAACCTTGTCTTGCACTTATTATTATGACCTGCACCTCATAAAGATAAAGCAGCCAAAGCTTGATGAAAGTCTGACTTATTGCTGGCTACGTTGTGTTTTTGACTGAATTATCCCCGTTCATGTAATTGCTGCATGTAATTGCAAAAAGGTGAATAATTGTGGAGACTGGAGTTGCTGCAGACACAGGATTTGATCCTTGCTCTAGGACAAGTGAAAAATTAATTGTCAATTGACTGAAAATGTTTTGTCTTTAAGCATTCACTTAACATCTATCCTTTCAGGATTAAGGTTGCTCACTGGATAGCAACCTTATTTATTTAGCAGGGTAATAGCTTTCCCACTTAAGAAGGACAGTACACTTTTTTCACAATCCTAAAAATGAGCAAAAATGTTCTTTCCAAAGATCTTTTGGACAGTGAGTATTGATTTTAAAGTGTTGAGACACTTTTTAAATAAGGACCCTGATCAGAGCAACAACCATATCATCATTAGAGAGGAGATAGTTCAACAGATCCAGTTGGAGAGTCATCAAAAAGACTTTCTCTCTTAGTTTTGGCTATAAATGACTTTTTTCTGACAAATGCAGAGCTTGGACATATGTCACAACCTGTTTTTCTCCCAATCTGAGGCCTTATAATGGGACCTCTCTGAGTCCAAATGAAGGGAGGACTGTCCACACAGAAAGCACAGTCTCTGTAATAGAAAGGGACTTTGCAGCACAAAGTCAGAGAGAGTTATTCATGACATGAGCTGGGCTAGAAAGTAGGCCACCTAGAACAACAAGAGACATCCAGGTGGTTGAGAGGAGACTGCGAATCCCCTCATCCATTAAAGGCATTCTCTTACGGGGCGGAGATCATCCCAATTGTCACTTACTGAATCAAGTCCTTATCGCTGTCTGCATTTATAGGACTCAACTACTGTCAACTAAATTGCCTTTGCAGTAAGTATATCCCTGGTGGGTGTAATTATGAGAATTACCCTCAAACAGCTTTTTTTGTCCAAATGGAAGACTTGTCGTTTGTTGGGGATTGATGTTGGAGTTTGGCTTGTCAATGAGATGTAACATTTAGATGCAACCGTTTGATTCCTGATGAGCGTGTTAATAAATCATTACTGCGGCTAAAAATAGAGAGTTGCCAAGCAGTTGTGAAAATGACTTCATGTATTTATTTATGTTAAAGCAACTGGAATTAATTATGGATGTTCTGTGACAAGCTTAACATTCGAGTGGAGGGTGAGAGGGACTAAGAATTTGGGTCAAGCTCATAGAGAGGCACAATAAAAAAAATCCCTGTCTCAGTGATTAGAGACAGAAAGAAAAAAAAGGATTTATGTGTGTGCGGTTGTGCGCATTTGAAGCTCTGTTAGAGGGTGTGAGAGCCTACATATGTACACATGTTTTGTGTGCGTGTGTGTTTATTTGAGTGTGATGGGTATGAGTAAGCACCTAACGCTTATTGGGCACCCGCTTCTGAATCAACTCTCCTGCACGGTCAATAAATCAGCTCTGAAAGGGTCAGCATTGCAGAGTCTAAGGTATCAGAATCTCATTAAAAGCTTATTCCAGCCGTGTTTAGTTGCTTGCACCAAACTCTGGAGTGTTGCTATGGATACCAGACAGGTTACCAATCACCAAACATGGGAACACAGAAGAGCGCTGAGATTCTCCGGTGATTATCTTCCGACGCTGTGTGAACCTCTCGCAGTGCTTTGATTGGTTGCCCTAATATCTAATCGTAAACACTGCAAATTCCCAGCTCAAGAAACAGGAGACAAATGCAGCGTTTCCACTCTTTCCACAGCTTGGAGTGACACAGAACAGAGGGCACAGAGAGCATTGTGATATTCATACTGTTATTAATGCATGGTGCACCAGCCAGATCGCTGACTCTGATGCTGTTGCACAAACAGGAGGGGATGGAGAGAAAGAAGCAGTTGAGTGCATTGGTATGTTGATGTTATCAGGCATCTGGATAATTGGCATAGATTGGGAGACAAAAGCATGACTGGCATGTAAATGAGTCCATCTTGTATGAAAGAAATTACCATTAGTCATGCTATTTACCAAGAAAAAACTATGCAAATGGTGACATTTCTTCCTCTCGTTGCATCTGTAAGCATTTCACTGTTCTGCAGATACACTGTGCAGGCTAATGTGTTTACAATTGTATTCTCTCCACTGTCCATATCACCAACGGCTGACGGGAAGGCTGCATATAAGTGACATTTGATGCTTTCAAGTGTAGTAGATTAGTGGGGAGGCTCTAGTGATGTGCTCTCGAAACAGCCTCTTGCGGTGATTCTTCCCCCTCCAAGAGCCTTAAATGAAACAAGAGCCTCTTCCATGTCTGCAGAATTACTGACTTCCCCACCTCTTAGTGAAATCACCACCTTTAAATGAAGTCACTATATGAAAATCCTATTTAGCTAAATTGTAGCGCGATCCGGGTTGCGTAAGTGCAAAATTACAGTTTGACAGTGTGAAAAGTGTTATGTAAGCTCTGAAAGGGGAGGAGGCATTAAAGGGAATGTACCTGTGCAGGGCTCACATGAATGACAATCTTATGAATGATACCACTTAACACAGTGAGAGCTTTTCACAGGCTGCACTCCAGTGTGTGCGGAGCTGCAGAGAAATAAATGTGGATCTTCTCTGTACTGCAGATTCAGTGTTCTTAGCCCAAGTCTTTTGTATTGTTCTCTTGGAGGAATTTACATTAAACTGAGCACGGACGCATGTATTGTTAGTCTGAGGAGATGCAGCTCTGAGGGTTCTAATTTGGTCTGGTGATTACTTGACTGATGAGATAAAACGTGATGTGAAGGGGACTGCAACATGTCACGGAAAGATCCTTCGAACGACAGTCTAGTCTATCAATCTAGTCGAGGGTCCGGCTGCACAGACTGGTGGAGAGGAGGCCATGTGAGGACATTTTGATAAAGTCGTGGTGATGCCTCTGCCATTGTCATTAATTCGCTTGGATCGTCTTCGACTTGACTGAGTAGCTGCAGGTCAGGCTTTAATAAATGCTGCTGGATTATATTACATCACGCATGGCTGCTCCTTTTCCCCACAGCGACACATTACAAATATCCAGACTTCCTACATATCTAATAATGTGAGATTACAGTTTTGTCACTGTACGGAATTATCAGGAGGTTTTGTAAGAAATTATTATGAAAACAAATATATCGTCCAATGATGCAGGTCCCTGAGTTAGGAAATTTGATGATTTGAAAAAAAGGAACATGAGCGATGAACCCTTTTCACTATGCTTGTATGTTGTTATTGGGCTGGAGTCATTATTAGGCTCTGCCTCATCACGATGCTCAACAGTGTGACTGTTCAGTAATTGGCCACAGATGTTTAGCCATTATAGCTGTCTTGTGTCTCATTTTCTTGATAAGAGTTTAGTTGCCACTCCTGACTTATTTTTCTGCCTCATAAAGCTGCCAAATCAAAGTTAATACAACATAGACAGAAACTGCCCATTCCCATTATGCTTGCTGCTATTTCTGTCTGTATGCAATAACTTTTCTATTGTTCCCTTTTTTTTTCAGCTGTACATTCAGACAACCACTTTGACCATCTCCATGAACCTCAGTGCCTCAGTCGCACTGGGCATGCTGTACATGCCCAAGGTGTACATCATTATCTTCCACCCTGAGCTCAACGTACAGAAGAGGAAGCGTAGCTTCAAGGCGGTGGTCACAGCTGCCACAATGTCATCACGTCTGTCCCAGAAGCCCAATGAGAGGCCCAACGGAGAGGCCAAGACTGAGCTGTGTGAGAACCCGGCCGCTGACCCCATGAGTAAGTAACCCGGAGAGAGACAAATAACGCCTCAGAGCTGCAAACACATGCACCATGAACCATCCTCGTTTAACTTTACACTACACCTCGTTTCATGTTGCTCTCATTTAACAAGAATATTTCAAAGTATTACTTTAAAAGCTCAGAATGCATTCGTTTGTAAAACACAATCAATCCATATATTTTATAGAAAGATCAAAGTGTTGCACTAACAATCAGACCTAGGAGTTTGAAATAGTATATTCTCATGAACTGTGATGGAGATATCTTCTCTCATATCTCTCTCACATTCCCGATATTACACTAAAAAGTCCCACCACAGCAGTTTAATGTCTGGACGATGTGTCTAATATTCTAAAGAATGGACCCAGTTATCTCCTTCCTTGATAAACAGTTAGACCTTTAGTCCAAGTGCAAGCTTGAAAGAAGATGGGGGACTTGCTCTCTGAAGAGATTTGAAGAAGCAGGGCTTTGTCGCCAGGAATGGAGGGAGATAATCTGTCTCTGTAGCTGTGAGTTACTCATACCACCCTTCATCTGAAACAGTGAGCGTGATCCTGTTAGCAAAGATAATACCGGGTATTAGCTGGTGGCTGGGGAAGCCTACTTTCTTCCATCAGTAGGTGATATTGTGTTTGTTTTTGATGAGAGAAGAAACACTTCTTTTTTTTTAATGAAACTGCAGTAGCTTCATTTGAGGATAATGTTGCCATGGAAGCGTTTTGCTCTTCTGTAGTTGTCAGGAGGAAGACATAGATGATTGACAGCACATGCAAATCACACATCACTGGCTCGCAAAGGCCTCCTCTCCCGCAACGCTTCTAATCACATAGAGCTACCATGGCACCCACAGGTACAACAGCCCCTCAACCCCCCCCCTCTTTTGAATTACGCCGATGTGATGACAGATTTTTCCTGGGAATTTCTCCAAACACCCAACAGTTGTCACACTTTACTGCCGTGAGCCAAATATGCTCGAGTATGTGTGTATGCATACGACCATGAGGGCGAATAAGTCTGCAGTTTTTCGATGTGTGTGACTGAGTGTGCGAGTTGCACACACAGAAGCCAGAGAGCTGATGTAAGTGTGCTAAGGGACGGGGAACGTACCCTTGCCAGTCACATATGTGGCTCAATGAGCAAATACTCTGCATGGAGGGTGAAACCTCAACATCTGTCGCAGCAGTGCATCTAAAGTCCCCAAGCAGGGCATGCAGTCCCTGGAAGGCCCTCCCAAAAGTACCCCATATCATCTGCTCTGTGTGTGTCTCACCTTCTGTCTCTCCTACGCGAATATCTTCTCGCTTCGTCTCCCCCTCCCGCACACTCTCTCCACCTCCTACCCCTCTTATTTAGCAGCAGGCGAAGTGACATTTATTAATGGCCAATTTATGTGCATGACCGCCCCAAAAACCTGAACTGTGCCTTGACCATCCCAAGAGGATGTCCGTCAATTCCTGTAACCATCAGAGCGCCAAATCCCTCCTTTCAGGCCCCATCAGCCCAGTGTGAGACGACTGTGAGTGATTTATAAGATCAAGAGCATTAGCACCTCTGCAGATTTATATTGGTATTGATGCAATGTAATGTCTTCATGATTACAACTCTAAGAGACAGGAGGATTTACACTGCAAATCAGAGATGCTGAAATGCCTCACTGGCCTGAGCGGTTAGTTTTTTTCTGATATAGATCAACCAGAGGTGTGTGTTGTATGAACAAGAGAGATGTGGGAAGGAAACGGAATGGGACAGAAAAAAAAGAAAAGCAATGGTGGAGCATTGGAGAGGAATTATCAGCTATTGGTATTTAAAATTCAAATGATAGCGTAGGTAGAGGTTTAAATCCTAGACAAGTTAACACACACACACGCGCACACACACACACACACACACACACACACACACACACACACACACACACACACACACACACACACACGCAAACACAGACTGTTTATTTAATAAAGACGGCTCTTCCTTAAGACTGTTTATGGTTCGCAGCGAGAATCTGTGGTACATTTACTAATGTTTTATTCATCACACTCGCTGGCCAAGACTACAAAATCCAGCTGTAAAGAAATGGTGCGACTTTAATTGCATAGCCCATGGGAGCTGGTCGTCATAGCAACATTCAAGCAGTAGGATAAGAATTTATAGCAAATGTCTGTGATTAAGAAAATGTACATCGACCTTCTCCAACAAACAGAAAGGACATCACACCCACAGATAAACATTACTGTACTTAATGTATTCCCTCGTCCAGATCTGGATCCACCAACAAAAACAAACCTGGTCTGAAGACTGATCTTCATTCTGGACTCAATTCCAACCATAAGAAAAACCTCATACAAAATCACAGCAAACCAAAATAACCTCTGTTCACAAAAAATGTGCCTCAGCTCTCAACTCAAAGCTCATATTGGTCTCTATAACGGCATACTATACTTACAGGAGGACACACACACACAGAGTCACCTAGGCACTCAGCCATATTCTGATATGTTTCCATGGCGATCCAGACTGGGATCACATTGCATGCCCCAGCATTTGTTCGGTGCTCACTTGTATGCTGTTTGGGTTTTTTATCACTAGTTAACATCTGAAAATAGAAAGAAAGGCTTTACACGGGGGCATTGTGAGTTGAAATGATACACCAGACCAGAAAATATTGCTACAGATTGCACACAGCTGGTGATGAGAATGCACGGCACGGTAGGGAGAGTTCACGAAAAACGGGGGATGTTTATTTGCCTCTGCAGCATGTCTTTTGATCCCTTTTTGTTTCCGTAATTTCTCAAATTAAATTTTAATCTTTTCTGTTTGTTGTTGTTTTTTTTTTACTTTGTTCTCAGGTCAAGCAACCAAGAAAACATATGTTAGTTACAACAACCTCAGGATCTGATCTGCTTGAAAACGGATGCTGTTTTAATCCATGATTGAAAAGAGGAAGGGCTCCAAAGAAACAGAGAGAGAAAGAGAGAGAGAGAGAGACGCGAGGACAGAAGAGAGAGCGCAGGCATCCCAGCACCACCTGCAGTACCTATGCACTCCAGGGCTGTGGATGGCATCCAACCTCCATCCAAGACATGATCCATGAGTCCTGGCAGAGACTAGCACAGCTGTAGGCCAGCGTGGTTGGTTGGGCCTCACCAACCAAACAGTAGAATTTAAACATGTGTTGTGGCCCCTTTTCTCTCTGATGGAGAACAATTTGCCTGCTTAAAGGGGTCACTGCGAATGAGGACATCCGTGGAAAAAAAGAGGAAAGTGGATCTGCTTTCAAGATATTTTCTTTTGAAATGTCATTAAAGCCATATTCTCTTGGGGTTCCCATTATCTGATTTCTGTTTGTATTGTTTCTGAGTGATTTTTCTTCTGTGCCTCTTTTTCTTGCAGTTGATTTCATTACCTTGAACGACGAGCTCTGCCACATTCAGTATTTAGTTTTGCTGAAATCAGTCCAAGATGATTATTATGTAAGAAGTGATGGGCATTGTAAGTATATTTTTTTTGTAAATATTTGAGAGTATTTTCATGTTTGGAGTACAACAAACTAGATATAAAGTCTTTGTTCAAAATTGGATTTTGAATGGTAATGAAAAGCACCACAAAGTGTTCACTTTGCATGTGCCAATGTATGTCTGTTCTATTTGATGTAAACAAAAACAAAAAAAAGAGAAATAAATTCTGAAAAGGATATGAGCTTCAGCATCTTTCTGACGTTTGTTTTTTTTTAAGCAGAACTGAGCTTCATTAAAAGACAGAATATGGCTTTAATCTGTTGTTGAATTGACAACCCCCCCCCCCCCCCCCCCTCCACTCCCCTCCTGTATCTGCAAGCATGTTTGTTTTATAGAGTTTCGTACGTGGGTATATTATGCCTCGTTATGGTGTGGGAAACATAAATATCAGAGCAATCATTGCGAGTATCATAAGTTGTGATGTCTGTCAAATTATGAACATGTAATAAAATCATTTTGTTATCTTTTATACAACTAAACCAGACGGTATATCATAGTTATTTCTGTGCGTATGTGTGACTGGGCGTGTGGGTCTTTCATGTTTATACTGATGTGTGAATAAGCACTATTAATCACTACGTTGTTTTGGGTTTCTGTACACTGATGGAAATGTCATGTGCTTGTCTAAGGTCTCACCCCCATGACGGGGCAAATTAGCGACTTGGTTGAGCAGTGCTGTCATGCAGAGGAGATGAAGCGCTGTGGAAGAGCGGAGAGGAAGTCCACTAGCTTTACTTCTTCACTCACCCTTTGGTCTTTCTGTCTCTTCCGTTGTTTCTTTCTCTTGTTCCTTTTCAGTTCTCGCCACTATTCCCCTGCATGAACGTTATTACATGTCAGATCAATTTGTCCTGCTGATGACCGAGTCTTTACAAGCTAACCGCTCTTTATTCCTGTTTCTGCCTGCAAGCATAATGTTGCTATTTTCAATATTGATTATTATATAAAACATGAATAGGCCACGCATGAGAGACTTCTGTTTCTTCAATCCGGTAAGCATCACCCTCTAGGCTGTTACATGGGCAAATGATATATGAATGAGAGATGCTGATTCCTCTTTTTTTTTTGTGTGTGTGTTGGTGTTTTTGTGTGAGACAGACACAGAGAGAAACAGGGGGGAAAGAAAGAGAATGAAATCCTTACCCAAACAGGTTTTCTCTTGTTTCCCCATCCATTTGTCTGGCAACTCTCTGGGCTCCTGTGGGACCAGATGGTCTTTACTTCTCATACGCACAGTCTGTCATTTTCTGTTGCACACAGCCAAGAAAAATCCCACTTATGTCCAATTAAGACTAGCCTCTCCCCACCAAATTAATTGCCTGTGTCAGTGTCTGTGTGCAAGTAATCAGTAGGGGCTGTACAGAGTTTAGATGTGCAGCTCAGCAAAAACAAAAGACACAGCCCAAGTAATAGCTTTTTGATGTTGGTATGATGGCAACACTTTAAATACATGATATTTGATTTGCAAGAAATATAAATGAATCATAAAATTGCATGTTTGTGCATGTTTTTCGCCTACCTAAAATAGAGTAAAGGAATGGTTTGCTCCATCTCCAAACTCCCAAGGCTCCTACGTAAGGGCCCACCTGCTCGGTATGCACCTGTTCTGTAGGCAGCAGTTTCCTGGAAGACACAAGCAGGGAATACATCAAAGGGAGGAAAACTAATCATGCTGGACTGTGAGTCCTTCAGGAGGACTTAAATGTTTAAAACACACAGGACTGTCAATCACAAGTTATTTTGATGCAACCCCTTGAAGTAGAAGAATAGGTTTTATAGGCTAAGGCGTGTGCACACTCCATCCTTAGTGCAAGTTTACCCTGTCTCGTTACAAAGTTGTCAAAACTGTCCTGAAAACTGTGAAAGAATTACATGCGCCTGTGTGACCAAATTTGGATGACAAGGTGACACTGCTAGTACATCTCAGTGCTCATGGGACTCGTGGAAGTGCCAGCGCGAAAAGAACAACAAACTCAGGCTTTCTTCTATCAGAGTTTTCATGTCACTGTTGTCCAGCTCTGCCTTTGAAGAAAGCCTTTCCTTATCTTGTCAGAACTCCTGATGCGCTCTTTCACAGACAATTTACTGATGCTGGGTCTAGATTAGCTCTGTTTCATGGCTCCTGGGCTCTGGGCTCTTCTATCTCTCCATAAATGTCCAATTATCCAACTCCAGCCAGAGTGAAACCTTATCTGCTTCCCGTCAGTAACCAGCTGAGGCCTGATCTTACATGGGATGGATAAAGACAAGACTCACTATTCTTGTTGTTGTTTTTTTCCCCCTGCTGCTTCTTGTACTCAAAACCTCCTTAGGATGCGCTTTGTTTACCAGCATGTTTTTTTTTTCAGCTGTAGAAATCAGGGCCAGCTACCGTTTCCAGTGCATAGTAACACTGAGACTTTTTAATTAGTGGTACAGTAAGATAGCCATTGGTTGGACGTGAATCACAACATCCGCATCTCGGCAAAGGCACTAATTATCGTCTAAAAGAAGATCACAAGTACATTTTATGAACAGGCTCTGTGGCTAAAGTGCAGTTTGTTTTTCTACTAGCGATCCAGAAAAAAGATACAGTGCCTTTTTTTCTAAGTGAATAAATTAGTTAAGGGCCACAGAGTGTTATTTCTTATCTGAGGGTTAACAGACCCCTTGTTGCTTTTCTTAGGCTGCTGAGTGTGTTTGTGTGTGTGTGTGTGTGTGTGTGTGTGTGTGTGTGTGTGCGTGTGCTTGTGTGTGTGTCAGTCAGAGCACACACATGTTTGTCACAGTGTTATTGCATTTTTAATCAGCAGAAGAGACCAGGCATCATTCTCATCACATTAGTGTCTCCTGGTATTTATTCTTCTCTCTCTCTTCCTCCCCTCCCTCTGTCATCAGTTGAACTCCTTGGGGGGGAGTCGGGTTGGTGGAGGGAATACATTTGAAATTTGCTCATTTGACAGTCGTTAGAGCTATAGATTCTGACAGTACACAATTAGCTCAGTCACCTCCTTTATCTTCACTCATCTCTGGCTGGGGGATTTGGTACATGTTGCCTCCCTCACCGTCTCCCTCCCTGCCGTCTCTTCGAAATCCAAACTTCTAATTCCATCTTTCCCCCAGTTAATGATTATTTGAAAATTACATATCTGACTTCATGGATTTAATTGACTGCTGCTGTGTTATTAAGATGGCTGAGTGAGACGAATGCTCTTCAGAATTCGCAGCTGAGTAGGTGCACTAATCTGCTGCTTCCCCCAAATTTCCCCTGTCAGAAAAATGCATTCATGAAGAAAAGACAAGTACACAGTGCGGGCATACATCTCGTAAATACGGTGCATATTTGTTATGCTTTGGCTGCTTGAAAGATTCCGCTCACTTTTATAGGCTTGCATCAAATAAGGTAGAACATTTTTAACATTGAATCACAGCTCAGGTTCAAACAAAAGCCAAAAGCATTTTAACCAAGGCAGATCATCTATGGCTTGAACAGGAGTTGACAGAGATAAGTACTGGCTGGCTGTGAAATTTAACTAGAGAGCTAAGCCCTTGATTTCAAGGAGCACGCCGTAAACAATGCATTTCCACATCCCACACAGATCACTGTTATTTCAAAGGAAAGCATACGCCTTAAGAGGAAGACAATATTGAAATGGAAATGAATAGTTAAGGGTTAGTATAGAAAAAAGCCACATCAAACAAACAGGGAATGGAATCGAAACACCCAAAAGGTAGAGAGAGAAAAGAATCACCCTGCACACTTGTTTGGTTGTTTGGGAGTAGATTAGCAGAAACAGCCGTGTGGTGTTCTGCTTTATTGAATCTTTCTTCTTCAAACTCATCCTAATTCAGGCACATAAATCCTCCACATGACTCCACCCTTAAGAGCTTAAAAGCTACAAGTTTTTGCTTTGGGCATAGTGCAGAAAGGGTTCAGTCAAATGGTTATAAATCAATTTAAATTGTGAGTTATGGTCTTAGCACGTATACTACGCTGAAGATTGTGTGTCTCATTTTTCAGTTGGCGGTGGAGTGTGGAGCACTCTCCATTTGATTAAACTCTACCCAAAGGCTGCATCAATTATGTATCTTCACAATGGAGTTAATGGACTGCAATAACAGTTGAAGATGACTTGACTAAATTTCCACATGACATTGCAAGAAAAATCTCACTTCAGTAATGTAGCCCTCCTGAACAGCTTGTCAGAAAAATGATAAAACACCAGATCGGATTCCAGCTTATTAAATAAAATCACATTTTCTTTAGTTAATAACCCTGTAAAACATTTTGCCTCTTGACACATCTGTCTTATGCGGGAGATTGTAAAATGCAACACACGTGTAAGGATATGGACTCTGCCACGCAAGACAAAGTGTATATACAATCCTGCATACACTTGAAGCAGGTTTGTGAGTGCACTGAATAAAAACTGTATGTGTGACGTGCGTATCTCTCAGCTCAGCTTGCAGTCCGTCTACCTTGTGATCCAGCTTCTATAATTCTCGTCTCTGGGGTTTGGATCCCATGAGTGGACCCTCGCTGAGAACAGAAGGGGCCTGCCAAGCCCCAACTGCACACTCACTGACCCATCTGGTCATCGGGCCAGCAGGGAGCAGGCCGGATGCAGAGACCAAAGCTTTGCACAAACATCCTGAGCTAACATGAGACTGGCAGATCACACAAAGCCTGTAAAAGGTAGAAACTGTGTACAGCCACCACATACTGAGCAGCCCTCATGTTTTATTTTCAGATGTTGTGTGTTGCCTGGACTGCATGTAACGATAGAAGGGCAAAGAGTCTGCAACTGAACACAAACCACTGAGCGGAACATGCTGTATTGTGCATAAAGTGACAGCGATCCTGCTGCTGCGTTGTCTATAATTTAGAGCAAACACAACATGTTGATGCAATGCATGCATCTGCGATCTTTGCGACTCAGGCGGCGGTTGGTTCAACATGACACTGCAGAGCAGAAGCTTTTAACCTGACCTCGGTGCTGCTGTTTCACTTCTACACTCAAATGCACAGCCATGTAAATGTTTCTAATAACCTCTCATATGTCAAGTGCCTGCCTGCCCTCGGCCCCTGCAGCACACCCTAGCTTAAAATGCTGCTCACACCATTAACTCCAGTAGGAAGCAGCCGGTACAAAAAAGAATCTGTCATGTTTTCTCTCCCTAGTTGGTAATGAAACCCTTCCCAACTGCTTAGTTTTGTCATACAGCTGAAAATCCACAGCATCCACACAAACCGGCTCCTTCTGTGACTGAACACAGGGATTTCCATTCCAGCTCTGGATTGGATCCAATTCATGCGATAAGAAGCAAAATGCAATTAGACTACACTTCTAAATCTGTGACTGAATTATGGAGTCTCACAGATGTTATAACTTATCTTACTTTCTAATTATGAGTGTGACTTAGGAGGGTGAAGACATGTTTTTTTTTATGTCAAATGGAATTAACTGAGGATTGGGTGTTTGCTGATGCAATGTGAAATAAACTGAGAATATCTGTGATGCACTAAATGATTCACATGAAGTGTTATGGTGACTCTCCTGGAAGATAATGAATTTAAATACATTTAACTATCTTATAATAGGCTCTTGTTACCCACACATGTGGTGTTTGATGAATGATAATTGCAGTTTTGTATGTTGTTTACTGCAGCTTAAGGCTGTTTCTTATTTGTCTGCAAAATGTATTGTAATTTCATGGAAGTGCTTTAAATCAGTTCTTTTGCCATGGTGTGATGCTACTGCCATCTACTGATTCTGCAGACATATCTACTGCATCTCTGTTTCCTCCTGCATTAACTGCCAGACATTATCACCCTCTGTCTTAAAACACAAGATCTTGAACAACCAGTACTGACAGACGACAAGATAAACTCGTGAACTGACCTGGTGTACAGCGCCAGAGGCAATCCTGCTCACAACATGCTCACAAAGAATCCAAATTAGCCTAACTCATTCATTCACAAGATGGCGCTGCAGTCATCGTTGGTGGGAGGACAAGCTGCAGTCTGCAGTACTTCACTTCATCGTGATGATCCACAATGCTGAGAGAAAACACTAACATTAAACATACGAACAGTGGTTTTTGTTACCTAAGTGGACAATACACTGAATGACGTAGTGCCCTAATCACTCGTAAACGTATCAGCTGTTTGTTGAGTGAACAGTGTGATGAATATAAATATATAAAAACAGTACACAGAATGTAAACGAAAACATCAGCGTGCTAATACCTCTACTACAGGGCCCTGCTTGCACACTTTATAAAACAAAAATAAGTGTGATGAACAAAATAAAATCAGAACTAAGAAATAGAGTGATGCGTTACTCACCCTTTAAGTTCACATCTGTAATGAAAGCCTGTGACACTGAGGTGACCAAACAGCACTCAAAGAATCACTTCATTACTAAAATTAACTTCTTGACTTTTAAGCACTAAGTAGCTAGCAGCCACAGAAAGTAGTAAGCTAGCTCCCTAAATTCGGCGCACATAAACACCGCAGCTGGAGTTGTGTCATGTTGTTGTTGTTTTGTCTATTTTTATTGTAAATACTTAGTGAAAAATAAACTCCGCAGGTGTTTTTAATTCTTATTCCCTTAAAGATGAGCCCACTTGACTAGAGTTAGTCAGTTGGCTAGTACTGCGATGCTATTTAAGCTAATCAATGTTGTAGGCCTAGTGACAAAGAAGGCTATTTGGACCGCATTTGAAAAGTCCTCTTTAATGTGGAGGCTTTCAGAGCTGTTTTAATATAGTTTTTATGAGAACTGTAAAAGCAGCAGGCATTTTAGAGTTGAGTTTTTCCCTGTAAACTTTTTTTATTTTATTTTTTTTGCCAGTATTGTTAAATGAAAAGGTTCAATATTGTTTGATTTCTTCGTTAAGGAAATAATTACTCTCCTGTTTGCATGGAGAGCCTGGCCTGGCATTGCTTCAGGCCTAATTAGAAGTAGTTATGACCCCCGGAATTATAAACATGCTCACAAAACACCAGTTTTGATTAGTGTTCTGCCAGTGTGTGAACTAGCATAGGTAAAGCAGGTGTTTAATAAACACTGAATGTTGTTAAATGAGAGCATGTGGTGTAGTTTCAAGCAATTAGAAAGCAAAACATTTGTTTTCATCTGAATTTTCTTTGGCAAGCTCTCATTTCAGCCATTACAAGTCATAAAAATAGATGAGTCGTGGTTTTTGTGTGCAGAGCTTAAAAGAATCCACAACAGCAGTTAAGTGCAGTGCGTCAGATGCATCAACAACTGAAAGGTCAGTTCTTCCTATAGGTTTTCATGAGGTTATATATTTTTCATCACATACATTAACTTTCATTCCCAATGCATTATTAATGAGTGCTGTGGGGAGGTAGATGAACTGAGAGATTGGCAGGGCATTAAATAGCCTCAACTCCACATTTTGATACAGCCTCATTACCTACTACTGGGTGCTGCTATCGATTAGCTCAACTCCATTTGTAGATTTGAGCTACTCAACTTCTCCTGCAGCAGGCAGATTTATGCAGAGTATTCATAGAAAGCATATCCCTTAATACATTGACTTTAGAAAACTACAGTAGATTGCGTACTGTAATAAGTCTAATATTACATTATAACTTACAATTGAAATAAGGCTTATTTTTGCTCTGAATAATGCTTTGAAGTCCCTATGTAAACGTATTGTTGGTCACTGCAAGAAAAAGGAAGTGTTTTTTTTTATCACAGGTGTCTTGGTAATATTGGTGTGCTATATTGTGCCTGCCTTGTACAAACCTCAACCCCAAAAGGTTGCTGTCAGTTGCATGAATTGCAACATCAGGGGATGTGACTCCCATCTGTCATTGGTCAGAAACTCAGGTCCTGCTCTTCCAGAATGAAATAGCATCCTACAGCCGCATAGTGAGCGGCTCCAGGTGTCAAACAGAGACAGTCGGAGGCGATGATTTCTACAGTTGTGGGAGGAACTGCCTGACACTGAATTGTTGAATGTAAGTATGTAGGCATAGAGAAAAGTACTTTCCAAAGTAATATTTAACATTTCAATCTAAGCATCAGGGCTGCAACTAATGTCCCATTTAATTCAGATGATGAATATCCCAAAACAGAAAGAAATGTCCATGAGGCCAAGTTAAAGCCAAGCCAAAAAATATTTAACTACTATGTAAGTCAAGGGAAAACTGCCAAATCTTACAGAGCAAAAAGTTCTATCTAGTTTGGTTGTTTTTCTTCTTGAAGTGAGGTAATTCAAATCAATTGTGCAATTCTGGATGCCTTTGCATAATTGTTAGGCACTGTATGTTTTTAAGGTACTCCACACAATGTAACTTGTCAGTAAATTTCTTAAATGATGCAATGTTTACATAACAAGGGTTGAAATGTCAGTATTTTAGACTAAATTTTTAAACACTGTCTAAGCTCAGTCACTCAGTATGTGTTTGTAGAAAAGAGTCTGACTGCAGTGTAACATAGCGCTTATGAGTCAGTCGCCTACAGTACCTTGGATGTTGGCTAATTGAGTCATGATTATAATATTTAATATGAACATTATAACCCTTGAATATTAAACTCACCTCAATATTATCACTGAGAAAATGAGAGCAGGGCAGATGACAAAGAAGTAAAAAGGGTCTAGAAAAGTTTGGACAATCATTTTTTGTGTGAGCTTGAGGAACATTTAAAAGAAATACACTTTGGTGTCAGAGATTGAATGCTCTTTAAAAATGTTCACAATGCAGAAAATTGTCTTCAATATTCCATGAAGACACTTTTCACAAAATATATGTTGCTTACATTAAATCCAAAGAGGTTAAATGATTTCTTTGTAGGACTACGCTATAACAAATCCAAAAGGACTGTGCTGCAGTTTTGAGTGAAAATGTACCTTCACAGACGTGTTACTTTGGTAGGATAGCAGGAGGTTCGCAACATGTCACCAACCCTTGAAACGTTTTTTTGGCCTCTCCTGAATAAGCTATCATTACACAAGCTCCATACTAAAAGAAATGGAGAGCAGACTTAGTCATTGTTATTGATATTTCTTGCTGAGATGTAGGAGCACAGAGCCATAAAAAGAAAAACTGCCCACCTAAATGCCATAGGAAGGGAGTACTTCTCTTAAAATATCACACTTTCTCTCACAGGCAGGCTGCTGTGTGTATTATTCTACAACCGAGTATATAGCTCAAGAATTTCACATACCAGAAAGCAAGGCCACAGATCTTTGCCCATCTTTACTGAAGGGTCATACATTTGATGGAAAAGGAATTTCGGAAAGGAAATTTAGTTGTTGGATATTTTAAACTTACCTTTTAACTAGAAGAAAGACAAACCCTGTATAAGGGATGTTAATGATTAATCATTCATCGCTGTTAAGAATTAAAGAGATTAAAACTGTATTAACCGACAATTTGACTGGCGGACACGTAATACCATTTTATAGCAAAAAAGGGCGTCCTTCACCTTTGCAACTCAGCAAACTACTGTTACTATTAAAGGAAGAAGCGTTTTCTTACAGTTGGACTTAGTGTGAATAGACTGTGCACACGACTCACCCGCGGTCACGAAGATGTGCTCATCTTTCTAAGTAAAAACATCTAGGCCTTACATAGATTAGGGCGAGTAGAGTATGTTATACGCTCACAACTCACTCTTGAACATGTAGATGTGTTCATTTTCTCAAATAGCCAACAAACCAGAAGAATTAACTGTACTGTGAAGAGGCTCAAATGGTTTGATTTCACTTGTAATCAGCACTTTATGTTGATTTTAAAAAGGAGTTTCATTGGGTCACCTTTGTTAGTCTAGAAACGGCAGTAGCGCCACGTTTGGCATTGTTTGATTAGCAGCGGCGTTAAATAAGGACAGTCCTACGTTTAAAAGAGCGAGAGCCTTGTTGTTTTATTAGTTTAAACTGTATTTCATGAATTAATGTTTCAAGTAACTATTGTGCTGCTATAATGGTTTCAATCAAACAAACTGAGAAAAAGACGTGCATTTTGTAGCTCATTAATTATTGATGATTCATCGATAATTGATTGTTTAGGTGTTCAACTATCAGTAAAAAAAATGGCAGAAATTTGCACGCCTACCCTTCATATACCATTCTTTGTACTGTATTCTTTGTACTGTATTCTTTGTACTGTATTGTAACAAATTCCACTACAGCTTTTGCATGTGACCGTGACAATGTAGTGTGGTGTTTAGTTGTAGCACATGTTGAATTGACAGAACGTGTATATCTTACAGGTTGGACTAGTCAGCCCTTTTTATACACATTCATTGAAAACCCGAGTTCCTCAAGTAAAAGGGACCATACACCATTTTTGAGGCTTTACAAATAGTATTACATTTTATTAATATATTTTCATAAAACAGGTTTAAGACTGTATCAAAAACTCAGTAAAAACATTAGATTTTTAACCTTTTTTTTCTTATTGTGATATCCGATATGAAATGTACATAATTCACATGTTGTGGTTTCTCCATCATATTGAGATAATGCATTTTTTTTTTTGTGATGTGCAGGTAAACGTTCTTTTGTTCCCCCACAAACTATAAAGTATTTTTTCTCATGATTGTGATCATAAATCTAGACATACAATTAAAAAATAAAATTATTTCCCACTCCGCCCCCCCCCCCCTTTCCCCGACTAGGTTTACTGATAAAACACTAACATTATGGAGTTGTTTAATTTCACAGGCACACAATTATGTACATCCCCCTGTCCCCATGCCTCATCTGAACTGACAACAGGCAGTGCACCAAACATAACAGTGCAACACCTAGAGGCAGAGCAGTGATAATACAGTACTCTAAGCCCACCCGCCCCTCAGACTACCAAAACCAACCTAAAATAAGACAGTGGATCCACTAATTTTCACCCCGCTGTGAACCACAGCATTCCACTGGCTCCAACATTATTGTTGTAGCAACCCCACAAGGTTTGCCTTGTGACCACAGACATCACCCTGGCAACAGTAAAAACCATCCGTCTCACAGGCAGGTTCAGTGGCACACACATTAAGAAAATAAAATCATTACTTGTTTGATTTGAATGAGGCTACATCTACAACAGGCGTGATCAGTGTAGTGTCCTTTATGATCAAGTACCAGAGGAATCTCAGTCATGTGGTTAGCTAAAGGATACAAAAAAGACCTTTTCTTTCTCCTTATTGGACTACCACTTACTGCGTTCAATTCTGCGCAAGACACGTAGTGCAAGGTTTAACAAGAATTTGCATAAGTGCAAGGGTTGCATGTTATTGTCAAGAGGGAGAAAAGCATAGACGAGAGCATGGAGAGATCAAAGTCGACTAAAACAAACCGATTTGTGTGTAAATAAAGTGTTTCATGCTTTCAGTTTGGCATTTTGTATTTCATTCCCTCTAGAAATAACAGGTGCAAAATCTTAGTAAACCTAGCCGAAGGACAGATCAGAGTGATATAGAACTCATAAAGATTAACATTGTGAGGAAGAGCCTCAAGTCTGTTGTCATGGTGACATCTGTTCAAAGGCCCTGTGGGCTTCAGTCTTTCCTGCTTCTTTATTATTTTCTATACAATAGAAATAGTACGTCATTGAAGTTAAAATTGACTCTTCTTGGCAAAAACAGACAAAAAACGAATATGCAAGAAGTCAAAAGCAGATCTGAAGGAGAAAAAAAAAACATAACGGCAGGAATTACAAACTGTTCCCGATCCATTTGCTCTGTGCCAGTAGTAGAATTGTACATTATAGTGTCTTATCCTTGATGGTCAAATATACGAGTATGGTTGCCTGCTCCTCTACAAAGTCCAAGCCATTTCATTGAACACATGTAAAATTACTCATGTTGTAGTTTTTAACAAGAACATCCCTACATTGCACCTGCTTTCCAAATTGAAAGCTGTAGTTTGCGTTAGGGAGGCACGTAGGGAGGTGGTGACCTGTATGAGGTCATGTTCTTGGGGCGAGATCCTTTACCCTCAATCGGTACAGTAAATGGTGGTGGGGGCTGGTAAGGAGGGGCATTAGGATCATCATCCTGATAAATAGAATACTCCTCAAGAAGATCCTGGTTCAGCAGGGTGCTGTGGGGGCCCGCCATGTTAGGGTACTCTGGAGGGGGGAGTGGGGGCTTCTCCTCCTGAAGGATAAGAGGGATGCTGGAGGACGGGGGCGACTTGGAATCATCTAGCTCATCTGCAAAGATAATTGGAACTCCTTTCTTGATGAAAGTGGCTTGCTCCTCTATGGTCATCTTCCCTTTGCGCTTCTTGCGGTAGCAGACCATAGCGATGATCCCGGCAATGAGCAGCAGGGCTGCTACCACTACAGCAGGAATGACAGTGTGTAGGTAAACATCGTCAGTGCTCCTACGACCTGTTCCAGGTGACGGTGAAGCTGTAGGAAGAACAGGGATTGGCACCTCTCCTGGTGGGATGAATGTGTAACTCTGACATTTATTGGTGCCACGAACAGAGATGTTAATGGGTTTGAATTCAGGCTCCATAGCTTTGATGAAAGCCAGTTTAGGTGTCCCTTGGTGATCAGAGATTCTATTACTTAGAACTGTGATCTGCTCCTTTGGACAAGGACTCTGCTGAAGGCTGTTGTTGGTCCATTCCACCACAATGGAGCCACTCTTGATGCTCCTCAGTGTTACTGTGCTAGAGTTGCGATCACCGAGGGCATAAGACAACTTTTTAGTCAAAAGAATCTTCTTATGTACATCATTGCTTAAACTACTTGGGTCACCATGGAAACGAGCAGCAAACACAACTGAAGGTTTGTCATTGGATGACCAACGGTTTACTTGAACCTCAAATGCATCCATGATGCTCTTCCCACCCTTATCAGTGGCTAACATGAAGTACTCATGTTTCCCCTCATGCTGCTCCTCAGGGAGGCCATACAAAAGTTGGATAGTGCTGTTGAATTGGATCCAGGATGTTTCACTCACTGCTTCTTTTGGGGTCTTCTTCAGAGTCAAACGCAGCTTATCAGTTGTACCATCCTCCCTGTCAAAGAACGTATCGGGAGGAATTTTAATCTCAAAGTAAGTGCCAACCCATGCATTCACCTGATCAATGGGGTTGCGAATGTCTGGGTTTTGATTTAAGTCAGGAGTCATCGACAGAGTAGTGGTGCGCCTTGGCGGTTTAGCTGTAGTGGACTTCGGTTCTCTGGGAGCAGGGGTGGAGGATTTGGGCTTCTTGGGTTTCCTTGTGGAAGAGGGTTTTGGTCTTTTGGTGGTGCTTGGTGGTGTTGGCAAAGCAGTAGCCTCCACGATTGTAGGCCGGGTCATGGTAGGCTGAATTGGGATGGAGCTTGTGGTTCCTAGAACTCTTGTTGGTTGGGGAGGTCCAAACACAGGTGTGTGTGCTATCTGATCTCTGACCCTCATAGTTGGCTTCACTGGAAGAGGCAAAGGACCTCGTACTGGGGGAACAGAGCTCTCTGTTGCTGGGGCAATAGAGGGCGAAGTTGGGGTGGGCACAACACGTACAGGTGGCTCTGGGTGAGTTGTTGGAGGAAGCAGGGATGGCACTGGAGTAGGGGTGTTGTACAACTGCCGTCTGACACGTTTCACTCCATGTGGTTTTTTGTTGACGATGTGCCAGCCAACCACTGGATATCCCAGCCTTGCTGACATGGTCCCATCCTTTGCTGAGGATTGGACACTGCTAATGTCAGGGATATTGCCCTGATCAAGGGCACAGCCAAGTTTCCATGAGAGTAGGGCCCCATTCTCCACTACCTTCTTGGCATTGCCTGGTCCAGCCATGAAAGCAGACATGTCAAATAAGCGGTTGTTGACAACAGGGACCACCCTCATGTGTTCCAGGGGTACATGTGAGAACTTTCTCATTATGCCAAGTAAGTTAACCCTCTGCTCTGCAAACATTTTTGTCAGGTCAGCATCCAAGATGACAGTGAGGACAGTGACGGGCTCCTCAGAGCCACAGGTGAAAGGCTGGATGCCACTGGTATCAGACTGTAGAGTGAACAGAGCTGGCTCAGTATCTGCACGTTCTTCTGGGTATACTTCAACGGAGAAGACCGTGCTGGGGAACACTTGGCCTGCAGTCTTCTCAATTAGGTTTTCTCCAGACACCATGATATGATATACACCTTTATCCTGCTCCAGGGCCATGCCTCTCAGAATGCAACTTTCTTTGTCCCAATATAGCCAGGGGGGTAACGTCTCCTTTCCCATCTCGGTGAGCTACAAAAAATAAAAGAGAAACACTTAAACATTCCACAGGAATACTTGGGATGTAAATAAGTCTGAAAATGGACTTATTTCATAATTAATATTTTAAGATAGCTTCGACTGGGACTTTAAATTCTGTTATATAAATAGAGGAAAGCAAGTTAATATTGGCAACTGTTTTTACAATGTTGAGTATTTAAAGCCTAAATAACTACATCATGAAAGTATCATGATTAATAATTCTCTATTTCATATTGACCAACTTGCCAGTGAAAGAGGAACTACAAAAACACACACACACACAAAGAGGAATGCAAACCCTTCAAATATGTAGAATAAAAGCTGCACTATCTATCCAACCCCCCATCTCCTCCATATTCCATTCAGTCTTTCAAATCTCTCCAAATATGAACAGGAAGCACAGTAAGCATGTATTCATGATCACTATGCGAGTCATCACTATTCATTTTGACTTGTTAAGGTATGACAGGATATCATTCCGCATCACCACTCGGGCCAATAATAATCTCGTGTCATTCATAAGTCTGACTGGAACAAATTTCACCACAGTCAGCTTCAATCAGCAGTTATACAGTGATCAAAACTGAAAGGAGAAATACTATGCATGTATGTATGCATTTCCACAGTGGCAGAAAAAGTACTTTAGCCACATCTCATCCCTACGAGGTAAATTGTTTCTTTATGAGGTAAATTCTAATTCTAAAAAAGTGCTACATTTAGAAAACTGTATGAATCATCTTTGATTCCTTTTTTTCACTACTCTATAGTTGACCTCTACATTTGTTAAAGGGCATTCATTTTAAGTTGTAATTACTTTTCAGGGATACAAAAATGAAGTTTATAACCTTCTACTGGGAAACCCTGAAGTAAAGCTCATGGCTTACATGTTTTTCTAACTTAGGACAAGAGAAGAATACATATTGGGTTAGATAGACCATCAATGTCAACCATTAGCTTGGATCCTTTTGATTTGGTATATTCAACCAAATAAAAAGGCACCTTCTGAAATACAAAGAATGGAAAAATCGTTGGACCTTGTAGTCCATTGAACAAAAAATAAATCCTCTTATACTCTCCATATTTCTTACTCTGAGTGCCATGTCCTTAAAACATAAATGTTATTCTCATGGATGATTCATACTGCTCTCATTGAATTGTTGAATAATTTACATGACATTATAGTAACAGTAACTGTCTAATGAAGAACTTTAACAACATGCCAAATGTTTATCTAATAATAAAACACTATCTCATCTCACATTATCTCAAGTATTTATATTTACTACTTACATGGACATTACAGGTGGCATTTGCAGGCCCTGCTGGAACCTTTAACTGAAAAACCTGTCCCACGATTGCCGAGGAGTCAGGGATGCCAGTGTGTACTCCCCCGTTCTTTACAGAGGAATCAGGGAAAGCTGACGGCGGACCTTCACCAACCGAAGATGCTGCAGCCTGAAGCTCGGAGAGCACAGAGGACTTCATAGAAGCCTCTAGTTCCACAGATATCATCTCCATCATCGTCTCTTGCTGTTCTGGAACAGAACCCTGGGCTATGGTAAGCAGAAGCCCTATTACCAGAGGGATAGTCCTGCATGATAGTAGCCTGCTCCTCCCAGCATTGCCGTAGCTCATGTCTCTCCTTTTATAGTGCATAGCAAGAGGCCTTTGGGCTGCCCAACAGATGACTGTGAACAACTTAAGAGGCCGCATGCACTGAAGTCAGTCTGATGATATGTTTGTGGCTCAGACCCCCTAGTTATTGGC
The DNA here is from genome assembly GCA_020745685.1 of Tautogolabrus adspersus. Lineage (NCBI taxonomy): Eukaryota > Metazoa > Chordata > Actinopteri > Labriformes > Labridae > Tautogolabrus > Tautogolabrus adspersus. Next base: position 19,060,596 of record CM036547.1, on the reverse strand, counting down.
TTTGCTCACAGATGCAGTGATTTCTCTTTGTTTTCTTCTGTGATCCATGAAGAGGTCTTTGGCAACCTGTTAGACTGCCATGTCAGCCAGCTCTGTGAGAAAACAAACAAACAAAAGTGTAACATTAGGGGAAAAAAATATCAGCGCAAACAAACAAGTGATACTGGTATTTTGGCTTACATAGTAAGGAGATCACCTCAACAGATCTCCCCATCCCCAATACCATGACTGTAGTGTATGTATTCACCAGAAACAATAAAGAATTACAGATCGATTGATATTGCATGCAAAGGCTGCATATAATTTATTTGCAACCTAGTCTGGAGTAGTGTAGTAAGTGTTACGAATACGGTGCTACAGTAGAGAGCATGGGTGCACAGCTATTATTCTTCTTTTGAAAAACTTATTGCAGCTCATTTTCACAGTCCAAAATCCCTGTTTTTGCCATCTTGTGCCCTTTATTTGTTAGTCTTGTGAGGATTGGTGATAAGATGGACCTCCACCAGGTCACTAAGCAATGAGTCAAAGGTGTTTTTTTTCCCTCTCCACTATCTTGACAATCTGGGTCTTTTTTTTTTTTACTCCAGTGCCCTCCCTGCTTCCTCCAAGTAGCAACAACAGCTGGTTAGCACACGGCACAGTACATGCCCACTCCCCACTGCAAAGCATTGTTTGAGATGCCAGTGAGGAAATGAAATGTCTTTTGCAAAAAGAAAACGAAAAGTAGAACTAAGGGACAATGAAAACTAATTTCCCTTATCTTCCAAAGATGAGAAAACTGTTGAATAAATGTCAACATGACATCAGTTATAACTTATTGGCATAATTTTGCATGACACTCCTCTGCCTGCTCTTTAAGTCCCTTTGAATGACGCACTGAAGACCGAAGGAGTTCTTACCAAGATATAAATAAAGGGGCAAATGTCGGCAGAAGAGAAACACTTTTTGTTTTCCTAATGTGAACCTGCTGTATTTATTGTTTTTTAACACTTAACATTTAGTGCCGATTCATTAAATGCTTTTTTATTTAGTGTTTTATCTGTTTACCATTAAAAGGTTAACAGCCTTAGAATGAGTGCTGTAGCATATTTTACAATATTCATAAATTTAACTAATGAATCGTTTGGTTTCTTCTGGCCTCAGTCGATATCAGAATATTCCTTCAACTGGCAGCTTTATCAGATTACTGATCATCATGCAAAATATGTAAACTGATCAACAAAGAAAAGATATCACGATCGTATCTGCAAACATTTGTCCAGACAGAAATGTATTTTTATGTGCCTAATTATTTATGTGTGTGCTCATTTGCTTAATGCAGAGTAACTGTTAAGAAGTAAGTAAGACCCTTACCCAATTCCAATTAAAATATGTAACTGATGCCGCATTGTGATGCAATGTCACCACCCAAAGATTTGTTAAACACTGGGATCCTACACAGAAGGACATCTTCGAGAACATAAGCTATCATGGAGTCAATTTCCATTACATTTACATAATACAGGTTTATTTTGACACTTATAAACAATATTGTCAGCAGGACGCGTTGATCTACTGATCCTCACTTTCCTGTCATGGCATTTTCAGTAATAGCGATTCTCAGGCGTTGCTCGAGTGTCAAAGGTTGTTTGTCTTGGTTGTAAGTTTTAATTAAGTGCCCTGGGGGTTGGAATAAAAGTCTCCATTGTGCTGACCCAGCCAACCCCAATCCTGTAGCACTCAGAAATGGGCAGAGGAGGGTCATCCGATTGCCTGGAATCCTAATGCCTGACTGGCAGAGAGCTGTGACGTCAACCTACACACTCAAATAAAAAAAACTCCTCCCTGCTCTAAACTGCCTCATGTCATTGAGGAAAACTTTGACAGCAGGTCTTTGAAAAACACTTGTCTTTCACTGGCACACATCCTGGTCCAATATCTACATCATATATTGAGTGGATGTATACAAAACCAATCCCTCAAAGAATGTTTTATGCTGTTTGAACTACACCGCAATATCTGGATAACTCGTACAAGAAACTACCAACAACAGAGCGCTCTGAGAGCAATGTGATAGAAATCTGTTGAGAGCCAGCGTGAATGCTGCAATCAGAACACATTTTAGTGTAACACAAACAAGAACTCCATAAGGTGACAAACAGAGCAAAACTTCAGAGGTTGAGGTTGCTTTTCTCATATTTTCTCTATAAAACTTCTCTCAATCAATTATTCTATTTCTACATAAAAACATTAGTATCACACTTCCAATCAAAATCCTAACAATAACACTATCACTCTGAAGTTGTTCATACAGGCATATGGTTTGTACTTTTCTTATAGGAATTGACACATCAAAAAATAAAACAAGGGCCATATCCTTTTTTACCCTCAATCAGAAACTGTTTTTTTTACTTTTACATCACATTATATTCGGCTTGTTTGCAATTCATGTAGTCGAAAGGCAGCTTATTAAACGGTTGGATGGCAGTTTTTTCCCTGCTGAATGGGGCAGAAAGATATTCAATGGAATACATTGTTCAAGGTGGGAGTGATCAGAATCTCTGTGGGTATCGGATGAAATGGTCAGGTATCCTGCAGATTCCATTTAGATCTCTATCAAGCAGCTCAGATTGAGCCACGGTAAAAGTCATTAACTGTAATTCCAAAGTGTCAGAGCCCATATTATGTTGTGTCTGTAATTTTGTGTTGACTTTATAATGCAAGTAATGCCACAGAGCAACTTTATGTTTGGTTTCTTTGTTCTTATTTTAACAAGGAAAATTCAGCCCTTTTGAAAAGCCAACTCAATCAAAAGCCAACATAAGGATTAGCTGTGGAGTCAATAAACAGCTTTATACCATAAATCATGTTTATCACTTACAGCTATATTTGCAACTTTAGTTTCTGTGGACCTAAGTACAATCACATCCTTCACTCACTTTCCCCAATAGCTACCCACATTATTCTGATCATGTAATTACAAGGAACAAGTCTCTCTATAGTGTACAGCTGAGCCAGCTCTGAGGAGGAAGCCTAACCCACTTCTTCTGCAAATAATGTGATTCATCACTAGACAGAAATGTGCACACTAGAGGCAGTTAGTTATTTGTTTGCAGAGACATGCTTGTGTCAGATCATCTACAGGTAAGTGCCTAATAAAACATGTAGGCTAATGCATGCAAGACAAAACTACTCAAGCCATAATGTGTAATCTATGTATTTTACTTTCAGAGTTAATGAGGAAGATCCATATCCTGTGCAGGTATACAGGGTTTGGTTTCTTGCAGCCATGTGGACCATTATGACTAGTGTGCCAGCTATACATAAAAACTATACATACAAATGATCCATAAATAGTATGACTGGATGGATTTTAAAAAGTCATCTGTTAAGCTCATGTGACATTTTGCCACTTACAAAGGGGTATTTGATTTTTCTTTATACCGATATCAGTCACAATTAGAAGTGTGTGATACTGTTTAAGATAATATCTTAACTGTTTTTTTTAAAGATATGTGAAATGACATTATGAGTATGTCACTCATTTTGTGAGTCCACAAACATTCACTGCATATCATCATATCATATCATAACTTGAATTTCCCTCGGGATCAATAAAGTATCTATCTATCTATCTATCTATCAAGCCTAGTAGAACAGACTACGGTGCATGCGTCACAACGAGCTAAGCTAGGGTAGCTGCCTGCATGGCTGAAGTTAAAAATTAGTAAACAAACACAACCAGTAGACAATACACAAACGCCACCAGCCTCAGAATCAACGTCGTAAGAGTTAACTGCTAGACGTGGATCCTCCTCACTCTCATGGAGGTGGTTTCAGCTTTGAAAAGACGGATGTTGCCCTAAAAAACGTGACTCTGCAGACTATGTGGGACAGTGATCACACAGCTCGACAACTAACTTGTTTCATTATCTGCAAATTTACCACAGCACAAAATATGAATATGAAAAACTTTGGGCGTGAGCAGAGGACCACAACCAAGCAGATACAGTAACGGAAAAAAACACTCAGCTAATTCTTTAGCAGAGTCATTCAGCAACAGTGCTTCATGAAAAGAAGGGCAACAGATAACAAGAAATAACAAACGCTGACACCAATTTCATTGCAAAGAATATGGTGCTAATTCAAGCGAGAGAGAGAGAGAGAGAGAGAGAGAGAGAGAGAGAGAGAGAGAGAGAGAGAGAGAGAGAGAGAGAGAGAGAGATGGTTTCAAACTGATTTGTACTATTTTGGACCCAATCTATGCACACTGCTTACTGTAAAACTCTACCTCCTGTATAGTAACCCATCTGTCACATAACTACATTTTTATTATGTTTATTTCAGCATCCTTTGCACTACTCCTCGCTGCACTACTGTCTTAGTCTTGTACATATTAGTTGTTGTTTATTTTGTGTTTTATTGTTGATATTTAATGTTATACTTTTGAACATAGAGAGCACAGGTCACCAAAGTCAAACTCCTTGTGTGTGTAAGCATACCTGGCCGATGAAGATGATTCAGAGATACACCCTGCCCAGCCTAGTTTAAAATGCTGTCGTAATAATCTTTGTGCAATATTTTACTAAATAAATCCTGTAGGCCACTTTGAAATGGTTTACTCATACCTGCACTTTGTTCTCAACACTTAATCTGGAGATTTCAGTGTTTAAAAAAAAAAAGTGTATTTACTTGAATGACTCAGTTTTAACGTTAATGAATAAGACCTGTTGTTATACGTTTGTTTTTAACAACATGTAATAACAAGAGCAAGCTACTACACTAAAAGACTTTTACTGACTCATTTATAAGGGATTCAAAATATTGTCAAATATCGTTATCGTCAAAATCCCCAAATATATCAGGACATTATTTTTCTCAATATTGCTTACCCCTAGTCAAAGTATATAATCGATAAAGCTGCCAGTTTTGAAGTGTACCCTGATCAAGTTGAAAATGGAAGCTTTAAAAAATACATACGGGTTGTATTTTACACAGTTAATAAGTTATGTGTGTTCATCTTGTGTTCTTATCTTAAAAAAACTATGAACAAAGCAGTTTCCTTACAATCTCCTGCTGGTATTATATATATAATGTCCAGCCTTAAGACAGTTTTGAGTCATGTCTCACCTAACCCATTCACCAAGTTGAGACATGCACGTTATCTGGCATCTTTATCAACTCACTCAGTTCAGTGGGATTCAGGGGGAAACCCCAATCCTCTCTCCCCCTGCACAGCCCTCTTCTGACTTAAGAGATCCCAAACAAAGGAAACTAAAACAAAAAACAAAGTAGAAAAATTGTCATGCAAAACTACTCAAAGGGTAATCCTTCAATGAGTGACAATGCTCCAGCTGAGCATGAAGACAAAACGTATGGCTTGATTGATCTTACAGTTTGTGTCTAAATGTAAAACACACACATTAACATGAAAATAGGCTTTCCCCATAAGCTTAATTTCATTCGGAGTGAGCACTATGGCTCACCTCAGGCTGTTGCCACACACATGGGTAAAAAAGGCAACATCTTAGCATCACAGTAAGCTCTCCACAAAGTGGCCTGGATTTGATCACGTTATCATTTTGCGGTGTGTGTAATTCAGCATCCAATCAAAAAAAATCTCATTGAGAGATCAGAAATGTTATAATAAATCAATGTGCTTGTTCAACATTAAAAAGAAACATATATAATAAAAGTGTGTTTGAGATGTGTTAACGTCAGTATTAATCAGGATGTTTATTTCAGGAAAAGGCCAACCATCAATGTGTGGCTTATCAAAAGCATTGAGCTGAAGCCATGGGCCTGTTGATGAGAGGATTGACATTCAAAGCTTTGGGTTAAACTTGCAATTACATATTTTAGATAGTGTACTTCATCACAAACGTTCTGCCTAAAGAGCAGTCTAAGAAAAAGACACTCATTCACATTCAGTTGAAAAAAAACAGTCGTTTCACAATGCAGATGGAGGGGATAATTGAGCCTTATTGTTTTCATCACGACTATTTCTTTACAATAGCACAAGCACAGAGTTATGGGGCCGTCCTGCTAAAATAGAGATGCAGTTACAAAATCACAAAAAAAGGATATCTAAAGGTATTATTTTCAATACTTGTTGAGTATAACACAACTTGTTTATTTTCCACGAAACACTTATTAAAAACCACCCAGATTTTATGAGAAGCTCCTTTTATATATGTGGTAAACAGTGCATTGATACAGGCTTGAGTGTGGGGAATTGCTGCCTGTTTCACACTGAGGCCTGCACTACTTGGGGGGACTAAAGCATTTACAACCACGGTATCCATGCTGTCTGCAGTTCGACAGTAGTTAAAACTTGAAAACCATCAAAAAATAATTAGGGCTCTGATGCACAGTGGCACTCAGGGCCAATTGAATTGACGTACCACATCCAGCAGCCTCCAGATAGTTCATGAGCTGAATAACAAACATATCCACAAGACAAGCTTGCTTTGCAATTGGATGTTTCCCTTGTGTTTCCCTCTTACACTGTTCGACAAAGTAATGAAATATGCGGCAAGGAAACAAAAAATAGAAAACAGCCTGAGCTGAGTGAAAGTCTAATCTGACATGATGACCCTGAGAGCAGCTTGTCAAACACAGGAAAACTATTTAACTGTATTCAATACACAGTGTTGGAAGTCTACTAATCACTCATGTGTACTTTTATGATTTTTAACATGTCCAAAGCATTAATCATAAATACATGTTTAACTCTGAACCACTTCAAACCTTAATCTCAGCTCCTTAAAGCCATTAGCTGTTATGTTGTAGTGATTCATTTTCGCAACTGCTACTTGATGTTAAATGACTTACCGGTACATTTCAAGTTGCTAACGTTAATGATGATACGTTTAACACCTCGTTATACTAACAAAACATCAGTTTAGGGACAAACAACTGGTACTACTGTAACATTGGACACGTTTGAAGACTCACGTATACAATAATGTTAAATTAGGCCAAAACAGCCCTTTAAAAAAACAACTTAAAACTAGTACGTTAACCCCAAAAGACCCCGTGTTTGTTTGATGGCAGCAGATATCGTTTTACACGTTTGATGTAACAGAACAGGGCTGTCATTGTGAAATGTTTCAGGATTGTCAATTATTAGTGGCCCAGTGACCAGTTAGTGTTTGAGCTAGCTAAGCTAACTAACTAAAACGTTAGCTACCCGGCCCGTTTCACTTGGCCCCGTTTCCGTTGGAGTCGTTTGACGAGGCCTTTGTAAATGTTAACACCGTCTACATCATTCTGCATTGAAACCTATTAAGACGCAAAGATGAAATTAACTCCATATTAATGGGAATGTTAACTCGTAACTCTGCCAAAAATAAATCTAATCTTCAAATCCGCTCACTGGCTGCGTTAAGGACTGTGCATCGCTAGCGCAGAAATGCACCTGCTTTATTCTAGGCGGACACAAGAAGCGAGGTGCTGCTGCTGCTGCTGCTGGGGCATCCTCCTCACAGTCTTAACAAGCAAAATAATACAGCTACCATTAGCTATCTGCTATGACTCTTGCAGTAATGTCTATTAAAGCCTGTTAACAGGAGCCAGCCCCATCATTTCTAAACGCCGAACACCAAAGTCGAATAGGAGCGAACAGGCTGAGCAATGGTAGCCCGACCGAATTATGAGCTAACTTACCAGCTAACGACAAGAAAGTATGCTGGTGACAAATATAACCGGTTACATGTCCTGTCAGCGGACAAGAGTCCGTGCTAAATATGTAAATGAGTCGAGTTACCGATGATGGCAATGGCGGCATTTATTAGGAAAGTGCTGCTGAAACAGCGACAGAACCTTAAATTCAAACTGACCTTGTTAGCGAGCTAGCTTTAGCTGACTCGCGCCCGTGATGTCTCCTCTTCTTGTCGGAGAACGCCGCGGAGACTTACAAAATGCCATTAAACATGCGCTTTCCCCCTCCACGCCGAGGACAGATATGTAGAGTATCTGAGCACAGTCAAGGGAACAGATAAATCTCTGCTGTGTGGTAAGTCTACGGATAGTTCACCGCTCTATATTGTAATTATGTCGGGTAGCAACCCCTCCCTTGCTGCCTCTGTCCTCTTCGCAGACAGGTCTACAGGTTGAGGCCAATCGTGTGTACCAGTATGACTCCGCCTCCCTTTTCTTTGGTGACATGCAGGTAAAAAGAATCTTTTGAACTTCTGAGTATTAATTATTTGGTGTTTAAAGCCACTGTACTAATATGTCGATTCAACTCCATTTTATCAAAGAGGTACACTTGATAATAATGATGATCAGTATAAGCCTCCTTTCAGCACTGTGCCACCTCAATCATACTTCTGAGCTCTTTTTGAGGGCTATGGGCTTACACTTTTTGCAACATGAAATCACAGAAAAAAAAATGTATTCATTTATAAAAGCTGAACGCAAAAGAGTGTTTGACCAATACAGTTACCAATGATGTCTTTATATGACATATTGTTGGACCTTTTACCATAGTAGGAGGATGTCAAATAACTTGTCCTTGCTTCTTCCTCCTTTGCATAGGTAGGCTATCAGCAAGCATGCATGACCTTCATGGCCTCATCTCCAGCCAGGCATATAGTAAATATTGCATGGATTGTCATTTTCTTATATGTAGCTTGTAGTTCAAACTCACACAAATAAAATAATGGCTTATCACTTTTGATAATGTTAAGCTGGTAGATGTTTCTTAAGCACCTGCAGTCTCTCTCAAAGGAAAGTTTTCATACAGAACATTGTATCTGATTTAAAAGTATTTTGCTTTCATTGAGCCCCTTTTGACAAGTTTATCAGAGAGGACTCTACAAAGAACGAGCTTACTTTAATCTAACATAAAATCAGCACGGACTGACATGGTGCAGGGCAGTGTGCAACAAAAGGAATTAAACAAAGCAATAGAGATATTAAAAGACACAAAATGGCCTTTATTCACCCTCAAGCCCTACTTTGTTGCTTTGTTTGCAATACAAAGTTTCAGACTTAATGAGGAGTACTGTATATCTGTCTGCTGAGCCTGGTCTGTTTGTAGAAAAATGTGTCTCTTTAAAAGTAACAGGGTTCAAATATGCCCCTCAAAAGACCTGTGATACTGTGCAGTGCTTTATAGTGTCTTCCATTCAGTTTATTGTGACTGACTGTGTCTGATGCAAATGCCTGTATGATAAGCCCTCTGTGCCCTACCAATCTTGTCAATAAAATCCCATTATAATCCTCAATGAACAGATGTTTTTGAACAAGATGTGTAAGGAATCTAGGGAAATGTTTGTAATTAAACAGGGGTCTGTTGCTCAGGTTTTCTAAAGTCAAAAACTTAAGTCACATGGCTTAGATTAGGACTTCTAAAGGTTATATTTGTTCAAAGACTTGTGCTGAAATGATTAACAAGGAGAGTCATTTCTCTCAGCAATATAGCTTATCTTCAAAACATTGCTAACTTTTCCCCTGAATTCTGAATATTTCTATTTTCAGTGTCTTTGTCAACACAAAGGTCCTATATTGACTTTGGTATCAGCTATGTCTGGTTGAAAATCTAACTTCAAAGGAAGCAAACATCTGAAAATCTAGGAAACTGTGGGATTTTATTGACAAGGTGTCTTGGGTATCTTAGTACAGGCGGCTTATCACAGAAATGTGTTGCACATATTGAATTTGTGCATTTGCATCAATGCATTCAGTCTCACGGAAACACTTGACTGCTTAGTGAAGGGAACTCTGAGAAAAGTCACAAGATGCGAGAATGTGGTTTTTTTTAGGGGTTCAGGGATGAAATAATGTCGGGTGAAATCATTAAGTGCACTATATCAATGTTGAGTCTATTTTCTTTTAAAAATAAGATTACTTTGTTTCAACTTGATGACGACTTACTCCCCCCTAAACAGATACAAACAGAAAGATTACATGGATACATGGTTATTCTAGCCTTCAACATTATGGTTTTAAATAGGGCACGTAATCTTTTGGGAACAATACTTAAAACAGGAAGGAACAGCTCAAAGAAAGAGGAACCATCTTCTAGACTGCAGCACAAAATGTTGAAGAAGAAAAAAGCAGCACAGTGAAAACAACTTAAAATGAAACAACATTCACGTAGGCCATTATGCTGCCAAATCAAACCGTGGAAATGGGCATTCTTATGATTCGTTTTGCAAACAAATGATAAGATGTCTTATACTCGAGAGAAAATATTTGCGTGAAATATGTGGTGCCATTTATGTAATGCCATCATCACACATTATCATAAACTATAAACCGTGCGGATATCTTGGGGCTAAAATGAACTCGGTGATCATGGCAACGGAGAAACGGCCTTCACGTACCAATAAATCCCTCGGCCGGCATGATTAGGATTTTAAGATAAGAGAATCGCAGCCTGTCTGTAATAGTTCACAAGCCTGTCAGTCATTTGGGTCCCTCTGACTCTTTGTTCACCCCTGTTAGGCGACAGCTCGAAAAAAACAGCATGCATGTACTTTCGGCATGTAGATTTGAGTGAACGGACTGGAAAATTAGTCTAAATTAAGTTTCCTTTCAAAGGGAACATGCACAGCTGATGAGATTTCCTCCAGAATGTGTTTCCTAATACATGCAGAGGATTAATTATGACAAAGATGTTGCATGGATTAATTTTTCTAATCACACATCACATTCACAGCCATTAGAATCTATTGTTATTATAATTGTGTTATACCTCTTGAATGCACCATCAGCACAGACTGAATGTCTAAATTGCATCACTGTCAGCTGAGAAGAACACACGCATTTCCTCGCTGTTCCCTCATCCTGTTGTTTACACTCGAGGCATATTATGGATGTGGGATTTTCATCGCGCATGCATCACACGACTCTCATTTTGCCTAAACACACATATACAAAAACACCTGCAGGCCTACTAGACCATGATAGCCCCACCGCAGAGGGCCTTTCATGTGATTGCACATATCAATCTGGCTCTTGATTTGTGAGCACAGAGCGAGAAAGCGAGCGGATTACGAATCAGCTGACTCCCCACATTTTCTTCCAAGTGACTTATTAGAAGGGTTATTCTGAGAGGACTGTTGGACCGCTGAGGGGGGGGGGGGTTGGCTGAGTAGTGAGATCCACAATGGAGCCAATCTCCCCTTCTCTCACTGTGGCAGATTACTTCAGACAACCATTCTTGTTGCCACTCAATAACAACAACAAAAAACCTTTCTGCTTTTGTATACCCTGTGTTCTCAAATCTGTCTTTTTCCCCTCCAATCTTTGTTACCATCATACTTTTAAATGTCTCCACTTTAGTAGTTTTTCCCATTTCCTAAATAAAAAAGCAAAGCACTTCGGTAATTTGAGGGGACATTTCATCAAGATCAACGCTGGAACCCTTTAAAGAATGTGTCTGGAACACATTTACCTGTTAAAAGTTTGGTTTGTGGCCTGCCCATGGGTGTCTGCTTGCTCCGTAACTTGTTATGTTGAGCTGATAATAGAACAGGAAGATGGAGGATTTCCTTTCAGTGGAGAGCCTGAACCATAGCTCTGTTCCTGTTAGTGCCTGCCCCCAGTTATCTGTTGTCGCTGCTCAGCACAAATAAGGTTTTCCAAGAGGTGCCGTCATCACTTTTGCATGTTTACACAAATTGTTCATTGGCAAGCCACCGTGAAAGCGCTATGAAAGCATCCTCCTTGGGAAAAAACAAATTATTTGCAAAATGACATGTCCTATTTAGATGAAAATTGGGACTTGTAGTTTAATCTTGTCATATTTACATATATTTCAGCCTAAATGAATCCAATCCAAGGCTTGCTGAGCTAAGTACGCTGATGATTCGAAAATTGCACTTCGTAATTAATCCACCACCCCGAAGAGACTCCAAAGGCAATTACAGGGGATTGGTCATTAGCCGGTCTCTATGTCAAACCAGTAACATATCAAGCCACTACACTACTTTTTACACACACAGCTCCTGAGGAAAAGCCTCTAAAGGCTCTGTGACCGGGCAATAGTTTTGTTATCAGAGACAAACAGGCGTAATGACTGAACCACATAAAAAGAACATCAAATAAAGAAATGTGCAGATGGAATGACCTCTGGATGACCTCAATGGGGAGCAGTTATCAAATCAAAACTCCCTCAATAGTCCCTTATTGTGTTCTGTGACTCTTTCTGTTCTGAGCAGTCATCTGGAATATTCTCAACCCAATCCATCTAGGCTGTAATGTGACTACTGTGCTTAGTTTCAGTCCTCTGAATTTTTTAATTATGATACCATATTCATCTAACATTTTTTCATCTATACATTATTTGACCCAGTCAAGATACATAGGGTGTGTCTAAAAGCAATTGGCCTTTTAAACATACTTTTTCATTGAGTTATGTCTGTCTGACTCAAATAAACGGGAGAATTATAATGATGCGTTTCTGATATGTCATCTGAATTAAATCTGTATTCTGAGCAAGAAGCCAAAAACTGTTCATCTGTTCACTACTTTGGTTCCAACTGAAACACCTAAATAACTGCCATGAAATTTGGTGAAGCATTTATGGTCCCAAGAGGATGAAGCTCCCTGATTTTGTTGATCTTCTGACTTTTCCTGTAGCACCTTTTGACTTGTAGTGAATGTTTCCATGAAGTTTAGTATATGATTAAACACATGACAAAGTAATATTTCAGCCTCAGCTGCAGTTTGTGTTAAGTGCTAACTTAAGGTTGATAATGCTATTTTGAGCATGTTAGCAAGCCAATGTTAGCACTTAGCTCAAAGCACTGTGGTGTATAGTGATTAGTTAGTATGTTACACTAAATTGTCCCAGGGGGAAATCTTTGTCACAGGATTGCACATTAAATTACACACACCATCACACAGCAGCAGACAGAAATTCATGAAGTACTCCACAGCAACACTTAAAAAGAACAACAACAGGCAAAACAACATGAGAAAGACTTTGATATGCCAAGAGACTCAAGCAATGAGTGACAGTGTTAGGTCAGCTGCTGTAGCCAATGTAAGCCCATCTGCACCTCAGTGACCTGAACCTGCATTAAAAGGACAGAAGAGGCATTTTAGCTCTAGCGTTGTTACATCTCTTGAAATGGTATCTGTGAGGAATTGAGTTCTGAGAGCTTTGGGAGACCTAATCTTGGCACCAGTGTTAGTTATGTGTTAGCTTGACTAAGTTTGTAACAGGGAGTAAGATGAAGAAACAGTCTTTAGTTGCCCCTTTTTTCAATAAACTTTGAATGCCATAGTTTACTATCTATATGACTGTAAGATATTTGATCCGTCAACCATTTCGAAGACAGGAAGTTGGAGTGACGAGTAACCTAATACTTTTTCTGTCTTACTGCCATTGAGATGACAGTGGTTACATTCACAGCATTGGGTTAAGTGTTCTCCTGTGTTGTGAGTGATTGTCCAGATCTGATTGGTTATCTGTATGAAGAGCAACAATTGCGTGCACTTAGAGTATTTGGGGTAAGAGGTGGTGGGTGAGTGGCTGGTGCAGTGAACCAGGGTTGGTGGTAAGAATACGAGTTTGTTTAGGTAACTTTGTTTGTTTCATTCAACTTAGGAACAACTCCTTTTGTTTCTATATTTTCGTGTTCCCAAAACACAGACCCATCGGTTTGTGCTGATTAGCTTGTTGTACAAAAGTCTGTTTCTTTGCCTTGGCTCTCACTCATTTTTTTTTTTGCTCAGTGTGTTGACAGTTTGCTCATGAACAACTTGTTCTAAAGCTCAGAAGGTGTACGTTTCGTGCTGGGCAGCTCTCTGAACCCCAGTCTGTTGCTGTCAGCGTGTTTCACTCATTCTTTGTGCCTGCAGTAGAACTCAGAGGAAATGTCTGAGTCGGACGTTTTCATATTCGCAACTTCCGACGCAATCATGCAGATTAAGTATTTCAGATTCACTTTTACTTGCTAATGGAGTTAACTCTTCCACTTTAGAGTCACTCAAATAGAATTATGATTGTGTATCATCACTAATGCCTCAAGTCTCACAAAGCTGCTAGCATGTCTGTAGATTTTTTTATTTTTTTTCATATAGCCTTCTCAGTTACCAAAAGATAGCAAAAGTACAAACAAGTAGATCATTTGTTTAAAGAAAGTTAAAAAAAATGTTGTTAAGGTATTGATTCAACTTATCCACTGAAGTAAAAGTAAAATACTACAATCTCTAACATGTTACATATACAAAGTAAGAAGTAACTCCCTGAAAGACATCCCTACCATCTTTTCTATGCAAAACTAACTGAACCTCACTTCATACTGAGGAAAATATTAAACCTTTATAACTCTATAGACTATAGGCCTAAAAACTTAATTTCAATTATACTGAAAATAATGACCATAAACATTGTTCTAATTTGCAAATCAACTTATGATCATCAACATCAAAATGTAGGGAGTACAAGAAACAGATTTCAGAAAAGAAATTACCCAAGTAAAGTGCTGATACCAGAAGCAATACCTTACTTTGTGTCTTCCCACCTTTTGTAGTTAACCTTGCTTATTAGACTTACCTACACAAGGGGCCTACATAGGGGAGTGTCTGCACAAGCCTGTTCAGTGTAACCTGACTCTCTGTCCTCTCCTGTTACCTCCCTGCTTTTAGATAATCATCACCTCTTGTTGTTTTTTTCTGCTCTTAGTGGGCAAAGAGATTTATTGACTTGCAAGCATTGTGTTTGGTCCCAGGAATGTGCTCCAGTTTTGTACAATGGACCCGACGGTGACTGGCACTCACCTCTAACGTGGCAGGCAGCTCTGTCTCTAAGTCTGCTGGGCTGTGTATTGAACAGAACTCTTGCCTCATGTCGGTCTGATACCCTGAGCTTAGAAAAGGTGGAGGGAAGTTATAGAACCTAATTTTCATGTCCCAGGTGTGCATTTAACCCTATAGCTATCAATTCCGGCCCAGGGTGACGGAGACCACAAGCCACATCATATAATGAGTCAGAGCTGGAGGATGCATTTCAGCCCGCCTTATTGCCTGGCTGGTCACATGGCAACAGCGCTGACTGAGATGGAATGAGTCAACTGCTGCAGGAATCACAGTCACACATGCATCCAGGTGATACATAAGTAAGTGTGAATTGAATCTAGACAGTCAAATGTATCACTCATAATCCTATGTTATACAGTCATTCTTATGAGAAGAGGTGACCAGGAGAGAGAAAAAAAACTCATCCGCTTTCATGCATCTCAGGCTGTCTATTATGTAGCTCCCCATATCCACCCACTGCTCTGTCCAAGGCTGTCTCTGCTTCTCAGCTCTGGCACAGGGGCTCTCTGTGATACAACAGATCTCTCAGAGCAGGGAGAGTGGTGCCCATGCCAAAGTCCTGTTATCCAAATCTGTCTGCACTGTCTCATTTAACAGATAAGAGGCTAATCTACAGGGTGGGCCGGAGATACAGAGCCACAAATACAAGGCCCCTCTTGTCGCTTGCTCGCCATTCTCCGCATTCCTGGAATGTGTACAGGCATGTGCAGACAAACAAAACCTTATTGAGGATCTGGTCTTTTGTCTCCTCCAGGCTCAGATGTGTGTTATAGAATGTAAATCACAATGTATTTGTTCTATTTATTTACAGCCCTTGCTTCCTTTTATTTGACTGGCATAATAGCAAGCAAAATAATTATAGTTACAAGCTGTCCACCAATGCTGGTGCAATGTCTGTTTTTATAGAGTAAATTGATGTCACACAGGAAATAGTGTGATGGGCTCTCACTATTATTTCTGAGCATTTTCCCGAGAGATAACAGACTTCTAACGGCTCAGATTTCCTTGTTGGAATATGATGACATATGTCTGATATCCTAACACTCATTGTGAGTGGGTCTTAAAAATATGTTATCTGCCTTTCCTTCATTATTATCATTTGAGCTAGGGCTGCACAATAAATTGCAAGCATTGTTATCACAATATGAGCTTTCACAATAAACACATTGCGAAAGTCTGAAATTGTCCCAATAAATTAAAAAGTCACGAGATATTTTTTTTATTAAAGATCTATTTTGGGGCTTTTTATGTGTTTATTCAGAGATAGGACAGGGGTTAGAGTCTGAATCAGGGAGAGAGAGAGAGAGAGAGAGAGAGAGAGTGGGGAATGACGGGGGGTAAGGGAGCCACTGGTCCGATGCTTTTGACGACTTCCGCCTCTCAGTACAGTGGTTAGTGCTCCCACTACCAGCCACTAGGCTACCGGAGCCCCCATACACTCACTATATGCACATGTTACCTGTTTGATGGAGACCCAGCATGCTTCAACAGCTGGTCCCCCCCTCCCCATGTATACACTTTTTCTGATTAGCTAGCTCTGTTTGCAGTCGCAGGGAAATTTGAGTGAGCTTACGGGTGGGCGTGTCCTTGAAAGAGCTGCTGGGTTGGGCATGTCCTACAACTTTGCTCTAATACGGTAGAACCTGACGTCAAGTCTCGCAAAGTTCTCTTAATGTCTCATTTAGGGCAGCAGGAAACCACGTCTGCAGGGATTATTGTGTTCAAAAAAACTTTGCAGAGGTTTAGTATGGACATCCAACATCATAACATTATATGTATGTATTTAAATATGGATCAGCATAAAAAATCTGCTTTAATATTAGTTTATCTACTGCACTTCATTTCTTGATTGAAATACTGAACAAAGTCATCATACATCATATAATGTTTTAATATCCTGCAGGCCTATCAGGAACATAAAACACTGACTGCATTAAGTTGAATATCTGCATGTTTTATATCCCTAACGCAGATAGAAAAGATATCGCAATGTCGGTTATTTTCCAACATCATGCAGCTTGTTTGTGCTGTGTGTGGTTATGATTGTAGTTTTTTGCGCCAATGCAACCCCTAAGTTTGATGACTGATACTTTATTAAACATCTAACTCTGAAATAGACTCTTAATAACTTAGAACAACCTTTTTTTTTATCATGAACAAAACATACCAATGGTTTCAAATGTTTAACAAAAGCAGTCATGTTACTAAAATAGTCTCAAATGCAAAAATCTCTTAAAATCCTGCACAATCTGACAAAAGAAAAGGTTAACAACCAGACAGCACTTGCAAGTTTGCCATACTCAAAACAAATGAGACACTGCAGTTGTTATTGTGAGGTTAATTACCAAATTCTAATCTCTCGTTCAGTTGATCAGTTTCCAAAAGCAGATTATTGTTTCTATGCTAGCTCGCTTCTGCTTGAATGTAATTGTACACGGACTCAGAAAATCACTGAACAGGACAGCAAAGGGTAAAAAACAAAACAATGAATAAACAATGGTTTCTATAATTAAAGCTGGGGGCACAGAAACATGCTACCACAGACATGCTCGACAAACAGCTGTCTAACAAAGTGTTCCTCTGTAATTGTTTCTGTCCTTTTGTCGGCGGCATAGTAACAAACATTATCCTTTATGTCAGACATTTTTCACTGCAATCATGCTCGCAGATGAAGAAAAAACGTTTGTCCTTCACTCTTAATAAACGTGACACAAACAAGAATATGAGGAGCTCATTATTCAGAAGCTGGAGTGTTGATCTTCTGTTATGTGATTTGGCAAATGTATTCATAATTTCATATTGGTATCTTTTGACATCGCCAGACTATTCAGACTCTCTTATGGTTCAAATGCTAACATCAAAGGTTTCCAAAGTTACAAAACAATGTCAGAATAGTCAGTGTTGTGTGAACTGTGCTCCAGCAGAGATCTCATTACCCCCCCTCCCCCACCCCACATAAGTGCACATTCAAGATCAAAAGCTTTTTGAGGGTCATTTTCATACCTGAAACATGAGAGCATGCAGATAGCCCTGCCACTGAAGTTACAGTTGAGAAGTCCTGGGTTATGAAGATATGAGGGAGCAATGTTTTACACCGTCCTGTTTGAAATGCAGAGTGAAGATCAAAGCATTACAACATTTAATCTACTCTAAATCAGATCAATTGACGGGCTTAACCAGACTTAATAAAGTTTATATATTAACTAATAAGAAAAGTTATGCCCTCACATCCTTATTTAGATGATTACATTAGGTTCTCTCTCTCCCTGTCTCTCTCTCGCTTTCTCTCTCTCTCTCTCTCTTTTTGCACCTCATTCAATTGAATACCAGAACTTCCCACACGTTCCACCATACTTATCAGATCGAGTTCCTGCCTACAGGCTGTTTCCACAACACAAGACATCATGCCGTCATAATAGCGCATACATGGCTTTTTTTTGCACCTGTGAATGACACAGTATCCTTTGGCCTGTTGGAGATATAGCCTGGAGGAGCGCTTCCTCTCTCACATCTGCCATGATCTCACCCTCTGCTTTTGTTTTTTAACAGACACAGAATCAAGGCCTTTTCAACCCAGGGCCATGACCGTGGTTAAATGAGACATTTAACACATGGTTTTACTGCGAATGGAGGAAATGACCTGCATGAAAATAGAATTTGATTAACGCTAGAACGTGCATGTGCATGCTGTTGAACAAAGCTTCATTTGTGTGAGTGTGTATGAGACTTTTTAAATGGTTAATTTAAAGAGTAAAGCAGTGATGATCAATCACTTCTAAGGAGGCTATGAAGTCTTTGAGGCATCTTAAAAGCTGCTTTTGACGTTCTCTTAGGTTCAAATTAAAGACTTATTTGAAATTAAGTGGTGTCATAGTGTGATGTTCACCTCCTGATATATATGTAAGGTCAAAAGATGTCTCTGCCATAACAATTTTAAGCAATGTTAAGTCGATTTGATAGGAGAAAATCCTTATATTCTGTATTGCAGGAACATCACACAGCAAACAGCATACTGGTTGCTCCTGGTACCACTATCAGGGGCTGTATTTTATGTGTTTACTGTGATATATACGCGAAAAATTGTGAATATACGCGAAAAGGCTAAGTTTACTTGCAACACTGTAGAAAAACCACTACATGCTTGAAAACAAATTCATTTTAGCGAAAAGCTTTATGTGTTTTGGATGTCTGGAGTCGCCAGAGTTTTGTGAGGTCAAGGGGGGGTCACAGGTCAAAAAAGGTTGTGAACCGCAGCCTTAGCTGCTATACTCCACTATGGCCACCAACTGTGTTTAAGTTTGCAAGTCTGCTGTTTTGTGCTGAACATGTCGTGTACTGCTAGTTTTTTTAGAGCGTTGCTGCTGTGAACAGACGCCTACTTCCGTTGACAGCATAAACATTGAGCTAAAACTCCATGCTGCCAAAAAGGAGCTGCAGATTCAGGAGATAATTCTCTGTAGGTTCACAAGTGCTAATGACCAGTTTGGAAAAAATGATCTTAGCTTTGATAAAATATCAAACATACAACTAAAGGTGCCTTTGATCACATAGAAAAGCCCCCCTGTGAATTTTGAGGAAGCTCATCTGTGGAATTTTTCTAAAGTTTCTCAAAGAGGTGTCTGCTTGAACCTTATCTTCATAGAACCATCATTAAGTTATATCATTTCATCTTCAAATACAAATACAAAAAACGATAAAGTTAGCAATTCAACACCAAAACCACTGATATAACACAAACATATACCTGATACCAAAAGAGAGAGCAAGAGGGGCGAGAGACAGACAGACAGACAGACAGACAGACAGACAGACAGACAGACAGACAGACAGACAGACAGACAGACAGAGGGGGAGAGGGGGAGAGGGGGAGAGGGGGAGAGGGGGAGAGAAAGACAGACATACAGAGAGAGAGAGAGAGAGCGAGAGAGAGAGGGGGGGAGACAGACATACAGAGAGAGAGAGAGAGAGAGAGAGGGGGAGAGAAAGACAGACATACAGAGAGAGAGAGAGAGAGAGAGAGGGGGAGAGACAGACATACAGAGAGAGAGAGAGGGACAGATGGACAGACAGAAAGAGAGAGAGAGAGAGAGAGACTGTATGCTTTCAGATGTGTACACCTGTTTATTCATACCCAGGGCACAGTTATTCTAAGAGCCTGCTGTGCATAAGTTGTGTGTTTCCTTCTGTTCCAAGCTTCACTAATATCATTAGATATTGAAAATATGTGGTTATCAAAAAGCTATTATACACCTTTCTCTTTTTCTGTTTCTTATGTGCATTTCCCTTTACCTTTTTACCTGCATTAGCATGAACTGTATTTATGAAGTGTTATTAATTGAGTAAGAAGCTATAAATAAAAATGGCACGTCTGGTTTATGTGAATGGTTATCCCCAGACCCTTTTCTGCTTGAGTTATTTTCCCCCTTTGAGTAGATAAAAAACAGAACAACTCTCATAGAGCAAACATAATCCTTGTTCTGTAAGCTATTTAATACCAAATCTTGTATTAGTATTCCAACTCCAGCTGCTTCTGTCCAATGTCTCCTTCACCTCTATTGTTTAAAATAATACACTAGCTTTAACCAAAGCCTGAGAGATAGTGCACGGAAGATATATGGAAATATTCATCAAAGTGTACAATCACAACCGATCTGCATCTAAAGTCATGTTACTGTCACAGTGGTAGAAACTATATAAGAGTTGATTGGGAATTCTGTAAGCAGGTTGAGTAGACATAAAAACACCTGTAGCTATCTTATCGTGTGAATTATGAAGGAACTTTTCGCTAGTCTTTTTTAACGATAATTCCCTTTCATGTCTGATAAGTAAACACCAAAAAAGAAATGTCAAACCATTCCTCCATGCTTCAGAGAGAATCAAAGACAAATGCAGCTTTCAAGCAGATAAAACCCCTGCAGAGGAAGCAACTTTAATGAAAAGCAAGCCCGCTGTGAACTCTGGCATGTGGAAGCAGACAAAAGCAGAATATGTCTTCAATCACCATTTGTCAGCACAAAGTTAAGAAACGCTGTGAAAATTCAACAAAGAATGTTAAGCCGTGTTTGTTTGTGCATGAGAGGATGGCAGAGAAGAATAGAGACGTTCCACGGCTGAGTAATTGTAGTTGTCGCCTTGGTGTCATCTCTCGTTGTTTCAGTGTCATTTAGTATGAGAGCTATTTGTTAAGCCTGAATGCTCGCAGACAAGCAGGGCTGATATACATTGTGTTTGCCAAAGCAGATGGGGGGTCCACATATATACTGCAGCTGATTTCAAACACGAGCACGGCTTTTTTTGAATTTGACATTAGTTTGTAATTTTCAGCTCAGTTGATTTGACAAATGATGATTCTACAATGTAAACACATGAGAGCAGTTCAGGTTCAAGCGAAGACGATTAGGAATGCGTGGTCATAATGTTAAACCTTAACCATAGAACTATTGAATGAAAATTATTTGATAAGGACAGGGTGGTGTTTTTTGACTGGGGGGGCCCAACTGGGGCGCTGACTTCTCCAGGTGTGGCCTGAAGTGTGATATGGCACAAACACACACAAATATCAAATATTTACCCTTTCTAACAGTAATAGCTACTTTATAACACAATGTCAACATATTTATCTTTTTAGCTTAATTCTCCGATGACTCCGATGATGAATTAGATGGTAGGTCTCATTGAAATCTTATTTTACTTTTTAATATCTCATTTATATTGCAGAGGATGTTTGATACAAACAGATCCTCAGTAGCACTAGCTTGTCTAGCTATTGATTTAAACATGTAATTTATGAGTGAGGCTTAGATTTAAATAGTGTAAAAATATTACTTCTGGGCAGTTTTAGTTGTTGTATTTCGGTTAAAATTAACACAGCCTAACGGTCAGAGGACCGACACTCGTTAACCCGGTAATTTAGCACAAAGAGGTCGAGGCAGAGGGAGGAAAACATACAGGCCTAGCCTCATATGGCTCTGGGCTTTACTAATATCACATCCTTAAATAGGTACAGTATAAACATTAAGACTCAAAGAGTTAAAGACAGCCTAAGCTTGGAGCAATGAATGATTATAAATTAATATAATTGATGTGCTTAAGTGGAGAAGTGAAGCCTATTGTAACAGTCCTCCGTACGTGTTTAATGTACATAGTTTGACAGTCAATGATGAGTGAAGTCAGGTAGTTGGTTGCTCTTTGATTTATTCACCAGATTGAAAAAGGAGTGAAAACTACAAGACAAAAGAAAATGCACAGATTACTGTCATATCAAAGGTCTATATAAAGAAATACAAACGATTAACTAAATGATCAATGCTGACATACTGCAAATATATAATAAAAAGAATGCTTAGTTGTCACTAATGCTAAGCTACATGTTAATGCTATGCTAATGCTATGCTACATGCTAATGTAATTAGTAACTAGTAATTAGTTAGCACATGGTAATTGCAATGTTCAAACACAGGACAGAACACCTATATTAGAATAGTTCAGACACTCAGCTTTTTGGGACTCAGATTCTACTTTGATGAGTCGGACTCGAGACTTGAGTTTTTGACAATTTGAGAGGCATGTGTTAATGTTAGCTTAGCATGACTAGCAATGAGTACTTTGTGTGAATAACATCTGATGAATCTTTAGAATAACTCATTGACAAATAACTTCAAACATTGTATTTTCAACCAAAAGAAAACACACATTGACTATTTTTACATTAAAACATTTTATTCATTGTTACACATCAAATATATCTTGTTAGTCACCTGTTGCTCCACAGCTTGCATACACTCATCTTTCTCAACCAGGAAGTGTCAAACAGAGCTGAACCCAGCCTTGGGTTTATATGGGGGTGTGTCAAGTGGAAGGTGCCTTGTTTGGTAGAAGTGGAGGGGTGTTTAGGTTGTTGAGATTAAAATTTTTATTTGAAAGGCTGTTTAAGTATTTACTTAACTAAAATGTATTTTGACATGCTGTTAGCCTTATTGCAGATAGTATGTGTTGTTTGTAGAACAGGTAATACTCACCTGAGAGTGAATTGATTTCCAACCCCTTTTGGTAGGTGCCAGCTCCTATATAAGAGGAGGCTTGGGGGCCTTTTAGGTAGTTGGAGGTTGGAGTTGAAGTTGCACAATGCTGGTGAGTGTACAGAGCTGCAAGGGCCCAGACAGGCATTGTTTAGAGCTCAGTCTCTTCTTTTGTTAGTCTCACTCAAAAACAGTGTTAAGAGTATTTTGGTGTATTTAGTTTTATTATTCTGAGGCTGCTTAGTCTCAAAGGCTGATTTAGCTTCAACTGAACCTAAGATGAAAGATCATCCATTTATTGTTTGTAAAATGAGCCTATTTTAGTTTGTATTAGATGTTTTAAAAAGGAACTTGCAAAAGTTCTGGCATATATTCCGGCCACCTACTCTGTTTATCCGTTTCAAGGGTGCGAAGCATCTGAAGCAAGGTCTGATTCATGCTTTCGACCCTACCATTACCTGAAGGGTGATAAGGGGTAGTCCTACTTTTAGCAACACCATACAGATCACAGTGCTGTTTCATTAGATCAGATTCAAAGTTTGGGCC
This sequence comes from Tautogolabrus adspersus, assembly GCA_020745685.1. NCBI lineage: Eukaryota > Metazoa > Chordata > Actinopteri > Labriformes > Labridae > Tautogolabrus > Tautogolabrus adspersus. The sequence continues at coordinate 19,037,272 of CM036547.1, read as the reverse complement.
TTGGTCTGAGTGAAAACGAGTGGGCCAGCCAAAAGTTTGAATAATCTGTGACCAAATTAAACGTACAGTGGTTTTTGCTGTTTGGTCACGAGCAGGTGCAGCCCAGGCATAGTGAGTGAACAGGTCTGTCATTACCAAAATATGTTGATGAGTGTCATAAGGCCTACCTGGAGACAGAAAGTCAAGGGCTATGACCTCTAAGGGGTAATTGACAGAGATTGGATTTAAAGGGGCTCTCAGTTCTGCCCTGTCTTTCTGTAGGCTGCAAACACCACACCCAGACTGGAAACCCCGCACCTCTTTCTCCATGTCTCCCCAGAAGAAGCACCGTCTCAGGTTGGCCAATGTCCTTTCAGCCCCAGCATGGGCTGCTGCCTCATGGTGTTTCCTCCATAATGCTTGACGCTTTGAACCTGGACAAACAATCTGGAGCCATTTGTCATGGGTGTTAGAATCAATAACCCTAAGACACAGAGCCCCATCGTGGAAACAAAGTTTCTTGTATTGTCTTAGCAGTTTAGTGACACCAACTGAAAGTGCTCTGTGCTCAGTGCCAGAAGGATATGAGCCTTGCTCCACGTACCTTTTCACAGCCTGAATGTCTGGATCGGTCTGTTGCTCCAATACCCATTCACTCCGTTCCGAGGAGGCTGCCTCTTGTCCTAACACTGCTGAGGTGACTGCCTCTGCAGTGGTGACTGTGGTGCCTTCTTGTGGTGAGTTGATTTCAGGAAATCTGGAGAGAGCATCTGCATTTGCGTTCTCTCTCCCCGCACAGTACTTCACTTCAAAGTCGAAGGATGCTAACTGGGCCACCCACCGTTGTTCTACTGCACCCAACTTTGCAGACAGTAAATGAGCAACAGGGTTATTGTCTGTATACACTGTGAACTTTGTGCCGATCAAATAGTAATAATGCCACCTTGCAACAAACCTGACAGAAGGGATCTCATGTCTTTATAGAGTTGGGGGGGCAAAGGCCGAACGTGTTCGCGGATGGGGGCTGCATCACCAGTGGGTATGTTGTGCTTCACCACATCCGTCTTTCCAAAGTCTTCTTTGTGTACCGAGAAAACTTTCTCCCACTTGTGCAGCAGCGCTGCTAACTGACCCTGCTCATCCTCGGTCAGATCTGGTCGTTTGGCCAGCTTCAGCACTTCAAACACTTCGGCCCCATCACATGCACTCACCAACCCCACTTCCACCACACCATCCTCACCAGGCTTAAGGCAAACATCGCAAGCTCCATGAATGTCTGTCTCATCCACCTGGAATAGCCTGCTCAGCTTCTGGTAATGCCTATGGAGACAGGGAATTCGTGTAGGTTATAGACACGGATGGGAACTCGACCTTGTCTCACCAAAGAGATGGTTTGAGCTGCTGAGACAGCACCAGGCTCCTGAATTTCTTTGACCAGCCCATAGTAGTCACGTCCCCTACTTCCTGCTTTGGCGTGGCCCCAGACCACCACCTCACTCCGGGCAGGTATGGTTACGCCCTGGCAATGGGCTGGCCAGACATAGCCCAGGAACCCATCTTCTGCAGTGGCCATGGTCCTGCCGCACACTGCAAAGGCATCTCTCCATACAGTCTTAAACTTGGTGTTTTTGCATGAAAAAGATACTGGTCCATCTGGGTTTCGAAAAACAGCGTGCCAAACAGGTTTTACCACGTTAATTCCGACAATGAGGGGGTTTAAGGAAAACTCATCTTCCACGACAAATACTCCCCTATGGTCAATTTTGTGGCCCTCAATTTCAAAGTCTAAAATTACATAGCCAAGGCAGGGGATTCTAAGGCCATTGGCAGCCTTAAGCTTGATCATTGAGGGGAGCTCCTTGACAGCATACTCTGAAATGTTTTTTACAAAAACACTATGCTGCATTAGGGTGGTTTGCCAGCCAGTGTCTAAAAGTCCAGTCATTTTAACACCATCCATCCCCCCCCACACACACACACACACACAGCTGTGCATGTTACCTCTGACCAACGGTGTCCACATCTGTCCTCCTCCAGGAGAAGAGCCTCTTCTTGAAGCGCATCAAAAGCCCTCTCTGGGTGTCCATGGGCATATCTCCTCAGCGCATGAGTCATAGGTCCCTCCTCCAAGCCAAGCAGGAATTGTTCTTTCAGGTGTGTATTAGTGGGGGCGCCGTCTGGGTCATGTTGCTGCAGCCTACTTGCTGACCCATCAAATGTGGAGGCTCCATTGACTACAATGCACTATCCTTCCACCCAAGCTGAGGCCTCTGCAGGTTTTTTTAAATATTTTTGGTTTTATTCATATTGTGATATTTATGATTTGGTTTTATTGTTTGCCATTGTTGAGTTTTAATTAATACTCTTGGTTTTATGCATGTTTAAATTGAAGAATGAGTTAACTTTCTGCCTTGGTGTGACCAGTGACAGATTATCTGCACCAGTATAGCTTTGTTTGATTTAATGGACAGTTTTTCTGCTAAATGAGGAGCCAGAACAATTCGTGAGCCCTCAGGGGCCCCCTACTGGTCTAGGGCCCCAAGCAGTTGCCTGCCTTGCCTGTTGACAAGCAACGCCTCTGCATGCAGCGGCAGAGTGAGGAGCTCTGCCAGCGGTATTAGTATCCCTTTGGGACAGTAGTTACACTCTGGTTTTAGAAGTACGGTGATTGTATGTGTGTGTAGGCATAATACTGACGGTATTTTCTGGTTTCTGCAGTGCCCGCCCTGCAGCCTGTGTACTTGCTGAGCGACTTGAGGAGACCCTGCGAAGGAAGCAGCAGGCGTGGTCAGTCGCAGAAGATCGTGACAAATTACTCACTGTTTTATTTTGTTGGAGTTGAGTGATTATTTTTTTTTTTGCCTCTTACGTTTTAAGTGGTGACTTTAAGCTCTCCTTTGTATCCCTTGTTTTACCTGACTTTTATTCCTGTTTTTACCAACTTTTAGTAAAGACATTTTAGGAAAATGTTATTGTTTTATTTATTTTAAGTGGGTTTTAATTTGGTGCAGTTTAAGGACAACCTAGCTCATAAATAAATTTGTTTTGCACCAACACATCATTGTTTTAAGTCTCTTGATTACCCTGTTAATATTCAATTCATTATCCTTTTGAAATTACCATATTCCATCCCGTTAACAGTACTTTACAGAAGAAGTTATTGAAATGATCATTCTTGTACAATACTTGAGAATGTTGTCCCCTGAGCTTCAGGTATGGATCAAAGAGCATGACCCAGATTCAGCAACGGAGGCTGCCAAGCTGGCCGATGTCTTTGTGACGGCACGGAAAAAGGGTCTACCATGGAGCTACAATGCAGGGAGGATGACTAAGGACAGCCACAAACCAGCCCAACAGTGCCAACAGGGGGCAACAACCAGTGCAGGTAAGTCTCTCATGTGGGAGGGCCCGTCAGCTAGCAGGCCAACAAAACCCTCTAGCAAAAAGCTAATTTGTCATCTATGTGCATGGACTTATGGCCATACTTAATCCATGTACCTGAAAAACTCAGCTAAGATTACAACTGTTATAGTTAACCAACAGTTGGAGGTTTTGCGTACAACCTTGAAAATATGCATCCTGTCAAGACGTTTTCAGGATTCAGGGAAAATCTCAAGTGAGTCCTTCAAATCTGGGATCTGAAGGAGGTAGTAAAAATGCCAAGGAATGTCCAAATGGTTCTTCTCTGTGATTGTGAATTGTTTGTTTTAGTGATTTTTAAATTTTCTATTTTAATATTTCTATATTTTCCTTTTTCTCTCTCTCATGATGCTTTTGATGTCGTGTAAAGCACTTTGAATTGCCTTGTTGTCGAAATGTGCTATATAAATAATCTTGCCTTGCACAAATGTGCTTTGTACCACATCCTCGCATTAAAAATGACTGTTCTATTAAAATGCAAAACATTGAAGTTAATGGAACCACGCTTAGGGCCTTGCTCGACTCTGGGAGTGATCAGACACTGGTATACAGGAAGTTTGTACCACCCAACATTGAAAGTGAAACAATCCCTATCTGTTGTGTTCATGGAGATGAGAAGCCTTATCCAACAGCTAACAGGTACATTTAGGTAGAAGGTCAAACTTTCCTTTTGAACATTGGGGTTGCTGATAATCTGCCTTTTGATGTTGTTCTGGGAAGAGACCTGCCAGTTCTTTTTAATTTGTTGGAGCCGGAACAAAGCAGAAAGTGTAATGCTGTGGTAACCAGAATGCAGGCCAAGCAATCCAATGAGCCCTCCTCAATTCTCAGTGCCCTGCCCTTTTTCAATGAAGAGTTGGAGACCACACCTGTGAAGTCTCGGAAAACCTGCAGACGGAGAAGGCAGGAAAAATTCCAAAAGACAGTGGTGACACCATCAACAAGCACTGAGCCAGAGTTACCACTAGGGTTTCAAGTTCCAGGTAATATAAGTGATATGCAGAAAACTGATCCATCTTTAGTCTCTCTTTTCCAGGAAGCAAAGGAGAAGGAGCCGGAAGCTGAGTTGGACATCATCAGTGATGAGTATATCCTACAAAATTGCATCATCTATTGTCAACAAGAGTCAGCGTTGCAGCTAGTGGTTGCCCAAGCAGCTGGAAACACCATGCTTGCCTTGGGGCACTCAGTTCCCAGGGCTGGCCACCTGGGCAAACACAAAAACACAGCTCGCATTTAAAACCATTTCCACTGGCCTGTGTAGAGATGTTGCTCAGTTTTGTAAAAGTTGCCCTCAGTGCCAAATCACATCTGCTAAAACACCCCAAGAGCTCCACTTCAACCACTATCCATTATTGGCATCCCATTTTAGCGCCTTGGGATGGACATTGTTTGTCCTGTAGAGAGAAGCAAAGCAGGAAACCATTTTATTCTGGTTATAACAGACTATTCCACCAAGTGTCCAGAAGTCTTTCCATTAAAATCCATAAAGGCAGAAGCAGTTGCTTTCTGTTTGGTACAGTTCTTTTCAAGGGTGGGCTTCCCTTGTGAAACATTAACTGATCAAGGAACTAACTTTATGTCTATACTCTGCTGAACAGGTGTACCAGTTACTTGATAGCAGGAGACTCAGGACCACACCATATCATCCTTAAATGGATAGGCTAACGGAGCACTTTAACCAGACCAAGTTTGTAAACAACACTGGTACAGACTAGAATCAATGGCTGCCCTACCTCTTTGCATACAGAGAAGTACCACAATCCTCCACTAGTTTCTCTCCTTTTGTATGGACATTAAGTTTGGGGCCCGTTTGCACTGTTGAGAGAGATCTGGGAGGGAGGCAAGGGGAGGGTGGGATCTGTTTACATTGTATCCTATGTCATCCAGATGAGAGAGCGGCTGGAGAAAATGGGTGAGCTGGCCCAATCGCACATGGCGGACGTCCAGCAGCAACATAAGTCCTGTTATGGCTATCTCCTCACACAGAAAGACAAGGGATCTGAAGGTAAACTTTTTATATGATTCTGAGAAAACTCTGTACCAATAAAAAAAATTAAAAAAAAGGAGCCGTGCAATGTAACATGGGGGAGTTAAGAATCTGATCCGTCTACAGTATGTTTCAGGATCATTCTCTGAATCGTTGCTCTGCACGGTTGTTGCTGTGACATAATGGTAATACATGTTATTTTTTTGTCAACAGCGATATACAATGCGTTTCTAATCATAAGGGCGGGTTTTTCCACATTTCAAACCTTGCATTGGCAAAGATCGAGATGGGTATCAAAGAGATTTTTATCGTAGCCTCATTGTTGAACAAATGAAACATTCATTCCTCTTTTTGTCAACAGCAGCCGTATATATAATTGATGTAGGCGTGTAAGAGCCCGAAATGTTACAACGACCCAAAATGTTAGACATTTTTTTAATAAAACCCGAAATGTAATAACTGGTTGATAATGTAACAACATCTTCTAATTTTTTTTTTTTTTTAAAGAACATTTATTTCTTGTTGTTTCTGAGCCCAAAACGTAATAACTTTTTGCCCAAAATGTAAGAAGTTGATACATTTTGGGTCAGCTATTACATTATGGAGCAGGCAAAATATTTTTCTCCTATTGGTGTATTAATTGTGTAACATCATAGAATGAGTCAATAATTTATGGATTAAAAGGCTTATGCTTGATCAAAGGACAATTTTGTCCGCCATTTGCTCTAAATGGTGCTTAACTACGGTGCGTTCTAATTGTTAACTCCTTTGTGTGAACGTGAGTGGAGAGGGCTTGGAGGTGTGTCTCTGGAGGAGATCAGAGGCTTCAGAATAGCGGAGGTGTTGCCAAACAGCAGTTTGTTTTGGTTTAATGCTGGTGCTCAAGGGGGCGAGATCTACTGGAGCAAAAAGTCACACATTCTTTCTTAAATTACAATAAATGAATTTAAATGTATGCTTTTAAGTAAAATCTTTCTTAGAAATGTTTGACAGATTGAAAACCATCCTGTATTTCTTGGATTTTTGTAACACTGTTCTCTTCACAGGGTGATAAAAAAAGTTCTGATTCACTGGATGATGGACCCTCATCAGGCTAAGATGTGTCTCGCTCACTCTGTCAGCGATGGCTTAATTTCAATCAGCTCTTGTTTACAAGTACAGTACATAATTCGAGGTGAATTCTCCGGATAATATCCTGCTGCGATCTCACATTAGCTCACTCTGACTTGCTACGGAAAAAATACTAGGGGTCTTTAGGAGAAACTCCAGGTAAGGTCCGACTGAAAAATGTGGCCCTTTGCGTTCACACATTCAGCTTCTCTGGCAAATATCAGGAGTTTTTCAGGAGTTTTCTTCAAGTGTGAAAGCCCTGTGTCATCTTGTTTATTGCTACATTGTTGTTTTTGTTTCAGGGTTTTATTGAGTCTTTATTTTTGTGTGTTGTCAGGATTAGTACGTTATATAAAGAACTTTGTAGCATTGGTTTTTGGTGCTCTGTAAACAAAGCTAATGGGTAAAAGATAAAGTAAAACAAATAGAAACACAACGTGAAACAGTTGCACAAAGTTAAAAGGCCTGTTGGAAAAGATTGTGTTACGATTGTTGAATATTTTCCCTGTCTATGTTTGCTTTAAAGGAGTGAGGAAGATAGCGGTGGAGGAAAATCTCCTGTATGTTCCTGACAGTGAGGTGAGTTCTGTGTTCTCACTTGAAGCTGTGATACACATCTGGACAAGTATATAAGCCTTTTTTTGTCTTTTCTTATTCTTAAGGATACCCTGAGTCTTTGGGACCTTCACTTCCTTGTCAGGATTCACTGTTGGTCAGATCTGGTTGTTCATGACTTTGAACTCACCACATGAGTGCGGCTCTGCCTCCATGGTGGCGTATGTATCATTGTTTTAAAACATACTACAGCTGTGATTTATGCAGAGGAATGGGACTCAAATAATGATAAAATATCTGTTTCACAGCCAAGACCAAAGCAGCATGAAGTAGATTAAACTGACCAAACAAGACTACTGTCAGGTATTTGTACAAATCCTTTTAAAGAACTGTGATGTGTGATTTTCACGATGCTGTTCTGAACTCAACATAAAGCTTTAGGATTTTTCAGATCAACTCACTGCAAATACGATTCCGGCCCTCGATGACTGTTTGTTACACTCTGGATGTATCTTCAGTCTCCTGTCTCGTCCAGACAAAAATAAACATGGAAAACAATCAACACTTATTACAGTGCTAAATGGATATTGCATGCACAAAATAAATACATGTCTGCACATTCAAGTAACATATTTTACTCTTTCTGATTTCAGGATACCATTTATTGATTTATTTATTTGATGGCATTTGTGAGAACCCAGAAAGGAAGGATATGTTTTATTTTTGATGTGCTGCTTGGTAACAATGAAAAATCAAGAAAGACACACATCCCTCAGTGGGTGCTGGATCCAAAAAAAATAATAGGTAAGGAAAGCAAAACAAGATCTGCACACCAAGAAGCTCCCATTTGAAGGATTTATTAAGTTATAGCTAATCACTACTCAAGAAAATGATAAAAGTTTTAAAATAGTAAGGTCATTGTTTTTCTTTTGTTTCTCAACAGATAGTCGAGGAGAGCCGATTTCTTCTGTCGTACTTCTTGTCGATTTCTTCAGGTACTGCATTCAGGTAATGCATTTCTTTCTTCCATTTTTTTAAATATATTTACTTTGCAAGGCTATCATACATGTCACAATAAACTGATTAAATGAAAAATACAAAATACTTCTATTCTATGATATTTTCAGTGTTTCGTCAACGGTGGCAATCCGACTACCATTCAAGAGGTAGGCCTAATTTAGGACATTTTATTTTACTTGTTTCTTTTTAACAGTTTAGATATTGTGCCCAGTTTGAAGTCTATTCACTTCACACACTTTTCCAACTGGGCATAATATCTAAACTGTTAAAAAGAAACAAGTAAAATGTCATTATATATGTATAAATATTTAAAGAGCTATTTTTTTTTTACTTTTCCCTTTAAACCGGTAAGAGGGAAAGAGGGAAAAGAGGGAAAAGAGGGAAAAGAGGGAAAAGAGGGAAAAGAGGGAAAAGAGGGGAAAGAGGCTCCGGGAGCAGACTGGGAGGCAGGCGGGTTCGGGTGAGATCGCGCGACCTCCCCCTCCCCGCCGGCTCTCCGGGAGCAGACTGGGAGGCAGGCGGGTTCGGGTGAGATCGCCTGACTTTGCCACATTAAGCCACCTGAGAATTGATATTATTATCTTTATAAGCATTGCTTTTGAGTATATATTGTACAATTCTGACTCAACAGTTTAATGATTGATTATGAATATGTGTTTTTTGTTGTTTGACAGAGCGACACTGGAATAATGCTGCAGAGAGGAACAGTGACAAGCCATATGACAGTCATCTCTCCTTGAACCTTTCCACACACACCCAGACTCTAGTAATCTAGAACTACAACAGAGTACTTCCTTTTTATAGAGGTAAAACACACGACCACCTGGTCACAGGACTTTTTTGAGAGGTCAGATGAAGCCTAGCTCGCAGTGACAATGGACCTACTACACATTTTCTTACCTAAATGTTTTGATGCATATTTTCAATGACAATTTGTTTGTTTAGTTTGCTCAGTCATACAATCAATCCATTTATGAAGATGTTCTTCTGATTAAAATCCCCTTCCCCATATTACATAGTGCACTTCTAGGACATAAAGTTTAATGTTAGAATGTAAAATGTCTGCCTTTATTACATCTGTGTTGTTTAATAACTAAATTTGCAGCATTATTGCAAAAAATTGTTTATATTTGCCCATATGGTCCGATATTGACATCGACCCAAAAACAAAATTAGTCCGTCTCTATAGTCTCAGATGTTTTAATGTTTGGTAAGGGTAAGGGGCAGTTACTCAAAAGCAATTTAATTATTGCGTAGTTTACATAGTTTAAAGTAGACTCTAAGCTATGTCCGTTTCCTACTACAATTTTATAGTAGCAGCATTCATGTTGACATTGCCCTTACAAATGAAATTAACTTGATTTCAATCCTTTTTAAGTTTGTATTGCTTATTTTGTATCACAATAATGCATATTTTAGGCAGTTGTTTGTAGCCCACAGAATAGCCCACAGAATAATGAAGTTGTATTCTTAGTTGCACTGATATTATAAATAATCTTTAAAATGCTAAATTTAGTTATTTTATTATCTATTGTGCCTGTCTATTGTAAACTGTGATAAGTTGAAGTAACATCCTTAAAAGAATTATGCTGTATTTAATTGTACTGTATAAGACTGTTAAATCATTTAGAATTACAGAATATTGCTGGCATCTTTGCTGCCAGTAGAAATACAGAAATATACTGTAATTCTGATTTACAGCCCACTACTGTAATGTTCTTTACAGTATTCATACTGTAAAATTACAGTATATTGCTGGTGTCTCTGCTGCCATCTCTTTACTGTTAATTGTAGAAATACAGAAGTATACTGTATTTCTTGTTTACAGCCAACTACTGTAAAGTCATTTTACAGTATTCATACTGTAAATTAACAGTAAAGAGCTGGCGTCTCTGCTGCCAGCTCTTTACTGTTATTTTACAGGAAAATTATTTACAGTGTACATTCACTTAAAATAATATGGCTGCGGTTACCTAGCACTTGACCTTTGTTGTGAAACATTTTATATCTGGGATTCATTCTATCTATTAATGTGCAGCCATTTATAGAAAAAGCTGATGGTCAAATTTAGTTCGATGAGGTTCTAAGTTTTAGCTGAGATTGCCCATGCTTCTCATGTCTCTGTTATTGATCTGTTTTTGTATATGTTTGGATAGAGGTTAAGAAACTTGATTTGTTTTTAGAAAACATGAATGCAAAAAGCTCTCAAAACTGCCTCTTCAAAAGCTTTTTCTACCATTATTTTCAGGGCCTAATTTAATGAGCATGAAAGGTTTCTGATTGTGGAGGTTGAAGCTCGAGTCCATGCTCTCATGCAATATGAGAAATTAGAGAAAGAAACATAGAGTTATTGAACAACTGGGCTGTCTGTTTATAGTGCCTCATTCATTTTAAACAATCAAGGTTGTACCTTGCTGTGTTTGAAATTTCTTCACAAGATGATCAAACTTGAGCTGTGGTTCTAAATGTTTTCATCAAAGATTAAAATCGTTAATCTCCTCTATTCTTTATTCTTCATTTTGACATGAAATTTTCCAGTTGAGCCCATATTTTCTAAACCTTATTTTCAAACTCAATGCGAGTGGATTAGGTTGCAGGTGTTTTTTCCGTCCTCCTTACACAACATGCAAAATGCGCACGCACGCACGCACACACACACACGGCAGGGACAAATTGTGATTAATTTCTTAGAAATCAAATCCCACGCCCCGTGCAGCTCTCAGTTTGTCCAGCTATGATTGAATAAGGTCTCCATGTGTCAATTATATCCCTGTATTCTAAGTGTCGAGCATATTGATGCTTTCACACTTCTTTCTCCCTGTTGATGGCTCTGTGTGATGTTCAACAATGCACTTTTTTTTTTTTTTTTCCTGTTTCAAAGCCCCATCAACATGACTGATGTGTGGCAGCGCTCTGACCCACACTCCCCCAGTGGTTGTTGCATTTTGTATGCTTTTGACAAACCACCCTGTCTGCCTCTATATGATGGATTTGGGATCACACAGCACCTCCTGCAGTTTGAAAAACATAACTTCACTCTGTCACTGTGTCCATAGAAAGTTACTTAGTGAAGCTTTAAGTGCATGATTCAGAGGCTGCCATTATGTAGAAACTCCCACAGAGTTGCAAGGTTAAACTTTAATGGGCCATATTCTCCTTCTATTGCTAGCTATCAAACTTATTTCCCTGACAGAAGATTTAAAGCATACTGTAATGTTTCTTCCAACAAGGTTAGGATCTAATGCAGCTTTATTCACTCAATGATACTGTACTAAACTGCTTCAGGGTTTAGGTAATCAAACCAGATAACTGCATCTCTTTGGTCGCAATAAATCACCCTGTAAGTGCTTACAATATGCAGGAACCCATCGGCTTACTGAGTAACAATTCCGGTCATGCATTTAGGAAATAAAAAGCAAATCAAGACAATAACAAATTGCATCAGGTAAATATCTACTCAGTATATTCATTATGTTAGAAAATATGGTCAATAAGAAGGTTTTCTTTGGAGTCAATCCCACAATCCTCCACTGGCCACAGTGATTTATGTTGTTCTCAAGGAGGCTTCATTACACTATAAGAATATTTGCAATAAGCAAGAAGTTATTTGTTAGATTTGAAGAGAGATGGTCAAGTGACATCTTGTTTAAATCTCAGTTATGAACTTATATCCAAGTCAAGCATAATTGTGTTACTGAAGGTTACTTTCAAGCACACAAAGCGTGATTTAGGGGTCTGTTGTGCTCAGGTGAGAACAGGAATCCTTCCACCAGATCTTCAAGTCTGCAGATTGAAAAGATGAAGGAGAAGAGGATTTGGGATTTATGTGATTGAATCATATTTGTTATCCTAATTTTCCATGAGTCAAGGAGAGCTTTGATGAATGATTATGTTCGAAATCCTGAAAAGCAGTAAGGAACGGTTGTCCTATTTTTAGTCTTATTAAGTCTTACATTTCCCCACTGGGAATCAATAAATGATTATCTTATCTTATTAAATTTGCCACCTTTTTCTTGATGGTTATACTTTGAATATTCTACGTTATTTTTGTATGAACTTTGGTTTCTGGTCTCTTTTTCTAAATACTGGTGTCTTGTTAACCTTTTTCTGGTATGGGAATATAATTCATGCATGACACTATGATAATATCAGACTAATCAATCAATCAGTAGCCCACCTCTGCTCTTATTTAATTAATGCAATGTCCCAGCTGTCTTTTGTCTTCCAGCCAGGATGAAAATGTCACCATCCGACAGGCAAAGCAACAGAATGCAACAGCTTACAGAGACTGTAGTATAGTCTAAATGTCAAGCAGTGATAATTACGGGCTTTTATTTCGAAATACAAATGTGATTTCTCGTCGATCCTCTTCTTTTTTTTTTGTTGCAGAAAATGCGAGTCAGCTGAAAAACATCTCTGTGAAATAGATGGAGATGTCAAGCTCAAATTACCCATATGCTCCCTCCGTCATACAGGAGCAGTGGGAGCTGTCTGGGGTGTCGTGTTCCTGCGTCTTTAAATTAATGAGCCGTTTGTCAAGAGAGAATTCATCATACACGCACACACACACTAAGCTTGGTGTGAAACAGACTGATTCATGTCATTCTGCCCCCTGAGTGTTGTTTGTTTAGCGTGTTGCAAAGGGAAAAAGAAGTATGCCACTTACTTAAGATAGTGGCACTTTATATTTTTTAATGACAAGTGTTGTGTTAAAACAAAAAAATGTAACATTTCAGACAATGTGTGGTAGGGAATGGTAGAGAATATGATTCAATTTAATTTCTTGTCGGTAATGCTGTGTGAATTTGTTTACTTCATTTTATTTAAAGTCAAGTTTTAATAGGCTATATGAACCACAAAACAATATAAACAAATTCTTGTATGAGCAAACCCATTTGGCAATAAACCACATCTCTGATTCTGAATGTTATGGTGGAGTGATTGCAATACGAGGATGAAAACACAAGATGGCGCTGTGTGAGAAAAAGTTGGATTTCATGCACGCACAAAAAAAAACTTCAAAGAGAAAATGCCGAGGGCTCCAATTTAACGAAAACACCACCAAGTAAGGATTCATTTTGCCTTTTATCTTCTTTCAACTGAGCTAAAAACTCGTATTATTTGTTCTCCATGGTGTACAAGCCCGTTCCCTGTAATTCATCAAAGTTTAATGGCAGAAAAGCTGTTTTAGTGAACATAAATCGCAACCGCGCTGTTTCGTAATAGCAAATGTAACACCACGTTAGCCTCCTTACTTTTTTTTTTTTACCCACTATCGCTATAGATAATAAGATAATTAAAATGCATGAATTTTCCTAACAGTGTGATTGAATGAGCTAATGAAATGTAACGTCGCCATGCTATGAATTCAACCCGCGCAGAGGCTCACTGATCCTGCATAGTGTCAGTCTGCGGCGCTCAGTGAACGTTTCTACCGCTCCCACAGGAGATCCTGCGGGGACAGGAGCACTGCTTTCCGGCCGAGGAGGTGACACAAACACGCAGGAAGCTAAGCGTCGCCGAGATAGGACTTTTTGGCCATCTCAAGCGGGCTGCCTCGGTTAATTGTGATCAGAGTGAGCGGGGTGGTCGCCGCCTGCATCTCTCTCCCTCCCCCCCCTCTCTCTCTCTCTCTCTCTCTCTCTCTCTGTGTGTGTGTGTGTGTGTGTGTGTGTGTGTGTGTGTGTGTGTGTGTGTGTGTGTGTGTGTGTGTGTGTGTGTGTGTGTGTGTGTGTGTGTGTCTCCACTCCTCAGCGCACAGGCGCCCTGCACTCCAGTCTGCTGACACATCGGGAGGACAGTCCGCTCTTTACGTCCGTGTCATTGGACTCTATGTGGATACAAATCCCGCTGAACGCAGATCCATGGGGAGACTTTAGCCTGCGATCACATACATGAAAACAGGTAAGACACTTTTATTATTTGTACCGAGCCATTCGTGTACGACATGTTCCTAATTTTTCCAACTTGAAACAGCTCGAATCCAATATGAGACATTCTTTATCGCTCTTTCCTGTCAAATCTCAGTTTAATCCCTCAAATTAAACCAAACATTGAGACTTGTATTTCTAATTTTCCCTGCAACTCGTCTCAATGAGTAATCTCCGAGTTAAAGCCAGAATCAGACCCATTTAACCATCAAATCCTTATTGCCCTTATAAATTACTCGTGTGATTTGACTTGCTCACTTCTGTGAGTACAAACTGAAATCCAAGACTACATTATGAAGCTATAAACTGCATGGTCTGTTAAATCCAGCATATGGAAGAAAGTCCCAAGATGAGCAAGGGGACACTGTAAGAGTGAGGACACAATCGCTCTCTTGTGTGCTAGTGTTTGTGTGTGTGTGTGTGTGTGTGTGTGAGGACGGTTTTATGATAATGAAAGTGGACCCCGTTGGCCAGGCCAGTCCTGAACACAAAGATCATTCTCAACAAGTCCAGTACAGTGGGCGCCTGTGGGTGCTGAGGCAGCGAATGTGTGTGACAGCACCATTATTCATGAGGATGTCTAATTGCATTAGTCTTAACACAGGATGGAAAAACTGTCTTGAAAGGTTGACCTATATGAAGAAGCAAACCTCAGTGCAGCCACATTTTAGCTTTACATGTTCAATCGATACTTCTTTAAAAAACTGGAGACATTCTCGCCACATTTGGCAAACTACAAGTCCAGTTTTGATAATCTTTAAAAGGCAATGATACAGATATGTCCCGTGTTTTGTCAGCAAGAAACAAGTCATAGCCTGTAAATAATGGGCATTTAACGGGGTAAAAGATGTCCTCTTTCCACTTCCAGTCACATGTTTTGAAATATTTGGTCTTTATCCACTTCAGCACAACAGGCCTATCCGAAATCAAACTGACTCATTGCTTTGGACTCTTCGGTACAATAGAATCAATAAAAACAGCCTCTAAGTAGTGATGGTGGACCATGCAGCTGATTGATTCAGGAAATCATGGTCCTTCCGTGCTGCCTGGAGATGCTCATGAATCTTGCATGTGTGTGTTTATGTGTGTGTGTGCGTGTGTGTTTGTGTGTGTGTGCGTGCGTGTGTGTTTGTGTACACAGCACGCTCAAACAAAAATGGAGAGAAATATAGGACACAATTGAAAGAATGCACATCACTTTACAGGCTGTTACTGGAAGCTGCAGAATTCATTTGGATGTAATGCACTGTATGACTGTTTTACTGGAGAAGTGAAGGAGGATGTGATTCAGATTTATCTTTCCTGGCACATAACAGAGATCAATAAGGAATAGGATTCTTTTTTGTGTGTGTGGCCAAGGAGGTGGAAACACAATTTAGGAGGAAAAAGAGGAACAGGAGATACAATGTGGCTTGTGTAAGAGACATACACACACACACACACACACACACACAACGCTTTCAGAGGCACTCCAGGCTAGCACAGACACAGACCACCATGTATTGCTGACTTCCTGTCCAAATGCAATTCCTTAATGCACTCTGAGAGTCAGAGATCTAATAAGAGGCAGAAGAGCATCCTCCAATAATGAAACCCCACCTGCATCTGTGCTGCAGAGGGAGGGGGGGGGCGGGTCTGAGAGCCTTCATAAATAACAGAGAGCAGACCTGACACGTGCTGCTCCAACGTCTGGGAACTGCCAATAATCCCTCTCATCTACTAAGATGCTGTTCTTGCAGAGTGAAACGGGGGGTGGAGGAAACACAGGCATAATGCTTCGTTTTAGTTCGCAGTCATCAAGTAGAAACGGCCCAGTGCAGCAGCTTTAGTCTATTAAACAGATCTGCAGAGAGAGATCAGGGATATTCAATCACCTTTTACTGATTGGGAGCTTTCCTGGATGATTTAGCCTTTAATTACACAGAGGAGTGAATTGACTCATTTAGAAAGAAAAAAAAAACACACGTCTTGAATTGTAAGCAGATTTTTTTTCCATTTTATTGTCTCGATTTCTTTACTTTGTATCAAATTAGTTTTAGATTGCTTTTAAGTAGATTTAAAACCTGTGAGAACTTGTGGAGCTGCGTTTTTTTCAGAGGCGAATCACTACCCTCCTCTCCACTCAGGCGTTAATTTAGATGTTGTTGTCACAAGAGCGCTGTTGTGTACAAATTAATTTCCTCTCCAATATGTGAGATAAATCCCCTGTAGCAATTAACCTGCATTTGAGCAATTAACCCTCGACTTGTCTTATGTCTCATAAATACACACTCTTGAGGCTCTGCTTGAATGAAATGGATTTTTGTACCGGTTCATCGTTATCACTTGGTGGAGGGAAAGGAATGATAGAAAAATCACATGACTGCGTGTTTATGTGTAATCTGGCAGGCTCCGTATAATAAACAGTGTTGTTGGCTTTGTTGTGGAGCTCTAATGAAGAGCGCCTTTCTTCGGAGGCAGAATGTGACCCTCGCCGCTGTTCTTTAGCCTGACCCTGCGCTTGACAGAGCCGCGGGCTGTCCCCGGCTGCTATGAAAAGATAGCACTGTGTTGTCGAGGTCCGGAGATTGACCCAGCAGGCCCCGTGACTCTCCTGTTGTGTCTCTCAGAGAGTCCCATGAGCGTGATTTATTTAGTTCAGGAGTCGCCCCCTTTTGAAAGAGCGGCTTTCATGCTGCCGTTACTGTACACAAAGTAACTCGGGACTTAAGGATAGGTGTAGCTAAGTACGCCACTCCAATGACTAAGTGCTGTGTTTTAAACGCTAAAAGTCTGCCTTCGTGACAGTAATCCTCTTTGCTCTTCAGTACACTAAATGGAGGTTTTCTTTCAGTTGGCCATCTGCATCAGTGTGTGCGTGTCTGTTTTTGTGTTGCGACCAAGAAGGAGAGAAGCTTTTTATCCCCCCCCCCCCCCCCCCCCCCCCCCCCTTCAGCTGCCGAGTGCCTGAAATATTTAACAGGGACTGCACTATTTTTGGGTTTGTGCTCGGTTTGTTCAGGAGCTTATGTAATATGTAGTTTTAGCTCAACATGCATGGTGCTGTTGTATACCAAAGACACACCAGAGACTCAGTAAAGGTAACGATGCGCTATGTGATTTTTCAGCCACACCAAAGACACTGTCCAGTAAAATTGGAGACCCTGCACCATCTGTGCTTTGAAGGATTCAATTGCCATTTTTAAGACACTTTCTCGTGCGTCAAGGAAGCAGGGCCAATCCACATCTTCTCATGTTACTTGTTTCTAAAAGGTATCGATCAGCTCGCCTCCCTTCCCTCCAACTGTCCCCATCTCCCCCTACTTCTTTCTCAATCTGTCTCCCCTCTCTCTCTCTCTCTCTCTCTCTCTCTCTCTCCTCCCCTCTCCTCTCCTCTCATCTCCTCTCCTCCGAGGTGTCAGATTCTCTGACTCATGTCCTGGTGTGGAGGATGGGAGGAAAAGCAGGGATGAAAGGGAAGAGAGGGGAAAGTCATTCTGCAGATAGAGAGAGTGACCTTCATCCAGTAAGAGGGATGGGATAAAAGCGGGAGTTAATACCCCGCCAAAGTGTATTCTCCAGCATGCCAAAAAAACCATTCCGAATGATATACGGTCGCTAATAGAAGCTCTCTAATAATAAGGAGCATGCCATTGTAAGTCAAGGCAAGGCAAATGAAGAGAAAATCTCTGCGTTGAATCCAGAGGGATAAACAAGCCGGAGAAGCCAAAGTGTATAATCGAATGAAAACAGCACTGCAGCATGTGACGTACAAAGCCAGATCTTCCTTCTGTAAGAGATCAGAAATGAGAGCGACCCGACACTGAGCTACACCCCAGCAATGTGAGGAGAAATGAGCTGCAACTTCTGTGATATCTGACTGGTCCAATAGTCACCTTTACAAGCAAGAAAAGACAAAAGTTTGTCACTCTTCCTTAACGTGATGATGTAGAGTTGTTGTTTTCATCGTCATTTCTTATTTCGTTAGATCCTTTGCAAACATACTCAGGGAGAACCTTTCTTAAAATGGCTCAGATGTTCAGACGACAGCACGTAGACAAATATAATAATCAGAGAAGGCTTTGTTGTTTGTCATAAAGAAGGATAACGCGCCGTAAACCAAGTGAAAGTCCTCAAATTTAAAGGTACAGGTTAGGAAAATGATGATACGATACACTTTATTGTCCCCGAAGGAGGAAATTTGTCTTGGACTCAAAGTGCTGCCAAACATTCAGCTGCTTCAAAGTTACGACGAGTTATATAAAATAGCTCCTAAAACCAGAAAACAGTAAAAAGATGGAAACAATAACAAGTTAAAAGATCATCAATTCAACCTTGGAACTGTTTTGGTGTTATTAATGCTGTCATCGTAGAATCTTAAAATAAACGTTTCTATAATAATAATAACAATATGTTGACTCCATATAGCGCATATCAAGTGACACAAGGACGCGTTACATGAGAATACACAGTGGAGCACATTTGAAGTGCTGGGGGTCAAAGTAATATCAGGAAGGTCTTTATTGTATCCATAAATAAAGTTTATTAGTAAAACTTGAAATCAGACAGAATAAAAAAAGAACAAATCAAACACTGTCTGATTAAAAAGAATAAATGGATTAAACACATTGAATAAAATATAAAAGAAGAAAAAGAAGAAATGGGGCTTCAAAGTGATTCTAAAGAAGAAATGAGTAAGCGATAGTTAGAATGGTGAACTCTGATTTTATGAATAAATACCAGATTAAACTTTTAACAACAAAATATTTGAACAAAACACAAGACAAGAATTGTTCGTCTACAACCTTTTTTTCCGTGATGAGACGATGACGAGCTAAAAATAGAAATTTAAAAATA
This sequence comes from Tautogolabrus adspersus, assembly GCA_020745685.1. Classification (NCBI taxonomy): domain Eukaryota; kingdom Metazoa; phylum Chordata; class Actinopteri; order Labriformes; family Labridae; genus Tautogolabrus; species Tautogolabrus adspersus. The sequence continues at coordinate 19,018,432 of CM036547.1, read as the reverse complement.
AAATCTGTCAAGACAAGTTTGTGACTAAAATGATGTTGGTGGGCTGTCCGACATTCTCCCACTGTGTATTTGATCAGTCTTTGAGAATCCAAGCAGGAGGTGTGTGTGTGTGTGTGTGTGTGTGTGTGTGTGTGTGTGTGTGTGTGTGTGTGTGTGTGTGTGTGTGTGTGTGTGTGTGTGTGTGTGTGTGTGTGTGCGCGTGTGCGTGAAGCAGAGTGACAGTGAGAGCACAAGCTAAACGTGATAATGAGCGCTAACTAGCTAACGTTTGCCTGAACAGGCAGTGAGTGATGTCTCTATGGTATCATATTATCAGTAACCTTATTATGCCAAAGCTCCGCTTCATAAAGATGTTTTAAGAAGCTTTTTCAAATGTTCAATCTGTAGCTCCTCTGTGCTTAAATGTACGTCAGGGATAGTGGCTAAAATAGTTTGACTACACTGTGAGAGAACTCCACTACACGATTAAGTCCTTCATTCGTAGTATATACAATAATAAATAAAAATAACTACAATTAAAAAGCTTTTTTTTTCTCTTAAGACTTGAGCTGCTAAAATGAACTCTGGGATTTAGCCATGATCACCTTCTGTATAAAAAGAAAAATGTACAGTATATTGTTTGAGAGCACAATGCCAAATTATCCTCAGTGTGATCATCCTTACTTCTAGACTAAAGTGGAAAGCTTATTTGTCCCCGAAGGGCGATTGGTTTTGCTGCAAGGCGTAACAGGACAGACAAAATACAAAAAATACATTTAAAAAGCTAACAGGGTAAAATGTAAGAGGCTCTGAATATAGCAGCCTCTGAGAAACAACAGTGTTTCTTGGCTGCGGCTCTTACCAGCTTCCATTAGAATAAAGTGCTGAGCTAAATGACAAGCGTATCGTGGAGTATAGTATACGGGCTTGGGCCTTGGTGTCGCCTGTCTAACTCAAGTCAGTGTAAATACAGGCTCAGACAGTGTCACAGTGTGTCTGGAACCAGCAGTCGCTTGGGGGAGAACTATTGACAGTGCTGAAACATGGTGCTGTAAGACTCATTATCTGTCTGCTTGTGCTGTTTTATCCCTGCTGGCGATAATGGGAACGAGGAAGGAACTCCGGTTTAGCTTATTTAGAGGCGAGAGCCGTCGTGAAAACAACAGAATCAACACTTGATCAATGTATGGCTCTCACAGAGTGGTCATGCTCTTCCAGGGTTGTACACGTATTAATAAGCACTGAGCCAGAACTAACTAAACACCGCTGCAGCCTGACAGTCACACATACTGACGGCTGAGGATAGACTGCAATAATGGAGTGTCAATTACTGTTCATTAGCTGTTGGATTCACTCGTAATTATGCAGATTGTGCGGCCAGATTGACGTGAGTGTTAGTTGAAGTGACAAGAAGGCCTAAAAGTATCGATTCAGCCCACTTTGAGACGGACAGACAGCCTCAATAAATTCCACATATTTGGTTGATCCTATGCTGAGACCAGATCGCTGCGTGGAGTGGAAAGAGTAAAGGGTATAAAGGAGGCAAATAATCTGTTTTTGTTTATAGATGAGAGACGTTAAGATCAAATGTATGTTAAGGGGGATTATGGAGATAAATGTGTTTTGTTTCAAATACAATCCTCATTTAATAACAGCTTGATATTGCTCCGAATTCCAAATGTCAGCCAGAAATCCCCCACGCAGTTTCTGAAATTCCTGCATCAGTAATTTTGTGACACAACTTCCGATGCTTAACTCTTACACAACTCTCCTGCAGATGAATTCATATCTGCCGAACATCTTTTATTGTAGTTTTATTCCCTCTTTACAACGACACAGATTATGGACAAGGCTGGAATATTACACAGTCTGTAATAAGTTAGAACCTCGTTTTATAATCAATGGAAAAAGTCATTAATCCAACACAGTTTTATTCACTCTGTTCAACCCCTCAGATCACAGATTCAAACTCTGATTGAACACTTTTCTGTTACATATTACAACCACTTGATACTGCTTCAAATGTTTTGCATTAGTAACGTTCTTCAAACTTCTATTGCAACTTCCAAATGGTTGTTAAATATATTAGCAGGACATGTTTTTGTTGTATTTGTATCTTTAGCATGTAACAGATAATGAAATAGAATCTCTGTCATTTACACGAAGATGGAATTGACCAGCTGTCAGAAATATCATTAAGAGATTTTCGGGGCCTTTTTGCCTTTATTAGACAGGTCAGCTGAAGAGAGACAGGAAGTGTTGGGGATGACATGGAGCAAAGGGCTGAGGTTGGATTTGAAACCACGATGCAGACTGTAGCCTCTATATACATGTATGGGGCCCGTGTCATAACTGCTAACCACACCCCCGAAATATCATACATTTCAAGAAACTCCTGCATCAGGTCATTTGTATGAGGACTTAAATTTAAGAAATATTTTTGCAACTTTCTGGTGGATTTGTGGATAATTACAGGAAATCCAGATTTGGCATTTCATGTCAGCTAATTCCCCCACACTCTAAAATTCTACATTTTGTAACTCCGTCACAGCACTTCCTGTGGGAGCCTCACACTGCAGTTTTCCAGAAGAGTTGTGGATATCTGCACACATCTTGTTGTTGTATTTCCCACCTTTAACAACACAGATAATGTATAAAACAATCCCAATATTACAGTATCATGCTATAATTTAGAGCCTCATTATATGACCACTTGAGAAATTCATGATGTCAGCCAACATATTCACTCGCTCTGAAATTCCTCCACCAGTAATCTTCTGTCACCACTTCCAGAGAGAAACATTTCAATCCACTGCAACTTTCAAGCAGATTGTTCAAAAGTGACAGAAATATTGTTTTAAGAATCCTGTGACTTCACAGATCATGAAAACAGACTAATGATACAGTGTTTTCTATATATGTTTAAACTAGAACCACCTGATAAAGCTCTAAATTCAGCCACACAGTTTCATAAATTCCTGCATCAGTAAACTTGCCCTCCAATGAGAAACTGTCATCTCAACTTTCCTGCGGATTTGTTAATATCAGCAGGAAATCTGCTCGTTTTATTCACTCCTTACCGACCCACAGATTATGGATTATAAACTTCCAGCCTCAGGGTAATCTTATCAGCGCCAGCCCACATTTAGGTGCAGTGGTTGTTGGCCTCCTCTCTGGCTCCAGGAGCAGCAGGCGGCCCGGGGCTCTGATAACCCTCTCCGGAGCCTCGTGGCTGACAGGCGGCTCGCTCTGCAGGCTGACACGGTTATGCTTTAACACCAGATGAAGCCGACGGCTGATAGGAGAGGACGTTCCCCTCTGTGCCGAGGGGCTGACCCCTCCCATTATATGTGACAGAGCCGAGACACGACACGGTGAGAGATGAAACACTGCTCTTTAATTTCAAGCCTCTCCTGTTTCACAACTAAAGCCCTCCGCCGCTTTTATTTTTTTTTGTTCTCTCTCTCTCTCTCAGCTCAGTGGAGAGACGTTGGAAGTGCAGACGTTGGGAAGAAATCAAGTTGGTTAAAGACGTAGGGTTGTTTTTTTTCTAAAGCGTTTACAATCAATAACAGATAAATACAGTTTAGGGGTGACAATACATAGATATGGATCACACTTTTGATTAAACGATCAACATCCTGAAAATGATCTTCAAAATACACTGGCCGATAAAATATGTATTATTAGGTTTTTGGATTTTAACCGTTCGATGAAGAATCATTTTTAAATGTCTTCAGTTGTAAAATATTTAAATGATATTTGATTTATTTTTGGGAATATTTAAAAGTTACTGATAGTGTTAAATGGGCCCAGGACATCTTCTTCTATTGATTGTAAGCTTTGAGTCAGAACCCCAGTGTGACAGACTGATGAAAAAATGAGAGTGTCTTACAAGAAGCTGATGTAATATTGTATTATGATGACACACATGCACACACAGTATCTGATAATACATATAGATAAATGGAACTTCAAGAGCCCAGAAATCTCCTTCCTTCTATCGACAATAGAGTCCTTCATAAACCAAAGTTTGACCCAGTTAGATTTGATTCCATCACAGTGTTTTTCCCAGTGGATTAAAGTAGGCGATTTCCACGCTCCAAATATTTGGCAATATTTAAAACCGAAATCTTTTTGCAAGTTCTGTGTTTGTTGCTTAAGTCACTCACACAGTCCTGAGGAGAGAAAAAAAAAAAGTCGTATTCTGTTTGTTGCAAATATTGTCATGAATATTCCATTTTAATTGGTAAAAAAACACAACCGATGATTTCAAGAGACTTCTGGGGGCTTTTTCAAAACAGCATTGTTTACAGCAAAGTTTAAGTATGCCTCATTTGAACAAGAGCTCTAGGTTGTACCGTGGATACACTCTTCTCTCGGCTGCACGGCTCATAAAGCGACAGAACTGATGAATCGCAGCATGACTGGTGGCTGTTATGTGGGTAAAGCTAATCCAAACATGAAGCCCCCCCCCCATGAATATTTCATTCACATGGAATCGAGTCTGTTTAATCAAGAAGTCCCTGCATTGAGCTCAAATCCTGCTGAAATGTAAGTTTTCCGGGTGAATGTGTACTCTGAGGCAGTGTTAGTCCTAAAGCTTCCTCTATTTAGAGCGTCCAAAAACACTCTCGCACACAGTTTGCAGTTAGATTCATAGACAGAAAGTCCAGACGGCATGTTTACATGTGTTGTTTGCTCCCAGAGGGTCTCATTTAACTCTGACCACTTGCTGAAGGAGGGCTGTGTTTATTCCCCCTGTTGTACTGTGTGTGTTTTTTCCTTCATCGCAATCATCCTCATCATCATCTCAGGACACGACGCTCTCATTGTGTCATCGCATGTTCTCAAACATGGCAGCACACGACAGATCGCTGCAGAAAGTTCCTCCCGTGGAACTTCTCAGCACATCAAAGCATCTCTTGTGTCCTGTTTGTGTGTTCCAGTGTGTGTGAATTGTTGGCTCCTTTCATCCCAGCAGCTGTAAGCGGGGACGTGTGTGTTTTGTTTTGGTGCACACGTCTGACTGTCTGTCTCCATGTGTGCATCGGAGGGGTCGTGCAAGCGTGTGTGTGTGTAAATGGTCTCTCACCTCTTGGCCTGCCCGTGCGCGTGTGCACACGTTGTCACCCTCTCACTTACTGCTCTATATGTGCCCACCCGGGGGACACCCAATCCCTCTCTGCCTCTGTTTGTTCATAGAGCAGACATTCAATACCCCCTGACGCCCCTGCATATACTGTATGCAGGGGGGGGGGACCCTGTTTCCATCAATCACCATGGAGACCAGGCATGTTGTCCTCATTCCTTCCTCATTTCCTCTCAGCCGTCTGTTTGCCGGGTGTGTGAGGGACATGGCGGCCTCAGAGCAGGTGTCCACTTTTCCAGACAAGCAGGTTGTACCACATCCTCTTCATCTCACAGTCTCTGTGGCTTCCACGCTCCTGAAAACATGGCAAGAAAAAAAGATTGCTGCTGGCTGTCAAGGGATGCATGCTGGTTGCTTTCATTCGTGACATCTTTGATGTATGCGTCATTGAGGGAAGATAAAAACACACCTTTGGATATCCTGAAGGAAATGTCTACTTTAAACATCTTTTGGTGGTGTAAGTGGGTCATCATTTTTGGGGGATTTTTGAAGCTAGGTTAAGAATCTGTTAAGCAAAAAATAATATCTGGTCTTTTTTTTTTCATGGTTTCATATTTAATATGTTGTGATACAATGTTTTTTTTTTTTTTAATGCGTCAGAGGGGGCCATGTTAAACTCGACCCATTAAAAATGTGTTTTATGTAAAAATGGAGATTCTTCTGAGATTTTAAATCGATTCATAACTTTTTTGGCTAATCAGTCACTCCTTGCTAAGAGCTAAGGCTAGCTCTTTAACTCAGTAGAATGCCAAATGGAGCAGCAGGAAATTCAGCCAGTCTCACAGATGACTGGAGTCGCTCCTGAAGTATGGACTAATACAGAAATAGACTTTAAATCCATGAATCCAGAATAGTTTTGAATCGCAAATAGATTCTGAATCGAATCCCCAAGAATCGAAATTGAATGGTGAGACACCCAAAGATTCCCAGCCCTAATAAAAGGTAATATTCTTTAAAGGACTCAATCTAAAGATAAGTTTTAGTATGATTTAATCTGGTCCATGTTTTCTGCGTCTGAGTTTTTGATACTTTTTTTTTGAGTCAATGAAATTTAAGAAAAAAACAAAAAAAGATCAAAATCACATATTACTCGTTACAACTCCTTCCACTGTCGTGTTTTGTGTGATCATAATTCCAAATGTAAAGATATATCATTTACTTGTACTCTCATTTATGTCAAAGAAAAGCAGCTAATGCTTACATTTGAAAAGTGAAACCAACAAATACTACTGTAAGAAACCCTGCTGCTTATTTATTTTTAAATTCAGTGGACTCACTGATTCTTTCTTCAAGACTAACAATACGTATTGTCTATGATTTATGTCTTTCTGCTCCTGCTTTCTTTCTACACAGTTGAGTTCTGTTCTGTTCTTTGGTGTTTTAAATAATTTGGTTTCATCGTCATCCTTTTTGATAAGAAGCTACTAGCGTGTCAAATTGATTCTAGTTTCTATTTTTAATTATTCCACAGCAGACTGTGCCGGCCTCTCATGTCCATTTGTTTCTTCGTCAGTCGTTTGGTAAACAGAGTGATGCCTCACTCCGTGTATAAAAGATGAATAAAAGAAGTGACTCGTAACGAGGAGCCCCTGAGTGCAGGATGCAGTCAGGCGGAGTAGGACCAAGGTTACACACTCAGTGACAGCACTGACGGCCTCTCTGCCTCTCTCGCCCTGCTCTGACTGTATTCTGGCAGCCCCCCGAGATGTAGCTTGCACATTGCTAATTCCCTCTTCTGAGTTAGCGGGTCTAATTTAGAACAGAGGGGCTCTGTTCATCCTGGAACGCTGCTGCTTCGGGATTCTGGAAATGAGTAGTTCAGAGGCTCTCCGCCCTCACGCAGACACAGAGCATATGCCTTGTTATCAACCCACAGAGCTGCACATAATGATCCCTTCAACCATTAGTTCCTAATGCAATCAAGAGCTAACATTTTAGCCATGCCCCTCGGTGCCTAAAGATAATGAAGTTAGCCCACGGGTTGCACAAAATGTGCTCTCTGATAACACGTGTTCAGGATGCATCGATCAAGCTTAGCGTTGTGATTATTTGGCCTTTCATCTTTAGCTGACAGCGAGCAAAATGTTCCATTTTTTTGTTTATCTCCAGTCAACCCCCTGGGCTTTGTTTGATATTTATGGAAATTGTATGGAGATGAGCTTCTAACTGATAGTTTTATAAGTCAATCATAAGAGTGCCTCTTACAGAAACACAGGAAGTTTGATTTGGTGCAATGATCTAATCCAGTGAAATGACACTCTGCCCCACTTTCTGCAGCATATTGACGGGCTGGCATGTCAGATTGTGCCGCTGCCATGACGGGAGTGTAAGACCCACACATGCAGACGAGCTCTGAGACATTGTGAGAAGGGATGTGTTAGAGCTTTTGAACATGTCTTTGCAGGCATTCAGTGCATAAATAAATCAGCGGAGCAGCGATGGCCTTGTGCGCTCAGCAAAATGAAATAAACCTTTCCACAGTTCCAAAAGTCTCTCAGGAATCGTATCTCATTCAAAGTAACAACCATTTATTAAACATGATCTCCTCACAGAGCTCACCAAATCCACAGACGGCATGCAAATTTATATGTAAAAAAAAAAAAAAAGCCCACACACATATGTCAGACGGTGTCAGCGGGGTTGCAGCAGTGGGTTGGTGTACAGTGGCTCTGTAGGCTGGCTGGAATGCACTTGGCAGACAAACAAGTGGCCTTGATGAGTGAAAAATGAGAGGATAGCTTTTATTGCTGTGTTGTTGCTGAATGTGAGAGCTTACCATCCATGAAGATCAAAGATTCCACTGTGAGGTGAATCATTCAAATCAAAGTGTACTTCTTATTGTACAGCAGAGCCAGTATCCCAAGCCAATTAGCACATGTATCTACATTCACTTCATGCATTACCGGCACATTCTTTACAGACATTGATTCAGTGTTATAACGTCGAGATCACCTGACTTCATCCTCAGTGCCACTCTGAGTTAGAACATTTCTTTTTTTCAGAGCTTTTAGACGACAACACGACAGCTCTGAAATCTGTTGCAAGCATGCATGGCGCCCAGAGGATAATTCATACTCACTTTGGTGATCTTTAGACCATTCATAATGTCGCTAGCACGTCAGCGTTTTCACTTATCCGTTCAAGTTCCATCTCACGGATAGGTTCCATTTTTTTGTGCAGATTTTTTACGGTTCAAAGATGATGTATCCAAAAGACTTAAATGATCCCAAAATACAAGGCCTGCAAAAGCTACATGTTAGCGTTGTCATTATTTGCATGTAAGCACTCTGACATAAAACGTTCTGTAAAATCCATTTTATGGAGGTAGCATAATACCGAGGATTCAGGTTAGCTGCTCCATGTTTCTTCTTTCAAGTACAAACATCATTACTTTTACAATCCCTTAACAAAAAAACAAACATAATGTCAGATAGAGTTGTGCTAAACAAAACAAACGTAACATTTTTTTCTGCTTAACGCTCATTGAGCTGTTATGTTTTTTAAAAAGGGGTTCAGACCAGCTCTCCTGGAAGATGTTCAAAGTGTTGCACTCAGGTTGTTTACGTGTAAACAGACAGACAGAGTTGTGTCAAGAATTAACAAAAAAAAAAAAAAACGAGATGAGAGAGAAAGGTTGAGACACAGGATCCTTACACGGCAGCAAACAGCTGGCCAATCACTGTGTGAAGTGTGTGTGAATAGCTGATTGGCTGTTGTTGTTTTTTTGAAGTTGCAGATGAAGAGGAGCGTGTTTGTGATGCAACCATCCAGCAGCTCTGATGATGAATACGTGCAGCTTTTATTCTTATTTAAGTCAAACAGAACATGATCTTCTTCAGCATGAGGATGTGCGGCCGCTCTTTTGATTTATATAAATGTAAACTGAATCAGTTTGGGTTTGAGACTGTTACAAAATAAGAGACTTCACATTAGGTTTCTAGGATGTTGTAAATATAATTGTATGCTTTGTTTTTTTTTAAATTCAACACAATAATGGCTCAATCCATTTAATTAGAACTCGTTCAGTTTAATCAATTTGAAGAAAAGTGTAATTAAGTGAAGCAGAAATCGCAATTTTTTGTATGTCCTCTTGAAAATCATTAGAAATGATCATTGCCTGTAAGTTCTGCAAATCACACAGCATCTACAGGGTTGCTATTTATGGATATCTATATTGATCTATCTGCAGACAAATGTAAACAAGAACACAAATTGTTCCCTGGACTAATTAAACACATCAAGCTGAGCCTGTGAGCCGTCAGGTGACTCACATGAATCATCGGAGCGTAAGTCACAGTACTGACATGCACGTAGCTGCTACCACATTGTCATTCTGGCAGCGGTACAGATGCTTCTCATTTAACGTCTGTGTATAAATTGTCTCCTCATAACAGAGTTTCCCCCCCACCCCCCCCTTCTCTCCTTTGAGTGACTTTGACGGAGAGGATAAAAGCAGGTCCCTGAAAATGACTGCAAACATATTCTGATGTATCAAAAACTGTATTGAAACAAATTGATTCACTTTGCATGATCTGGAGCTAATCAGAAAGTATTTTGTGTTTCTGTTGTTGTTTTTTTGTCATCTTGTTCCAAAAATCACTACGCTCACTGTGAGTAGTCGTTAATGAAGACGGAGATGGAGTACAGTATTAGTCACCGATGGCCACCCACAGTCTGTTGAAAAAGACCCCAAATCTCTGAATGAATACAACATCGCTGACACTGTTGGTGCTTCTGGTCAATATCCTGCACGCAGACTCTGGCTCCTCATTATGACTTGTTGTGAATCAATATCACATCGTCTCAAACAAATGAAGAGGATCCTCACATGTACTTGTTTTCAGAAGCCTTGGGTGTGTTTGAACGAAGCTTGGATTTGTTTTCTTGTTATGCGAATGGCTTTGATCTCGTCGAATTATCCTCCCATTTAACAATGCACTTCGACACAGTCGATGTATGCGGTTTCTGAGGAATTATCTAGGCCACAGCCATTAGTTTTAATTTTAGCCACTTTTATCTTTAGCAGGATGGAAGACTATATTCCTTCTATAATAGTTAACGCTTTCATTTTGAAACTGAGTCGTTCTTTCTCTCTTTCAGAGCAGCACTGAAGGACCTCGGAGAGCCAGAGAACGAGCGCTGGCCTTCGTCTGACTGTGTGACCAGCGAATGAGCCTTGTTCATGCGTCTCCCTGAGTGCCACTCCCACACCACTATGAACTGTGAGCAGGACTTTGGAGACGGGGGCTTGGGAGTGACCCTCACACTACGACTGCTCATGCACGGAAAGGTACAAACCCCCTTTTTTGCTGACATTGTGCATAAATGAGCGAGTGCATGCCGGAGCACTTTGGACGCACTTAAGCGTAAGGTTTGCCACAGCCTCATGAATAAAAAAAAAACAAAGAGGTGATGAATAATGAAGTGATATATACATTAGAAATGTTTCTTACTTCTTTTTTTTTTTACAAAGGTTTATTTTTGGGCTTTTTATGCTTTCATTTAGAGACAGGACAGTGGATAGAGTCAGAAATTGGGGAGTGAGAGCGAGAGGGGGAATGACATGTGGGAAAGGAGTCACAGGTCAGATTCAAACCTGGTCAGGCCGCTTGAATGACCGTAGCTTCTGTACATGGGGCATGCAAACTAACCACCAGGCTGTCGACGCCCCGTTTTTTTGCTTTTTAAAAGACTTTCTAAGGGTTTGTAATGAACTCTGTCTCTTGTCTTTTAGGAGGTTGGCAGCATCATAGGAAAGGTGAGAATTCCTTTTTTTATTCCATTCTTCTTTGAAATCAATTAAAAAAAAACCTAGCTGCACTTATGTTGTCTTTTATTCTCATTAGTTTATCGAACCCTAAGGTTCCCCACAGCAGCTTTAAATATGCTATATAAATGATTGTACATTCATTTTATTGTTTATGTTTTCTATCAGGTGATTGTTCTTTTTTAGAGAGCTTCACTCGGGTGTATTCTAATATAATGTCTAAGTATTTCTCTTTGTCCAAAGCCCGGACCACTTTGTGGATTTATAGTGTGCCTTTGTAGATTTTTTTTTCTTTGTCTTGATTCTACTTTGTCAAATCCACAGTAAACAAAGCCATCTAAGAAACAATCCCTATTTAGAATATCCCCACCCTAAATGTAATTGCCTTATATGAAAACCTCTTAAGACTTGCCCACACCTCCCATAATGCACCACAGTAATCCATCAAACAAAACATCAGTGCATTGAACGCAAGCCCCCAGTTGAAACTGAGCTCCTAAGACGTATTACCGTTGGCCCCTTGTGGCACTTTGAGCGTCTGTCGGGAGGGGGGTTGGCTGCCTTGTGTTGCTCCAGTGGCTCCTGCTATCCCGCCCTGTAATACAACACCTACAAAAGACATCAATAGGAGAAGGAACAGGGACCAATGATGAAAAAAAGGAGTGCTGGAGAGAAATGTCACAATGGATGCTGCAATGTGTTGCAGAAATCAGGAGACAATAGATACTGAAAGGAAAAGGGAGAGAAACAACAGAGAGATGAGCTTGGCATACACTGTGCGGCTCCACAGAGAGACACTTGATCTGCAGTACTTGGGCTAATAACTTGCCACTCTAAGCTGCAAGCCTTTTCTCCCTTCCTCTCTCTCTTTGGCAAACCTCTCATCACTCTCCCATCATTAGAAGACAGACACCAAGGCCAGAATGGACCACATATAATACGTTTACCTAGAATAAGATATTTTAAAAATGGTGTGAGGCGTCTTTTTTTGTTTTGGTGCTCTTGAAAGAAAGTGGTTGTCCTGGATGCACAAAGGTGTGAACGGAGGTATGACAGCTTGGATGGGGAAAAGCTGAAAGAAAACACGAGACAGGAAAAAGGAAAATAAGCAATCCAAAAACCAGCAGAGGGTAAAATGTTGACAACATATTCTCATCCCTTGCAGGAGGTCTATATGCACACTCCATATACAGCTAGTAGAGAGTCAGACTCAAAGACATATTTGAAATATTTTGTTAGGTTTTTGGACTCTAGTTTGATTTTTGCTTCTCTAATTTCCAGTCATTTTCAGATTTGTATGGTTTGAATGTCAGGTTTCACTTTTAGGGCGGGGACACAGAGAAATAAGTATTTTTTTAAACAGTTCTTCATCTTTTCTTTTTTTCCAGAAAGGAGAGACGGTGAAACGAATACGAGAAGAGGTAAGGAAGCTTTACCATGTCAACTTTTTAGCGCCTGCCTTAGTATTAGTATGCAGGATTAACTGTATGCACAGCAAGTTACGCAATATGCAGGAGAAGTGTTTTTGAGTGACTAGCTGTGTGCATGTTCAGCCAAATCTCTTCAAATGTCTCCTTTCTCTTTGACCACACGTCCAGTAGGATTATTTCTGGAGGACAAAATAATTCAGTGTCAGAAGGTTTCTTACACTGTCTCAGCTTTATAGTGTTTGTGTTTATTAATAATAATAGTGAAACTCTGTTTGTGAGTCTGAAAAGCACACCGAACAGGAACATGGTCCAAATTGCCTTTTGGGCATTAACTGCACCTTTTCAATTTAAATCATCGCTCTTCATGATTCACGACCTTATCTCTTGCTACTTTCCTTCCTACCAAATCCCTTTTCTTCCCTGAAACAACTGCCGTTTTAATCTCCATCTGCCCCTCCATTCCCTCTCCTTAAATCTCAAGGGTGCAGCCAAACTAATGCCGCTTGGTTAACTCTTAGTATTAAAACGTAATTAGGTTGACACTGTTGCACTACATTTGATTCTTTCTCTGGCTGTGAGGCTTCTATGTCTTACTTTATGAGGCAGAAGGATAAACAGAGGAGAGGAGTAAGGTCATTGGACAATGTAGCCCTGCATGGCTGCTGGATAAACCATCCATCCATTCATTCATTCATCCTGTTATGGCCTTTGTTGCTTCCCGACTGCATAGGCCTCATCCTGTCACTTGCTCCTCGGGCCTTAAAAAGTCAGTGGGAGCATGACTCAGTGGAGTGACTGGAGAAAATGTGGCAGAGGTCAGAGCGCTGTCCGCTGTATGCTCATGTGACCTAAAATCAGAGAAACACAAGGACCCACACTGGAAGGAGAGGAGGGCGAGGGATTGATTGTCATAGAGCTAAACCCAGAGGAGAAACTCTATAAGGTTATTGGTCGGAGATACAGAAGTGTGCTGTTTAGCGTTTAGTCTCACCTCCTTTAGCTCCCTTGACTTTGTTATCTGTGGATGTTCTGGACTGTACAACATGTCACCCAACACTTTGAACACTTTTTTATAATTAAAACACAACCATACAAAAGTAAACAGAATAGGTTTACCTTTTGGAAAATAAACTTGTCTGCTCTTTTGCAAAGATAAATATTTGTATAGGTGCAGTCAATAGCCAGTTAGCTTAGTTAGCATAAGAAGCATAGTAAAATAGCGACCATGGCTGTGTCGAAAGCTTAAAAAATGTGCCTTAACTAGCACTTAGTGACACCTAACCTACATACTCGTTGTTGTTTCGGATTGCAGTTTGTGTATGGAATTAAAAAAACAAATAAAAAAGTTCATTAGCAAAATTTGAAGTTGTTGACGGTGGGAAAGCTTTGGACAGTGCTAGGCTAGCAGTTTCACTGTTAATATGTTTGTCTTTGTTTCAGCCCTTTTTGATCTTAATGAAGAAAAAGACATGAGCTAAAATTAGCTTAGTTAGCATAACAACTGGAAACAAAGATGACACAACTCTCTCCACAGCTAACACAGTCCACATTTCAGCGCTACCTAATTTAAGAAAGTAACACATTGTATTTTGTTTGTTTTTATCCTCACAAAAAAAACCAAGTAGTTGTTTGTTTTTTAATAGATTGTATAAAACATAGAAGTAGATGCAGTGACATCACCCATTAGCTAAGGGAGTTTTAAAGCTCAATGATGGCAGACGCCATATTGAAAATGCTTCAATCTGGGTTTAAATGTGACAAACGGGGCATTCTGAGCCAGCCTCAAGTGGACAGACGAGGAACTGCAGTCTTGCACTTTCGCATTAGCTTCATTTTCCGACACCAGAGGTTGCTGCTTGGTCACTATGCTAAACTAAGCTAAGTTAATTAACATGCAGCTTGCTTTAAAGTAGTTTCATGTTTACTGTAACCACCAGACATGAGAGTGCAATCAATGTCTTCATCTTAACCTCAGTTTAAAATGACAATAATAGTTACTGTATTTCTACTAACATCAAACTGACCTGTGTCTCCACAGAGCAGTGCTCGGGTCAACATTTCAGAGGGCTCTTGTCCAGAGAGAATCATCACCATCACCGGCTCCACAGACTGCGTCTTCAGAGCTTTCACCATGATCACGTACAAATTGGAGGAGGTAACTGTCAATGCAATGCAATGTCACATTATTAACTGAAATCAAGTCAACCAAAGACTTCTGTCTCACAAGGTTTTTTTAACAGATGAAACTAGTCATGGTGCAATCAGAAAATATACGTTGCAAGTTTCCGTAAGTTGTTAAAGTCTTCTTGAAGCCCAAATAATTTGTTTGTGAGAGGTAAAAAAAAAATTAGTAAGAAGCCATTTCACCAGGTTATTACAAGAAATCATTTCCTGAGCTTCATCTTGACATCACCACTAATGGGCTTTTATGGGTATCGATTATACTCTAAGCTGAAGTGATGGAAGGAAAAACTTTAGCAGTGTTTCATAGCACTCGATGTGCTTTCAGATACGATTACAGTGCAGAGGAAAATTTTGGATAAGTGCATTTAGCTGCTGTTGTAAAGCCATTTCAGAGAGACGTGTGTTGTACAGTAAATAAGTTGTTTGTTGGGCCATTTCACCTAAACGCTTCTATACTCTGACTGTCAGAGTATAGAAGCTTATTTGTACCTGTTATTGAGAGGGATTTGTATATTTTCTTATCGTCTTCTAATGAGCTATAGATGACGGGTTCCTCCTGCTTTGAATCTCCATGGTGACTGTCCATCAGCGCACTAATTAAAATGGCAGAGTGAGGAGCTGTCTGCACTCTGATTCAGCATCACTGCGGACTCTGGCAATAAAACAGGTGTTCCCTGCTCAGGTCGACAGTCTTCAGTAAACACACGCTGGCTGGGAGCACCGAGCAGGATTCATTAAAGATCGCTCCCACACTCACCTCTTTTCAACCTCTTGAGTTGCCATGGCAACGTGTTGGCTGACCCACAGCGCGCCACACTTCCACCATAGTTGAGTTATTGTTTGTGTGACACCTTTAATTAAAAACAAAGGGGAATAATCTGCTTTTTTGGCCAGTGAGAATTAGACTTGGCGTTTGTTTCTGTTTCGATGGTTTCACGAGTACACAGGAGCTCACGCTCACTTACTTCTTTTATTTGGCAGATGATCACTTGTGTGCTAATTGTGTGTGTTTTTATCTGTGTTTTATTGAGGAAGAGCCCCCCAACTGCTGCCTCATGAGTGCAAGATTATGCAAATGAAGTGATCCAACAATGTGAAAGAGATATCCTAATAACACACTAAATACAAAAACTGTATCATACATGTATGTTGTTTCGAGATGTTGAGGCACAGCATGCATGAAAGCAGCTTAATCTGTCTATATTGGGGTTCTAACCCACCAGCAATGTAATATGCTTTAGGGATTTAAGCCCGAGCAGCTCTTTGTGTGGCAGTGCTCTTATAACCCGCCGTCTTATTTCCGCCATTTCGCTCTGTTTGCAAAGATGGCACAGTAAAGTATGCGAGTGTTCACAGTTGTTAAGTCGAGGCTCATATTTTTAGATCAAATCCAGAAAATGACGCCCAGAGTCTTGTGATTGTACAGACGAGCTACTAATGAGACGAGACGTCAGAGAGCCTGATCCGCCTCACTAAATATAGACACGGAGCAGAGACGCACAAGAGCCACATCAGAATACGCTTTTTAAATTGAAGGTTTACGGTTATTGGAAGCATTATGCAGTTTTCTTCATAAGTTAAATCCCCTGAGGTTAACACATCCACACTGTCCCCTTCTTAAGTCAAAGTGTACAATTTTACTGCAAACACAAACTGTTCAAAAACAAGCAGCGTGCTCTGCATTCTGTCACGTATTTGTTGTTGTTTGAGCTCTGATGGGAAGAGAGGCAGTGGATCTTATTTACATTTCAAAGCTTCACAGAGAGACACAGTTCATTAATTAAAAGCTCAATCTCCACCCACAGCAGAGACGCAGGATGTTTGCTATACCTGCACTGTGAAACACACCACACGGTGAGCTTCTCCATCCTTATTCTGTTTAGACACGAACTAACCAGTCTGTACAATACATGAACAATATATACACGTAGATTACATGGAAGTAGTATGGGCATGTTTTTCCTTCAGAACAGCCTGCCACTGAAATCTCCCTATTCAAATATGTCCCTTACTTCACTCCTCTAGCAAACACGGGGAATTTTAAGAGATGTATGTCAAGTATATGAATTCAAATGAATTGTTCCACATTATGTGATGTAAACAGGCAGCTGGAGCCGAGAGACAGTTAGCATAACTTAGCCTAGTTTAGCCCCATAAAACCGCACCTTCTGCTGACTTTAGGTCTAGTACAGGCGTAACGACAAACACGTTGTCATGCGATACTTTTTGAACATGAGAGGTGTGCAGATTGTCACCAGCTGTTAGTAGCTTCTTTCAGGCTTTATGCTAGGCTAAGCTAACTTGTTATCTTTCATATTCTCAACAAACTCAGAGCAAGGAAACATAAAAGCACATTACCTCTAAACTGAAACGTATCTCAGAAAAATGCGCATTAGCAATTGAAAATTTGAGTACAATATTGTGTGAATGTAAAAATCTTCACATTGTATGGCTCTAAGTGCTGTAACTTTAAAAAATGGCTCACAAATAAAAGAAGAGCCTTTCATAAAAATGCACACATTCAGTTGATTTCAAAAGAAATCCCAAGGTGACTAGTTTCAGGCTGCTTGCAGAAGGTGCTCTGCATCAGTCTTCTGTAGGCAACTGAAAGGCACAAAGCACTAAATGCTCAACAGCGTTTGTTTCCCCTTTAAGCCTTTCATATGAGGATTGTACAGCTTTTCAGAAACCCACGATGGACGGGATTGCATACATTACAAGTCAGCCTCCTATGGATTTGAGCATACATGAAAAATCTGCATGCAGGAGTTAATTAGGTGCAAATGCTGGATTGGTCTTTGCTCACGCTGCCTCCCAGCCAAAGCTCCACCTGACACTTCCAGTATGGATCCTGTTGGCTTTTTTTTTCTGTCGTTCAATTCATTTTGATTCAGTTTAAAGTGAGCTTGGCTGCCTCCCGTGTGTAGGGTCCCTGCTTTGCACTTCATACTGCTGAGGTAATGCTAATAGGCAGTGATATGTTGCCTTGGCTCAACATGATTCAGCATAATTGGCGATCCACTCACATTTTTGCTGTTTGATTTCCAATATTCAAAACTGTCAGCCAAGTTTCTTAATGATTGAAGACTTGATGAAACTGAAATTGAAAGTGTATTTAGATAAATGTGAATCCCAAATAGACGGAATAAAATGAGCTGGAATCAAATTCATTTCTGCACTGTCCTAATTGTTGGGAGTTAATCCCTCCAGTGGCTTTTCTCTTTGTCCCTTTCCTTCTTCACCCCCGTCTGCTTGATCTGTTTCCACTGGGAATCTCTTCCCCATTTCTCTCCTACATCTCACCACTTTTCCTCTTTGCTCATATCCCCCTCCAGGACTTGTCTGCGCTGGTGGCCAACGGCACCATCAGCTCCAAGCCACCAGTCACCCTGCGGCTGGTCATCCCTGCCAGCCAGTGTGGTTCTCTCATCGGGAAGGGAGGGGCAAAGATAAAGGAGATCAGAGAGGTGAGCCGGAATGCAAATCTACTCCATCCTCTTCTTCCAGGAAGGTTCAACACTGAAATATGATGAGAACAAAGCTCCCGCAGATGTGGGGGAAAAAACTGCAGCTAGAGAGGAGAGATATATCATTTACAACAATTCTGCTCTGCTGTGTATTTTGCCCTATCAGAGGGCCGTACAAGATGCCTCTATTCAGTATCAATTCAGTTACAGTTCACATTTGATCTGCTGATCTTAATTATCAACGGCAATAAAATGTATGAAAATGATGGATGTGACAGGAAGATTGGTTCAGATCAAATAAATAACCCACAAAGATGCACTAACATATTTATAAAGTAGTGAATAAAGAGTGTACACAATGCAAGCAAACCATGTGTGTCTGTACTGGCTGTTGACACACTTTGATGCATTGTGCTAAATGCTAACAGAAGCAGGCTAACATAGTCATCATGACAATGCGAAAATGCAGATCTTTGGCAGGTTTAATGTTCAACGTCATCTGTTTCGCAGTATAAAACGTAAACATTGTTTCTTAATCATGTTAATGTTTATGATGACGTGTGCTGCTGCCGTCTTGGCCAGCTCACCCTTTACCTGGTTAAATAAAGGCTAAATCGAAAACAAAATAAAAATTGCACATTTTTATTTTTCAAAATCAGAGGTCGAAGCCTTTTCAATGACTCTGCGTAAAAAGATGATTGTGTGGCAGTTTGAATTTCCCCTCAGCCGGTGAGATGCTTAAGGCACTAAGACGATAATTAGAGCAGATAAAATTACAGGGCAGTGATATACATATAGCAAACTAGAATTCAGCAACTACGTTGTTCCAGAGTTTAGGACTTGGATTGAAAAAGCCTCATCTCCCTTAGTTAGCAGTCTGGCTCTGGTAACCCCCAGAGACCTGCTATCATCCCGTCTAAGAGGGCACTCAGGCTCAAAGCGGTATAGACGCATATGATAAGAAGTCTGCTAATTTCAGTTCAACAATGACAGGTCTGGGATCAAAGTCAGGAGTATTCTTCCTATGTGGACTCAGAATCAAAATAAAGATTTTACCCAGTCCAAAGAATCTATCCAGAAGTGTGGACCAATGTGTGCACTTAAGGCTGACACCAGATCAAGTAATGGATTTAGACTATCACAGCACATAATTAGAGAGACAATGCAGCCTGGATAGATTCACTCCATACAACACTCAGTATGACTCAGCAGGGCCAACTTTAAAAGAGAAAAACCTCCTGACTACACTGATGCTCAGTTCAAAACATCAGGATTAGACTGATCAGAGCTCTGCTGCCAGAGACATCTGACTCTGTAACTTTAGCTTTGTACTGATCCACAAATAGAGTCCCTCTCATTTTCTGTGGTAAGACGGGTTTTTTTTATTGTCCCGTACATAACCCAAGTTTGTTTCAGTTACAGATTTGTTTTGTTTGGTTGCTAGAGGACACAAGCTCTCATATAGAAGCATTCTGTTACGTGTGTGGTTCAACAATAGCCTCCAGAAACACCGCAGTCTGATACAGACGTCGACAGTGAAGATTAAAAAAGGCACTGCTTCGTGCCTGCAGACATGCTTTATTAGAAATGAATCAGCTGGAATTGTGAGAATTAAATCTGCTGACCAGGGCTGACTTTTCATTTTTTGTAACCTATCCGGCCTTGACGATCAACAAACGAAATCTTGCTTTGTTTCTGTCGGTATTTGCGGGAAAAATATAAGGTCAGCAGAGCCAGCAGGGAGAAACACAGAAAACTGCCATGGCTGTATATAATCACCCCTGGTCTAATCAGTAGAATCAACCTTAATCTCTTTTTTTTAAACCCCTATCATTTGCAGAGCACCGGAGCTCAGATACAGGTGGCAGGGGATTTGCTGCCCAACTCTACCGAGCGAGGGGTGACGATATCTGGGAATCAGGAGTCTGTAATCCAGTGTGTCAAACTCATCTGCACGGTAATCCTGGAGGTAGGAAGTGTCCCATTTCTCTTTTCATTCACCTAGCTGACATTTTTGTCAGAGCTCTGGCACCGCTGCTGCGACGTGATGGAAATAATTGCTGTTAACGTGCATGTTTCATTTCCCCAGTCATTGTCTATTCCACTGCAGCAGAAGTTATTGCATTTTTAGTAGGCTGTCTTAGTCTTCTGTGTTATGTAACGCTGTCTCTGAAAGAAGTCGACTAGATATCGAGTGCTACAGAAGAGGGAGTCGGTTCCGCTGTCTTCATCTTACATAAAGGACGTACGCTGTTCCTTTAGTGTTTGGACCTCCTGTGCTTTAATCTGCCGGGTTAAGACATCACATGGAGCGGAGAAGGTGCCGCTCAGGTCAGAGCTCGGTATTGTTGGAGAGGACACTAAGCTGCTAAGAAAAAACAAACCGCCCCGCAGTGAAATCTGTCCACCTTTGGACAACAGCTCTCTTGAGAAAATCGAGGAGGAGATGAGAGAGAAAAAAAACAACCCCGAGCACAGTTTCTCCCTGTGTGTTCATGGAAGTGCACAAGTCCTTTTTGTTTTAGCATCGCAGCTGGACCTGACTGACTAATTGCTAGTTTGATCCAGTTTTCCAGGGCTTTCTTCAAAGGCTTCCAACTTTCATTAGGATTCTGTACCAGCGGCCGCTTGCTTTTGGCTCCAAGATTTAAATTATGCAAAGTTATACAAAGAATTTGCTGTGACTGCTGCGGCAGAAAAGATGCTCTACATTTTAAATCCCGAAACAGTATCGCCAACATTGCAGCCACTTGATAAGATATACAGTGTCGTGTACACTGTATAATCCCCCTTTTTTTTATTAGTGTTTGAAGTATTTTATCTTCACATTTCTTCTTGTCAGTGAATTCTTGATTTATCCAGAGGTTGAACCACTGCAGAGCCTGCAGCTCCAATGTAAACCGAAGCTCAGAGCTGTTATCCACAAAGAGCTCTCACTCCAACACTTCAATTTGTCAATGAATGAGTAATATAATCAAAAGAGAAACAAGGCGGGGAATACTGCCTGTGTCATTAGCAGTTTAGTTTGTCATTAATTGTTATTGTCTCTTTATGTAGTGTAACAGTATTTTTATTCCGTATTGCTTCACTCCTGTGGTGCTGAGGTGATTTCAGGGGATGAGCACATTCTTTCATGTCTGTAAAGTTACTGTGGAGGACATAAAACACCTCTGACTGTCGTCTTGTTTCTGAATCCATAGTCTCCCCCAAAGGGTGCCACCATCCCCTATCGGCCGAGCCCCTCACCAGCTACTGTCCTCATCGCAGGGAATCAGGTGAGAGAGCGAGACCTTAACACACAATGAGGCTCAGTCCATCATGATACACACAGCGCGGTGATTCTCACACTGAGCTGAATCCCCTTTTGCAGTTCTAGGGGCTTATCAGGGGTTAATAAAGCAGAGTATGAATCCTGCTTCTTGTGGGAACAATAAGAGAACTTTCAAGGTAGTTTGGCTTTCATAATCAGTGTTTGTGTGTGTAGGTCAAACAACATAAGAAATGTTAAAGAAGGTTTTAAAAGGGAGAAAAATGAGGTGTGATGTTATTCAAGTAAAAATAAAAAAGTTTATAAGGCGAGGATCTTCCTTTTTTTTTGCAGTTTGGACAAAGTTGAACATGTGTCAGTAAGGGAGAATAAAAATGCTAACAGCCCATGTTCTTGATATTTTTGGATGAAAGAATAATCGACTTGGGGCGCTGGGGGCGCGGTGGTTAGCGTGCACGCCACATGTGGGGAGGCTGTGGTCCTCCAGGCGGGCGGCCCGGGTTTGGGTCCGACCTGTGGCTCTTTCCCCGCACGTCATTCCCCACTCTTTCCCTCATTTCCGACTCTATCCACTGTCCTATATCTCCAATACAAAAAAAGCCCAAAAACTAATCCTTAAAAAAAAAAAAAAGTAAGAATACTCGACTGGATTCCTCCAAGACATGTATTGATTTTTACAAACTAAGAGGGTTAAATTTGGCTCAACACAATCAGGAGTCTACAGTCATGCTGATAGCGCTGACAATCTTACTTCCAATTACTACAGTTTGTCATCTTACAGATGTTTAGCAGGTACATTGTTTACTATTCTTACCTTCTTCCTTTAGCATAATTAGCATCCTAGCTTAGCACTTAACACATACTATAGCTGAGAGTGATGAGAACAGCATTGCTTGTCTGACATAAAAAAAAAAAAAAAATCTGATCTGGAAGGCCAGCAAGTTGTACATGGAGTTCTTTTTTTAGCTTTTTGCTGTCTTTAAACTAAAGTTATATTTACTAACATGTTGACCTGTGAGTGGAGTCAGAAGAAAAGTTGATGGATGAGCAAAGTTGTTGCGATTGATTCAGTGGGAAACATGAATATGCTTCGTTCAGTTTCATAGCAGTGCTACCAATAAAGACAGAAAACAATGAAATCCCACCACATCCAGAGAGGAAAACAATTCCTAGCCCTCCATTGACTCTGTATTCTGGGAAGGTTCCTTGTTTTCTCTTTTTTTTTTTCCTCTGATAACAAAAACAACAACAGTGGTCTGAAATCTGCTGAGTGGCTGGATGCACTACCAGCAGGGTTAAGAACCCAAAGCTAAGCATTTGTAAGCTGTGACAGTAAAAGTGAACCTTTACGAAGACTGAAGTGGATACAGGCAATAAGACGAGATGCATCAGCAGGAAGAAGAGGAAAGCTATGGGACACTTGGTACGCCTATGTGCACGGAAAGCCTTGGTTGGTGCTCTTCTCATGCCAAGCTTTTATTAGATCTTTTATAACATCGGGGATGTAACTTTCAAAGAGCTGAGCGTATATGCCTTGATTATTATTTTATGAGTCACAGTTGCTCGTTTGGCGAGACGATAATGTAGAAGTTGAGGCTTAAATAACGCGATGCAGTGCCTGGTGTGGATCACTGTATGATGAAATGGACACATTACCTGGGGATTGGTAAGATTGTTGTAAATGTCAATGTGTTTCACCTCTGGCCCTTCAGAAAGATCATTTCAGATCCTTATACATGAAACTTCAGTTATCTTCTGACACATTCAAATCTCTGGTTTTAAAGCTCCTGTGAGGACTTTTCATTCAGTAATGAAACAGACGGAGTCATTACATTTGGCTATATGACCGACAAAGCAAACAAGAACACTCACTGAGCAGATTGATCGTTTCTCTGCAGTTATTTGTCCCCCACTGCTGCCTCTGTAGTGGTATAAAACAAGTCGATTATAGGGCAGCTCAGTCTGTGGAGGGTTTTTTTTTTTTTTTCAAGATTACTTTTTGGGCTTTGGGCATTTATTTGACAGGACAGATATATAGAGAGAGGGTTGGGTAAGTCATGCACCAAACAGCATCCGGATCAGGAGTCGAACCTGCGACCAGTGCAACCAGGACTGGAGCCACTGTCGGCCTTCATGGGACGCCTGCCCTGCCAAGTGAGCTAAACCAACGCTCATATCTAGTCTTCGAAACATTTACCTCAAAACCAGCTAACATCAGCTGACTGTTTTTGTATTGTCCCCCCGATGGTGGAGAAACAAAAACAATTTGTTATTTTTAAACTTTGACCTGATTTTGACACAAGTTGAGAGTAAGGGCATCATTGCAATTTCAGGATTCAACCTCTGGGTGCCATGAATGGATCTACTAAACCTTGTGAAAATGTATTTAAAAATTGTAGTGATATTTCAGTAGTTTTTTTTTTGGGGTGGATTTTATTTATACATTTTGAGTTTAACCAACCAATCAGCACAGTTACAAAGGAAACACCCAACGCTCACGGGCAAAGGAAGACAAAAAGGAGTACGGAAAATAAAGCACCCAATACAGAGAAAATGACAACAAACATGCTCTTGTAGGATACCAAACAAAAGAGTTGGTAACAAAATCAGCACTGACTGTGAAGCAGTCACAGTGTGTCTCATTGATTTAGGATGGTACATAAATACGAGGCTCCTGCCTGCAGAGGAGACACATCGGTTTGTACAAAGCTTATACATTAAATACAACAAGACTGTTTGCCACATTTTGTCAAAGGTTGGAGAACAGATTCTGTAATGCTAATGTGGCTTTTAATTTTCAAGACCAGGAGATTAGCATTTGCGGCTGACACGCTAACTTTCAAAGCCTACACAAAACTCAAAATCAATGTGAATGAAGTCAGGGAGAGGGTTTCATTATTGATCAAATCTTTTTTTTCTTGGCTCGTGTGGTAACAATACTCGTGTAGGCGCTCCTTGGTGGGGGATTGGGTTTTCGAGTGTGTGTGCGTGAGAGTGGGGTTGAGTGGTGCAGATGCGGCTGTTTGAGAAGGGACAGATATCCGCCCTCCCATGGAGCAAGTCACAAGATTAGGGGAGTGAGCCTGGAGGTCTGCCTGCCGTCTCCTGCAGCTCCAGCAGCAGCCAGATATTCTGCATAGCTGTCAGCAGTTCTGACGCCGTTTGTGCTGCCTCAGACTCCGCTCAATTTACCGAATGGCTTTGTGTTTTTGATATTCCCCCGTAATAAGCTATCAAATTAAACCCGGGGCGAGGCACTGGTCACTGGGAGAGGCTTTTATGAAGGCTGCGCAGTGATAAGGGATGTTTGTATAATTTGTCAGAGGAGGAAATGAAGTGGAATGGGAAAGGGTCTGAGGATGAGTCATGGCCTATAAGCCTGTTAGGTGTGCTAAAGTGTCAGAAATGCAGCCTCCAGAGACCATCTCAGGACAAATCCTATCTGCACTGAAAGCCTTAAAAAATATGGAATTGGAAGTAATAAGTCATTATTTTTATGTCACATTTTCTAAAGAGGGTTTTAGCTAGTGAGCGCATATTTCCACTGACATCACTCTGATTGCTAAAGTAAAGACTGTAAACTGATATAAACTAGGGCTGGGCAACATATCAAGTATTTAACATCAATCAATATATTGATTACAAGATACAGGCTAAGACAGCATCGCATATCCATATAGATTATGTTGCGTTAATGTAACATTATACGTTTCTTCTGTAGAGTCGCCATTGTGCCTGTTTCTCCTCTCCCTGTCTGTCTCTCTTCACGCTGCACCGCCTCTCTTCCGCCACCAGGGAAACTCAAAAAACTGCTCCTATAACAAAATACACAGCTGTGTATGTTTTTATGCAGGAGAGGAACATTTGTTATGTATTTTATTTTATTTAGGGAGCATTTTAATTCATATTTCTTGTCCATGTTGACATTGTGCAGCAGGCTGTGAATAAAAATACCTGTGTGACATTTGGCTCATGTGGATTTGACTTTGAACTAACTTTGTTTTTCTTACTCCTTGTATGTGTCACCATTCAGCTTTAAAAATATTGAGATGTCATTTTTTTGGTCTAGTAAAGATATTTCAGTGATATATTTCTCATGTCTTCTTTCTTGTGTTGTAGGTGTTTGAGGCGTCAGAATTTGCACCCCACCCTCTGTACTCAGTCACCCAGGGGGGCCTGGACCTACAGCAGGTACCTGGTTGAAAACTCTGTTCCTCTGAATTTCAAAAAACTCTCTCTTTAAAAATCTGCTCACATTTCTCCAACATTGTTCTTTAACTTCATAGTGAAGTGCAGGCATCACTTTGAGGTCCGTGTGGATTTGTGTGCTGAGTGAGAGCGAGGTCTTATGTTGCATGTCCAAATTTACACAGTCCATCATCTGGCACAAGGCATTAAAAACAACAGCTGAACGTAAGCTGTAGCTATTGTTCTCCCCCCCCCCCCCCTGTCATAAGAGCTATAACCCCCTCCTGAAACTCGATGCCATCACACAGCACCACCGCAGCTCCGCCGGCTCTTCTTTGGTCCTGGCCAGCTCTGCACCAGAAACATTTCAGCTTTACGGATATTCCTCCCATGACAGCAATAGCAGATGCTGTCATGATATCAGAACGGGAACATAAGCCTCTGACAAATCAGGCTTAGATTAAAAAAAAAAGAAAAGAAAGTAATCATGAATAATGATTTCTAAAAAGTTAACAGTTTTGATCACTCATGCTGTAAATGAGGGGATTATTGCCTCTGATTTGATCTGTTTTTGTTTGTTTTTCCCCCTAATAAAAACAACGCTGTAATGCGCTGATGCACTATAATGGTCAGGATCTCCTCTTCACTTTATGACCACGTAGGAATACGAGCCAGACTGCTGGCGTCAGGAAGAATTGAATTAGAACAGAGACAGAGACAGATAGAGAGACAGATAGAGAGAGAGACAGATGGATAGTTGAGTGGATGGATGGATGGGTGGATAGATAAATGGACAGATGGATGGAAGGATGGACAGATGGATGGATAGATAGATAGTATATAGGTGGATGGATGGACAGAACTGAAGTTGAAGTGAGGGTTCAGTGAGTGCGATTGTGTTGGGGAAAGAAAAGGGGGTTAACATATGTGAGTCTGCATTATTCAGTATACGGGGGGGAGGGGTGATGCTGCAGGTAGAGCGGAGACGACGAAAGAAGTAAGAATGAGCGAGAGACGTTTCTGCAACATACGGAGCAAATACAGGTCAAATATTGACGATTGTTTCTTAGTGTTCTTACATGAATAAAAAAACAATCCGTCTTCAATAAGAAGGGAAAGAAACTGTTTGCATTGATTGACGGTTTCTGCCCTGAATTTGACACGACTCGCAGCTAAGTGGCAGGATTGTGTTAAAAGAACAGTTACAGCTCAAAACAGGAGCTACAAGCATCTAAAACATGCGTCTAACAAATCTTTTAAAGGGGCAGTACACCTGAATGATTTACCTCTTGTCGTATCCCGCAGATCATACAGATCATTTGAGCTTTATTTGCCCTGATAGCTTCATGGTGGCTGTTTTCATTTTAATAAGATCATTGCTAAAGACATTTTCATTTTTTTAAACTCTAGCTTAGCGGTTTGTTACTCACTGAGTTTCAAGTATGAGTATGTGATAATTAAATGTCATAGATGTTTATCTTCTCTGTATCTGTGATTGGTGTTTGACACTTTATCTACCTCAATAACAAATAGGTCATTTGGATTTCTGTTATTCATCTGAGTAATAAGTGATGTCTCATTGATCCTGAACTTTAGTACTGTCACTTTTCAGAAGGACACACTACACTTCTCTTTGCTCTATACATGCTTTAAATAAAAGAACGGTTTATTATGCATTCATCTTTATCAGCAGTGATGTTGCTATTGAGCCCCAAACATTGGACTTAATTAAAAGAACATAAAACACACACAAAGAAGAAACATTGAACATGCCGAGTATTCCAAAATGATTTTTTTTTGTCCTCCCAAACTTCTCTCAAAATCGACCTAACAGTCCATAAAAGCTGCCCACACTGAGCTCTGTGGAATCTACCAAGTAACGGGTACACTCTGTCTAGAAAGAAATGTTCCTGCTAAATATTTTATATTCCATCTTTTATGCTGGGAGAACAAACTTCCATTAACCTACATTTCATCCGGTTGGAGGCGGAAACTCTGACGTTCTTTCAAAACCTGGACAAAATAACCCTCTCTCTGGCTTCTGTCTGCGCCGAGACAGACGTGTAGATGTAAGCCATCAAATTTGCTCAGTGTGATGGAACACCTCCCCCTCTGTATGAATTCAGGGCTGAAACCATAACTACTAATTTTTCTTATTGTAAAGAACTGGCTTGTATTGACAATGAGGCACTTCCATTAAGAGGCTGCAGATTTATGGCCTGTGTGTGATGTTTTATTGCTGTAATTTACCTAATGCAGGATGCTCTACTGTTCCAGGCCTACACTTTGCAAAACCAATACGGCATTCCACACTCAGAGGTACGGCCATTCGTGGAAATATTATAATTGAATACAGCACGAGTAGTTGGTGGTTGTAGTAGTGCATTATGCTCTGCTTTCTGTTCTGCAGCTGGCTAAGCTACATCAGCTGTCTATGCAGCAAGGCCTGAGTCCCATGGCCCAGCCTGCTTCCACCATGATACCTGGTATGTATAGCTCAAAGCACAAGTCACTATAAGTTCTGGATTGTCTGACAGACAATCAAATAGTAGAGTTTGGCTTTCTTCTTTGCACTGCTCTTTTATCTGTAACTTGTCTCCGATTTTCAACCTGTATTAGACATGAGAAGAAAAGAATCGCTTACATTAGCCGCACTGATTATGAGCTTGTGTCAGTGAGCAGGGAGGAGAAGAGGCTTTATAGCTCGCTCATAGAATCTATTATATTCTATGTTTTTTTTTAAATTCCTGTCTCGTGAATAGTGTTTTTTTGTGAGACTTCACTGACTAAAGGAGTCGAATGAATAATAAAATGTCTGATATGTCAATTTTATTCAGTGGATGCTTGTATTTTCTCTCATCAGGGATGGACTCCAACTCTCAGACATCTCAGGAGCTGCTTATTCCCAATGATGTAAGGAGAACAACGACTTCCTTTTATGGTGTTTATTCTCTGTGATGTTTGTGTTGTTTTCGACAAAGGAGGAAAAAACAGGAAATCGTCGCTCATCTCGCATGTTCACAGCACAGGAGCAGAGATTTTTAGATGCAGTAGCTGCAACTGCAGAGACTTCAAAAGAGATGGGAGACATGTTGGCAACTTCCTAATTATCCCCATTATTCTAACCTCAGACTAACCCAAGGTTAAAGGGATTCTGAGCTGATATGGATCCTTTGGCATTATTGTCTGTGCTGCAGTTGCAGTGTCTTAGAGTGACTCCCATGAGTGCTCAGTAAATCCTCTCATGTTCCCTGACCTACTTAGAGGCTGTCTGCTGTCAAAACAGCCAATAAGAAAACAGACAAAGATCCTTTCCTCTCTTCACTTAGTCTTAGCCTCCGCTAGGGTCTGATGAGATGTCTCTCCAATCTGAGAGTGGAAATCACAAATACTGAGGATTACTTTAATTTTTTGGGGGCCAGTTTTGCTTTTATTGGATAGTACAGCTGAAGAGACAGGAAATGTTGGGAGGAGAGAGTGGGGGAGGAGAGAGTGGGGGATGGCATGCAGCAAAAGGCCAAGGATTCGAACCCACGGTCGCTGCGACAAGGACTACAGCCTGTGTACATCTGGCGCCCCCAGAGGTTCACTTTAAAGGACAGTCACTCAGTTTCCCCTCACACGGTCACTCTCCGAATATATCGGCTTCTTTTCGACAGAAAGCATCTGGCTGTTAATTGCAGTTATTTGCTTCCTATTGAATTACATTTTAGAAAAAAAGAGAGAGAAGGAAAGCTCTCTTCTGAGAGAAAAATAAGTAATGAGGCCATTTATAATGTATGACTTAATCTGCAGATGTTATCCCCGGTACAAAACACAATCACAAACATCCAGAAGAAGGAAATATTGTTCTAAAGATGAGTCTATGACAATGTGTTAGTCTTTCTCATAACACCTTCTGACTCCACCAAGCTAATAACTTCCTAATAAAGACATCAAACATTTCGTTAAACAGCTAGGCATTGTTGTTTTTACCAGAAGTCACTCAGATGGTAGTAAATGGTGTATTTTCTTGTTTGTTTATTTAGCAGTGGTGTAACAAAATAATGAAAATACGCTCACGTTAAGAAACATATTCACAGGGGGCTCACTGGTGTGTATTTACAGTTCTTTTGTAGTTTTCTAAAGGGGTATTTTTAAACAGAAAGAAGACCGGTACATTATCAGCCATATATTGCAGTTTTCAGTTATGTTTTTCAGCAATGACGAAACGGTCATTTCTGTCATTAAAATACTTTTTAATGACTTTTTTTCATTTAAAAATACAGAAAAGAGATTGATTAGGTTTCTCTGTACTGTATGGGATACATGCACAACCCCTCAGCCACATTTTTAAAATGCCTGTAGGTTTTTTTCCCTCTATGTAAACCCCCATGTGGCGAGTGGCACAATGCATCAGAGGACAGAGCGAGTCCAGTTCTATATGTGACAGGGACAGCTGTAAAAGCTCCAGCCATTGTTCCAGAAGAGAGGACTTACAGCTATGACTGAGCCTCCTCAGCCCTCACCGCCCACCCCCGCCCCCAGCCAACCGAGCTCCGACCACACAATCCGACTCTGTGTGCTCACACACTGAACACTGAAGAAGACTTTTCCACATACACACAGATGCATTTAAAACTGCTAACACCCCCGTCAGCAGTATATACTGTACTTCTTCTGCGCGACGAAGATTTAGCCTGAAGAAAAATGGCTGCACCCTCAACATCCCATCCCTCTTCCTGTTGTCCTTTCAAACGACTGCCTCAGCAGGAACTCAACAATATATAGGCCACTTGTATGAAGAGCAGAAGCAGCTTTAATGATTGTATGCTCAGGAAAAAATAATCACCACAGCCAGCATACCTGAGGTGCCTCCTGTGTGATTTATTTAGCTCCGGCTGCATTTTTTACGTGTTTTTTTAAGGTTGTTCATACAGGAATGCTGTTGTCTGAGGTCATGAGTACCAAAGTGGTTGAGCTGTTGACAGCTGGCGTCTATTGACAGCTGCTTTAAAAGCCAGCGTCCAGAGGAGATTCTTGGTCTCAGTGGGTGGGGGGGGGATGTTATCTGTGATTTGAGGTCCGTAGTGGCCATTGTCTCTGGAGTTGCTCTTTAGGCTGGTCGCTCTCTGGCTCCGCCCCTTCCCTTGAATAATCTGCTGAGCCAATAATAGCTGGTCGGACCAACCAGGTCGCTGTGTGACAAATCAGACTTTGTGGAACAGGCTGCTTACTTCTCAGGAAAGGAATGCAGGGACAAGTGTGGCATGAACATTGTGTATGTGCACGTGTGTATTTCTACCTATGTGTCAGCCACCGTTAATCTGCCAACACACACACAGACTCAAACACAAATACGACAAGTACTTCATCACTGTCTGCCCCACTCACATGCATATCTGGCAGCATAACCCTGTCACTGAGTCCTGACACCCTGCACTTGAGCTGATATGCACTCCTCCGACTCTTGCTCTGTTAAATATCTAACAGCGTTAATAGGCGGGGGTCCAGGTTGGCTAATGAAAGCACAACAAAGTCATAATGTATTTTGAAGTACAATAAAAACCCATGTCGTTGTCTAATCTACTCCCGGCAGAGAGAGAGAGGCCGACGGGACTGTACATTATATATTAGAGTTATTTTCCCATTATGTTTTTCCATTAGTGTGGAGATGCATCTCGCCAGCGTGTGTTTGGGAAGTGATTTGTTTGGGAAGTCATCACCACTCTGAGGAATCAATAACCTTTTAGCCACTCAGATTAATGAGAGGCAAATGTGGCTTCTCTCGTCTCTTTTACCGGTGCACGTGCAGAAGCAATTAAGGGAGACTCAGGGGTGGAGGGGTAAGAGGGGAATAAGTGGTTTTGACATGCATGATGGATGAGCAATCCACTGAAGACAATGTAATTTCAATTTTTGAAGTGGTTTGCTGTAAGTCAGCTGAACGGTGCTGTACACTTCTGTTTTTTGTTCTTGTGTTTTTGCATTTCCCCTTTTGAAGTCTGTTAAATCATTTTCATCTCAGGCTTTATTTATTTATTGACCCCATTTCTTGTAAAGCATAACCATTCCTCTTCAGTGCATCTATAGAATGATTCATTTTTCTATTCAACTGAGCAGATCTTTCTCATCTCTATTCCTCTGCAGCTGATCGGCTCGATCATCGGCAGGCAGGGCACTAAGATCAACGAGATCAGGCAGGTTTCCGGAGCTCAGATAAAGATCGGCAGCCAGCTGGACGGGACAAGTGACCGTCATGTCACCATCACAGGAACACCAGTCAGCATCAACTTGGCCCAGTACCTCATTACCTCCTGGTAAGACCCAGTGTACATAAATCGAACGAATCATGCAGAGTACAGGCCTGAGAGAGAGGCATTGTTTGAAAGGGTCAGAGGTGATTCGATAGAGTGATACGTGATAATGAGGTATGTCTTTGTGCTGCTGGTAATTGGCCTCGAGGGAGTGAGTGAAAGATTGGTTGTGTTGCATGACAGAGAAGCTGTTTAGTTGAAATTCAGTGTCTTCAGTGCAGCTCTGGCATAGTGTATTTAATCAACTATTCAGATTTTTAAATATTGTAACAAAATACAAGACGAAAGCTTATTGTGCTCAACAAATGACAAAAAAAAACAGAACAAATCTTACCCTATAAAAGTAGTCTATACAAATCAAATAAGTTAAACTAGTAAATGGAATACAAAGTAAAATAAATGAGACAGTGTAGAAATTAGAACATCAACATGATAAATTGGTCAGTGACTTTAATAACGACAATGACAATAAATAAAGATGAAATATTTACCCCGTTTTCTTTTGTATATATTCAGTTAATTTGGGACTGAAAAATAAAATCCTGTTGCAGGAAAGATTGTGTCATGATTAATGCCATCACCCTCAAATCCTGTTTATTACTTTTTGTCAGAAACAGAAGAACATTAACTCGTTTGTTTTGTCCAGATTAGCTTCACATCCTGCATGTACATTATAAAACTCAATAAACAGTAACTGAATTGGAACGTCATCCCCCTGATTCATGTTTGCCTCACGAGTGGTAGATCACACAACATACGTTTTTGGACAAAACTCAAAAAAATCACAAGGTAATTAGGACATAATTTCTCACAAATGTCCAACAGGATAAAATCATGAAGTGATAACATTTGATGTCTAAAGTGTTTTAGATCAAATTTACTGTGACATCTTCATGTTCGCAAAACACATTTCCCAGGCAAATATCCAAAGCTACAACTCAGGAACAAAAGGAGATATTGTGACCTGCTCCTCTGCTAGTCCATCACAAGCTCACTGGTTATGCTGATTTTGAGCTTCAGGTGGTTGTCTTGGTACCATGTGATGAAGCTCTCTATCAGTCCTCTGTGCTCCTCCATAAAAATAGTCTCTAAGCGAAGACAGCATGTTTCTCACTGGAAGAGAAAACTGTTGGCTGAAACTATTTCTGGCAGCGAACAACATTCAAACAGATATACAGTCATGTTTCAGTGCAGGGTACATCACTCTTACAGTATCTGAGCTGGTACTCAATACTATTGTCAATACTTTGGAAAACAAAGCAAAGTTGTGCAGCTTCATTTGTTGATCTGTCGAAAACATTTTACTCTGTATACTGTGAACTATTACTGAAATAATGAAGAGATATTTTAATAGAAATAAAAGTTTTAAGATACTCCAAGAATAATCTAACCGATCAAATGGTGAAACAAATAGCTAACAAGGCTAACAAGTGGTCTTAATCAGACATTTCAGAATTTTCAGAAAGTGGTGTCCCTCAAGGTTCAAGTTTAGGTCCTTTTTTATTTTCTATGTGCAACATAAGGTAAGGCTTTAAGTACAGGCTCTATTTTAGCTTTATGTGGACGACACCGTGGCACACTCAGATATTCCCTCTCTGAGCCGTGCTTCACTAACTTTAATATCTACAAATAAAAAGTATTCATTTTATTAAAGCTCCTGTGAGGAGTATTTAGCTGGTGATGAATCAGACTGAAATGAATACTAATGACTTACTAAAGCAGACGAGTCCATCAGTGAAAGGTTGATTATTGCTATATAGTTGTATAATATGCATGTCATCCCTGCCATGGGGTAGCTTTATCAAGGCAGCAACATCATGCTGCTAAAGTGGCTACTTTTCCTCTTCAAAAACGATTTGTTAGTTTAAAGTTCACGTTCACTGTTTACACATGTACAAGACAAAATCAGTAAAGAGATTAACCTTTCCGCTTTGGCCAGAGGGGTCGCCAAAATTGACACAACCAGAAAGTTCCTTACATTGGCTTTTAATGCCATCAAAGTGTTTGCTGCATTTATTATATGAGCCTGGATGAAACTTCATTGGGAGGGCACAACACCATGTTAAGGGTTTTTTTTATGAAAGAGTTAACCATTGACATCACTAAGACATGATTTTTCACATGTGAACTCCTGTTAACAGACCTTGTCAGTAGAGTTCCCTTTTAATAATGAGAAAGTTCCCACAGTGTTGCAGCAACAATGTAATCCTCTAATCTTCATTCTCTTTCTTGCCTCCATGTCTTCCCCTTCCTCTCCGCCTTCATAGTTTAGAGACAGCCAAATCCACGGCCCAGGCAGCCACCATGGCAGCTCCGGTCGACCTCAACATGGCCTTCACCCAGCCAGCCTCCCCAGCTGCCTCCCCCCAACCCACCCTGGCCACCGTCGGCGCCCTGACCCCGGCTCATATGCTGGGCAACCCGTATGGTGCCATGCCCCTCTCAGGCCTGCTGGGGGTGAAGTCCGTCCCCTTTCTGACTTTGTCCAGCCCAGCCCCTGCTGTGGCCGTCACCGCAGCGCCCTCCCACACCACTCTGGCCGCCTACACCGCCAAAATCTCCACAGCCAACTGCATCAAAAAGCCAGAGAGACAGAAGTTTGCTCCCTACTGATCCAGCTGCGTGTCTGGAGATGAATGACAGCTGCAGTGTTCTTCCACAATCGCCTGATGTAGCCATATTCGCGGGCAGAGACGCTCTTGACTTTTATTCTATGACGCACCAACAGAGAAGAGACCAATGGAGATGTGGGTAAAGCTATTAAAAGTTATTTACAGTTATAGATAATTTGTGAGTTTCCCATGCATTGATGGACTGCTTCATCTTCACCTCATCACTGTTATTGATCACTAAAAAAAAAGTTTGTTCTCTAACTTGAGATACATGTGTTCAGATATCAGTTTTTTCACGTGTATGTCAGGTTAGAGACCAGTTACAAGTATTTATCCCTCAATAAAATTTGTAAATTATACTCAGATGACAAATGCTCTCATGTATGATGCTTTTATACAATGTCTATGTTTGCCTCTGGAAGTTTTTAAGAAAATTTGTAAATGTCTGAGGGGTTGTTTTCTTTTCTTTCTTTTTTTTAATAATCTGTGCTATGGTACTGTACTTTACTGTTCAGTGTTATGTTCATTTTGTTGGATTTTATTTTGAATGTGCAACTTGTTTAATCTTTATTTATTAGTATTGTTTCATTTATTAAAAGTCTTTGTTTCCGGATATATTTGTGTCCTAGTTTTTATCTTTTTTTTTTTGTGGCACAAAAACATGTCAGCCTGTTCATTTTTCCTCCACAGGCAGTAGAAACAGTATTTGAACCCAATCAGTGTCAAATGAATAAAGCAGCAGCTGCACAGACACACATTTTTGAGAGGAAAAATGAGGACACAAAGAGATTCGATGCCGGATCCAGGTTCTTTTTGTTTTCTCTTTTAAGACAGGCTGATGGCACCTTGTCTTTCCACTTGCCACCATTTATGAGAGATGGCTTTCACATCATTGTGCCCCTGTGCCCCAAACAATAACAGCAAAATGAGACAGAGCAACCCCAGAAGACAAAAGTGTTCTGCCTGCATACCAAAAAACATACAAGTGTGCACTAAAAAAACCCCCAGAAAATCACATACGATTCTGTGGGGAGAGAGCAGCGTATACTAAATTTACTCACTGTAAGTCCCTTAAGACAAAATACAGTGAGACATTTTAGCAGTGGAGTTTGTACGGGAGAAAGTAAAACGGCATGGAAATGAGAGGAGAAAACGAGAGGAGCCACAGTGATGCTGTAAAAAATGAAATTCAGTTTCTGCATCAGCATGCACCACAGCATCATCATCCTCCAGAGAGGCAGCGAGGATCCTTTCATCCTAACTCTTCTCTTTTTTCCCTTTTTTTTTTTCTGTCTGCATCATGGATCTGTGAGACATTGAGAGTGCACACAGTCCTCATTGTTACCAAAGACACACTCGCTTTCAAACAGACACACACGCGCACACACGCACACACACACACACACACACACACACACACACACACACACACACACACACACACAGCCCACGCCTACAACTCCAGTGATATTCAGCTGAAGTCCAACAAGCTGCGAGGCTAAAAGGAGGAGCCTTGAGATCTTTTAACATGAAAGGCTTTTTTATTTGATCTATCTATCTATCTATCTATCTATCTATCTATCTATCTATCTATCTATCTATCTATCTATCTATCTATCTATCTATCTATCTATCTATCTATCTATCTATCTATCTATCTATCTCTACTGACTATTAAAAAACTGTCAACATTAAAGCACAGCAGAACAAGCTAAAATATCGTTATATACCTTTTTTCGGTTCATAGCAGTTATCCTTTTATTATATTTGAAATGTGTGTTGTTTGTATTTTCATAGGGATCAGATCTTTTCTAATTAATCTCTATTAAGTTTTTCTGGGTCACATATGCCACCTGTAGGCCACACATCAGTACTGATTTCTAATCTGCTGGAAATTGACTTAGAAAAAGATCCATCCTCATAATATCTGTTTATACAATCTTGCTTTTTTTTTTCCGAACACACTGTGTTATTTAAGGTCTTAAAGCTAAAGTTCAACTGTCAGTGTGGCTGCAGTCTCATATATCAAGCTATGATTCATTTGAATATCAAAGTAGTGACAGTGTGAAGCTCGAGACGGGAAGAGCAGGGACCTTAGCTGTCACCGCGACCCAAGACTGACTTTTTTGTCTGTCTTTGATCACTTGTCGAGGTTGTTTCTTAACTACTGTACTCAAGTACAAGTTGGAGGTACTTGTGCTTTGTTGAATTTTCATGCTACGTAGTGACTTGTTAATTTTCAGATGCTGCTCATTACACTTTTTTTCCCCTCATTTGCTTTGACTCTGTTGTCACATGACAAGAAAACATGACATTTTTCACAGCACTGTGTAACTTGCGCAGAACAGAAAGAGCCTTTTGACTCTTTGCAGATGGTTTGACCTACTTAATCACTACTGTGATTTGCTGGTAGCTTAAACTATGAGCTCTTTGGCTTTACTTGTTTATAATGAAGCAATGGACTCTTCAAATCAGCATGTGCAGAGAGTTCACAGTGATACACATTAGTTGCCAGTTAGCTTCAGAGATGTAGAAACACAACATGGTTCAGTTGAAAAGCTGGATATGAAAACATGGAAGACAAGAATTCTAGAAACTGATGAATACACCCCTCTGTCATTCTGACTCGTAACATTTGACCAACAATGGCTCATGTCATGACTTACTCGTTGACAGAATACCTTCATTTTGAACAAAAACTGAATTATTTTGTATGGGTTTCAAACCTAATATCAGTAAATTACAGTGTAACTTCTTGGAGTGAATGTTGGTCGAATGAATCTTTGGTTCTAAGAACTTTTAAAATGTTTCAAGAAAGGCTCGTAACTGTAAAGATCAAACCATTACAGAGCTACATTATCGATCTGAATGGTTAATTTCCTCTGAACAGATGGCAATTATAAGACAATTACTCTCTTTTGACTCTGCTGGAGCATTTAGCAGCTACAGAACCATTTCATTGACTCAGGATTTAAAACATTCCTATCACAAGCTAGTTGCCAACATTGCCCGTAGATACTGGGTAGAAACTTTACTGTGTTTTAAACGTTTTTTTTTGTAATTGTTCTTAAAATAGCAGCCTGCTAAGCTGGGAAAAACAGAAAACAACACTATGAAAGCATTGTCAGTGAACACAAACTGCTCAGTTTGGCTTGACAGCTGAACAAAGAGCTGCACTTGTCTATAAAGCTCTGAAAAGCAGAGGGGAAGGTGCAGATTCAGGTGATTGTTTTTTTTGTAATTCTCTTTAAATTGTCATTTGGTTCATTTATATCAACATATCAAGGACCTTTAAAGGAGAAGATTCTCAATTCTCACTGCAGGAGCGCGCGCACACACGCACCCACACACAATCAGAACGGTCTGCATTTCACCACATTTACATCTTATTCATCTTTTTTTCCATGACAAACATCGCCCTCTACTGTCCACTCAACACACGGCTCCACATCACAGCATAGGAAATGTAAGGAGGACAGTTAGAGCTGATAAAAGATTGTCTTTAATGTTTGGCATCGTTAATGAATTCCATACCACAGCAGTTATGGGAGTAGGAAAACCACTTTTACAACCAAACACTTTTTGATCATGCTAACACCATATGTACAGGAAAGCACATTGAAAAGTGTATAAAGTATTTATATGAGAGGACTCAAAGTCAAGAACGGTGGAGACAGCCACAGTCTAATGGATTTTGTCCTTTTTTAAACATTGATTATAGATATTTATCAATTACATTGATCTCTGGAGTACATGTATATACACAAAACAACAATAAACCTTTTCTGGGCCTCTGCAATAATTCTCAAAAATATTTCACAATACTGCTGTATGTACAATAACAGAATTTACATTGAAAAATTCTATTGTACCTATATTTTGAGTATCTCTTCAGTCACTATTTATCTTCAACACCGCCAAGCTCACAAGAGACACTCGTATACTGTATTTAATATCTAACCTCAGGTCCGTCTCCATACTCAGTACAGCAGCTCATGCAGTACCCGGGCCTCCTGTCTCGGTACAGTTTCTGAAATATGTTCACACAACTGATGATCTCACATACAAAAATAGATGTTGTCTAGTCAGCTGACAACTTGATGTACAGAAACACAAAGCATCCACCTGCAGAAAAAAACAAAAACAAAAAACAACCAGGAAAACAAGTAATTGTTAAAATATTAGCTATATCCTTCCAAACCCACTTCATCACAATAAACAGCGCTTTTCTTCTGCTCCACAAAAAAGTAAAACCTCTCCCTCAGGCTTCTGAAACACATCTTTAGTTTTCACACAACAGAAGGTGATTGAGAAAGAGCCGCAGGCAGAAGAAGTATTATTAGCGCTACGAACCAAACAACAATCTGAAACCAAAGCGGGACAAAACCATACACAACATCACCATAGGTAGATATCTGATTTTTTCCTTCAGGGAGCATTTAGTGAGAATGAAAAGGATGGCGGCTGTCGCTAAATGAGCTTCTCACAGTCCGGATGAAAGGTCAAACTGCATTTGAGTGCACTTAAGGCAGGTAGGTGATTCCAAATGATGTCTGAGAGGGGGTTCACTCGGCATCTTGGGATGGGAGGGGTGGGGTTCAGACAGCAACTTTAAACTCAACGCAATGCCACTGCAGCTGTCCAGGTGCAGCGTTCACTGCTTAATCTTGTCTGACAGCCATGCGGAGGAGGAAAAAGAAGGAGGGAGGAAGAGAGTGGGAGCTGAGTGGATGTTATCTAAAAGCGTCCAGCAGGTGGTGGGATGTGGAGAGTTCTTGTTTCATCCTGACTTGTCCACGCTTTCTCCTGGAGATATCTTTGTCACACAAAAGAGACAGATACACACTTCTGCAACATAGACTGAACTTAAAGCACTTGAACAAAAACCAGCATTGCAGCTTGTGCAACACAAATAGAACATCTGATCTGAATACATTCACGTAGGTTTCCGTACGCATGGTACGGAAGGGAAAATCGTCAGTGACTTGAGTTTCATGTCCCTTGAGATGCCGGTCAACAAGGACAGTCCAGAGACCTGCGATTTATGACAGCCTGACAGCAACACATTTTACAGTGTGCCATTTGATATGATTCACTATTAAGGAGCACTTAACAGTGTTTCGAAAAACATAACGGACAAAAGCCTTTTGAAAACACTATAATGTATTTTGCATTTATTTATCAAAATAAAATAAGAATTCGTATATGAAGCGTTGAAAGCAGACAAGCCACTTCACTGTGAGTAAAATCCTTCTGGTGTTGCCCCATTGTTGTGAAGATGACATGAAAAGCAAAAAATTAAGGGAGTTCTAAGCTTATACTGCACCTGGGATCGTGTGATCATTGTCGTATTTCACAAAACTGTTGTCGTATTATTCTCAGATGAAAAAACATGCTCACAGACAAGTTGTACAAGTGTGTACAATCAATATCAATTCTGAACAAAGTCAGTCTGTGTAATTGTTCAACAGACTCTTTTAAACATTTGTAAGAGGCCACACGGAGCAGTGAGGGCAGTTGTGCCTGTACTTTCTGCAGATTTGTTGAGATTTCTTTTTTTCTTTCTTTCTTGCCTTCATGTGCACCCAGAAGAGTCAACCGAACACACAACACTCTTCCTGTGACTGTTCTTGCAACTCAGAGCAAGTGAAGGCAAGAAGTTAAGAGAAAGCTCTGAGTGAAAAGTAGCTGCAGCCTCCCCATCACTGCGTCTCCTCGTGCTCCTCACTGATGCACTGCTCCCATGGGTGCTTCCCCTGATCCTCCCTGTGGCCATGAGGGGAGTGGAAGATCCTGCGGGGCAGCGGGATAGGTTGAGGAGGCAGGTCCTCCTCAGGGATGCAGCCCTCTCTCAGGTAGGGCTTTGGCGGCACGGCTGGAGGCTGAGGCCTGCGGTACGGGATGTGGTGGGGCCCATGAGTAGGAGGATGGTGGTGAGGCGGCGGCCCGTGGGAGTGCACGTCCATCCCAGGGTGGGCGTGAGCATGAGGATGAGGGTGGTTGTGCGGGTGAGGATGCGAGCTGGGGCTGCGGTAATGGAATGGGCGGACAGGATCCATGGAGTCGATCTCCGGTCCGCCGTAGTGGATGTGCAGGTAGGGGGAGGACAGATACTCGTCAGGTGGGGACCACAGGTGACTGGGAAGAGGCTCCAAGGCGTCGTTCCTGATGGGGCCGGGGTCCGGGTACTGTCCACCGAAGTTACTCTCACTCAGAGAGGAAACGCCACTGCTGGCGCTGCCTGACAGGGTAGAGTTACTGCCACCCAGAGCTGACTGAGGACTGGTGGGCGAGCCGGGGATCGGGTGGAGAGGAGACTGGAGAGACAAAAAAAGTGTGCGTCATGGGTGTAATTTTCTCAACCTTCAGCACTTTTTGCTAAATCCAGTGCAGTAAAAAAACTAAACACACATTGTGCATTTACATCTGCATTGTACTCCACTTAAGCGTTTCCATTCTAAATGATTATGTTTAGGGGATTAAAGTTATAGCAGCCTTTTGCACAAAACATAATGTACGAAAACATGCTTAAAAAAGTCTAGAAAAGGGTTTGTGTCGGAATTCCTTTCAGTTATAAGGTCCTAATTCTGTTTTTATTGACTTTAAATAGAATTGCCTCTGATATCTGTACCTTTCGAAGTGACCGGACAGGCAGAGCAGGAGGAGGGTCATTGTTCTGGTGGTGATATGCATCACAGTGCATCAGGAAGTGTCCTGAGAAAAGACATTCCAAGAAAATGATTATAATCACAGTTTAAAAGGTCTTAATTAATATTCTAAAATAGCCTTGAAAGGCCAACATACATCTCGTAGTATCAGGTTAAATCTGGCAAGTTGACACCTGCAGGTCAAATATAAATCTTTGAGTGTGACGTCATAGTACCTGGTGGGAACGACCTGGGTGGGACTGGGGGCATGATCCCCCCTCCTGTAGAAGCTTGCATGTAGGACACGTGCTCCCTGTTCTCTCCATCCAGACTCCAGCTGCTGGGAGTGTTAGGAAAGACTGGAGGAGGAAAACATAAACATGTCAACAAACACAAAGATGCATGTTACATACACAGTATTGTAGGCATCAACCTGTCAGTGCATGTTACCTTTCTCTGGTAGGTTCATGTGAGGGTCGACACACGGCTTACAGGGGCTAACTTGCTGGAGTAAGGCACGCTGCATGTGGTTGTTCTGCAGAAAGCAACATCATGTATAATGATAAGTAAAAAAAAATCGTTGTTTTTTTTTGTGGTGGATTACATCTTATCTCAATCTTTGTATTTCCTTTGGATGTTTTTAACGTCACAGCATATGAAGGGAAACTATGTTTGCTTACAGACGTGTGTTGCATGGGGAATGTTTGGCACATCAGAACACCGTTACAGTGCTGTTGATCTGCCCTACCTGTCCGTTCTCTGCCATGTTGTAGTACATGGAGTTGTTGGCTCTCTCACGGTGAGTCGGCAACAGTATCATCACTTCTCTGTTGTGTTTGGCTTTATCAGGCAAGGAAGGAGAGCCTGGACAAGGAAAACACATGGGGAAATTACATTTATGTAACAGAGATGTAACTCTACCATACAAATGCAAGTAGCTTTGTCTACCTACACTCTACATGTAAATTGTGGGATTTTTAAAATATCTATCAAGCATTAAATACTGATACAATCTCTTTAAACACCTCTTTAAAGATACAGACATTTTGATGTGGGGCAGTATAAAGTTATTACCACCTCAGTCTCTGTAACCATCTCCTGTGTGTCTGTCTGCGACTGTGTTACTTACCTCTGGCACTCGAGGGAGCTGAGTTAATAATCTGGGAAGAGTTAGAGCGGATTGAGCTCAGGCTGGAGGAGGAGGGGCTTGGCTGCAAAACAAAATACATTCTTAATAT
Source organism: Tautogolabrus adspersus (assembly GCA_020745685.1). Lineage (NCBI taxonomy): Eukaryota > Metazoa > Chordata > Actinopteri > Labriformes > Labridae > Tautogolabrus > Tautogolabrus adspersus. Next base: position 18,976,204 of record CM036547.1, on the reverse strand, counting down.
CACAAAACGTTCTCTTTTTAAGCACTGTCCCATAACAGAAAACATTTTTGCTGTATTTGGTGTATCTGCCTTCATATTCAATCTATAAGACGGAAAGCTAAGGATTAAACTTACTTTATAATGCACTCTGCACATTCATATCAAATTAGAATACATTCATTCAGTGTATGTTTTTACTTTGAGCCTTACCTGCATGTGTAACGCCTCCTCAGGATGCTCCCCCATCAGACCGTCCGTCATTATGACAAGGTTTCCTGCCTCGCTAGATGTGTGAGAGGACAGGGAGGAGGACGAGTGACGGATTGAACCCTGAAGGTTCAGAGGGCTGCAAGGACACAGATGATGTTGGACATTGTAAGACATATTAATCTCTATGTGCCAATAGTTGTGTGTCCAGGTTTGTGTGTGTGTGTGTGTGTGTGTGTGTGTGTGTGTGTGTGTGTGTGTGTGTGTGTGTGTGTGTGTGTGTGTGTGTGTGTGTGTGTGTGTGTGTGTGTGTGTGTGTGTGTGTGTGTGTTTGTGTTTGTGCCTGGGGCTGACCTGTGTCGGTGCATGAGGCGCACACTCTCAGGGCTCATGTGACTGTGTGAGGAGAGGATGCCTCTGGGAGAGTTGACCCCTTGGCAGCCAGCTGGGCCGAATCGATCAACACCAGGCACCCCCTGCTGGGAGCCAACCATATACTGCTCTGAATATTTACACTGCTCATACACGCAATAAAATACTTGCATATAAACATTCAGCCCGACTTATATCACATTATAAGGAATATGAAAACCGATTTGTTACAAATGCAGAAATGTGCTTGTTTGCCTGCTAGAATAAGAATAAAAAAACACAAACAGAATAACGAGAGACTGAGTCACATGTGGAACAACTCACATGATGTAATCCTGTCCTCATCATATGGAACTGGTCCACAAGCTTTTTGTGCAGGGGCCGCATCTCTGGATGCACCAGCTTCTCATGCACAGCCAGCCCCACTCCGAGAATGTGCACCTGTTATGTTAAATCAAAGGAAAAATGATGTGTGTCTGTTTAACCTCCAATTCCACATTTGATCAAATTTAGAGGCGAGTCTGACCTGCTCCTGCATCAAATCCTTCAAATGTGTGATCCTCTCTGTGTCCTCTTGATGACTGCTGATGTAGTCCTTATCAAAGAAGGCCTGTTGTAGAGGAAGAGTCAAAAGATAAACACAAATTCAATTCAAAATCTAATTCAATTAACTCACACTCTTATTTCTCCCTACCTCCTGATATCTGGCGATGCCTCCGTTCACAGCAGCATCTATGACACCATTTAGGCACATGCTGAGCGGGTTGATGTTGCCATGATGCTGTCTGTGTTGGTACTGGCTGATCAGAGTCCGCAGCTCCTGGGTCTTATTCTCCACCACATAAATGGCATTCTCCAGAGGGCTCACCTCCACCTGGAAATAAATATATACTCCTTTAACCTGATCAATCTGTTGTAAAACAGCTTTAGGAAACTGTCTGGTATCCTTCAGGAGACACATACGAAGTATGAGATGATAGAGAATAAAAAGTTTGAGCTCCTCACCACTTCTCTTCTTTCCACCTCAGCCCAGCGGGAGATCCCAGGGAGAGGACGCGAGAGGATCAGGGTTGTTCTCTCAATCCAAAGACTCTGTTAACCAGAAGGGAGAGATAACAGGGGTTATTTGCAGTGTACAATCAACCACAACCAATTCAATAAACACAATTCTGACCACATGTAACATCAGGAATGTCCACTGGAGAGCAGACTGTATGTAATAATAGATACAGTAAGCAGGCTGTGGAGAGTGCTACCTCAAAGCAGTGTCATCGTGTAGCATGTAGGTCAGTTCAGTGAAGAGTGAGAGTCCTGTTGTGGTTTGCTTCAAAATGTAGGTAAGTGTGTCAAAGGAAACTACAGTACAGTGTCATGTCTGCTCCAAGTCTCTTAAGCCGTGGTAGGATTGTTTATTCTTTACCACTGTAAGTTGTTCTTGTAATATGAGTAGTAACAACAACAACAACAACAAAAAAGTCTTAAGGCATATTGCTAAATAAGTTTTGTTTCCTGGTTTTTAAATGTGAAATTTTCCTTCCTTCTAGTTTTGTTTTATGGAAAATTTGACATAATTTGGTTCTGAAAAAGATTAAATCAAAGCTATTTGAACATATTTTCAATGGCTAGACAGAACTGTGATTTGCATTTTTTTCTAAGATCAATTTTTATTAAAGGATTCAACACAATTTAGTTATAAATAGTATAATATGAAAAAGTACTGCATTAAATAAATGAGCTGTTGGTTGTGTCCTTTGTTCTACTGCAGTGTTCTCTTTCTTGCTTCTGCGTCATGAATTTAGAAACTTTTGCTCTTGCCACATTACATCATTTTGCAGTGATTATGACTAATGCACCTGCAGTTAAGGCTGGGACTTCTGTGAGTTACAATTATAAAGGGTGCTGCAAAAGGAGTCATATTGGATGAATACCTCAAATCAAAATCACATTTTTCAAATTTAACAAAAACAAAGCCACTTCATATCCACAGAGGATCTAATGAGCCTCAAAAAGTCCCAAATCATGCAAGTGTATGTATCTTTATTGCAATTTTAACATATTAAATTAACTGTGTTACAGTTATTTTGACACACCCCTGAAATGGAAGGGCCATTAAGATCACCAAGGGATTGTGACATAACAAAAAAGACTGTATTGATAGATTTGATTTAGTTTGGACTACAATACATGTTTTATGCATCAAAGCCATTTGAAGACTCTAGAGCTATAACCTCAGTCACCCTTGTACAGTGACTAAGTGACCTCAACATCAACTTAAAAATCTTCTGCCAACGTTTAAACTGTTCTGTTTTTTTTTTCATCTGAGATTTTTTGTGTGTTTCTTGCTGTCTTTGCACTTCTAAATTGAATATTAGTGGATGAAGCTCAATGAGAAATAAAGAATGTAATTCATGCACAAATAATGGGAAAGCATATAATGATTATGACTGGTAATGTAAAGCTTTCTATCTTTTCCCCAAGCTTTAACTTTAATTGTTATGTATTATGAAATTTACATTAAAGGATAAATACTCAAGCTTTGAAAACTAAAGAGTTTTCCTATGTATTATTTTTTACAAGGAGTACCTCAGGGCTCTATTTTCAGTCCTCTGTTTTTGTCATGTTATATTTCCCCTGTCGGACCGACTATATGTAGTCACTGAATTTGTTTCCAGTGCTATGCTGATTTTACTCAGCTGTATGTGCCCTGAGCAGATGATCAAACAAAAATCATAATGTCACATTATTTCCTGCTTCTATATTCTAAGAAATAAAATGCTCATCGTCACTTGATATAGATTTTGAACCCTTGATGAGTGTTTGATATATCAAACACTCATCAAGGGTTTTAGATGATCAAAGTGACAGCTAAGAATGGTATTTTTACATTTGGTCTTACCCTCTCTCTTATAATGTCTGTATATATGTGAAAAACACTAAGCTATGAGACAGTAAAGGACAGAAAGCGGCACAACATACCCTGAACTCGTTCTCCCGGTCCTTGGGCCCCTTGTGGAAAGGCCTGTCATAGTGGAAGCGGGTGACATTGTTTATGCGGTAGAAGCTCTTGATCCTCTCGGGCACACGCTCCAGCTGAGGCACTTCAGATATGTCTGACACCGGAGTCACAGCATAGATCTGCAAGTCTAGAGACCAAGTGTCAAGGAATTGACAGACAAAAAGACATGCATATTCACAAAGCTGGAAGACTAGGAGGTATACTCAGAGAAAATGCTTTCAGAGAGCTTCTGCCCTTACTCTCTCACTCTGGAGATGAACCTGAATAATATTGGTAATTGATCTATACTGATCTCTAAAACATGTGTAGTGTTAGCTTTAATAATGAAACAATTAGTCTGTAAATGAATGTATAAAAAAAAAAGGATACACTGTGCGTCACTCTGCAGGATGGTGTCGTCAGGTTGGTTTGGATGCTGCATGGCGATGGCTTGTGGAAATTCCCCCAGCATTCTTTGCTGGAAGTCCTCAAGCCGTTCATAGTCATAACCACGACAAACAAACTCTTTGTTCTGCGTAAAGGAAAGAAAACAGCTGGATTTATTCAGGATTCATGGTTGGATAAGAAACTGTTACACAACTCTGGGGCCTCATGTGGACTAGAAAGTAACCGTGATTTTTTAAAAATAGCAATAGTGGCTGTTTTGAATTAGTGGTACTGTTTCAGTTGTTTTGATAAATGGTGGTGGTATAAGATCAAAAAGGAACTTGCTAAGATTCCCAATTCAGTCCTGCTGAAAATATTATAGCCACCACTGCGTCCTTAAACTAATAGTAACGTATTTTTCAGCTCATTAGGGCAGCAGGAGAAGGTTATGAACACAGCAACAACAAATTCTAACATTTAAAGTGAAAAGACAAGCTTGATTTCACTTTCAGTGGTCACGGAGCATATTTTTCATTAATTCTGCCAGTTGCCCATTCTCAGGCCGGTTGCACACCATGTTTGTCCGGAGTTTGGTGATGGACAGGTAAAGTACACAAATCCTGTGGCCACACACAGCGTTATGAGAAAATAAAGAGTGAGCAGTAACAGCATAATAACTTAGCTGAAAATCTACAAGACTCTGTAAAGCTGGTGTGCCGGCAAATAAACGACCAATTCTTTGCATGGTCATCTTTACGAGAGACACCCTTCAATTGTCTTTTAACACAATGTTATTAAAAAATGTATTCATCTTAGCCACTTCAATAAGATGTATTTTGCATAATCATAACATATTTCACTCAAGGCTTGTATTAGAAAAAAACATTGGAAATGATTGGATGAACCAATAAATGTAATGAGATTGAGACTGTGTGATAATTAAATGAGTCAATTGCTGGACTCTCTGGTAGGCGGAGCTCCAATTATTTATACGAGCTTCATGATGTTTAAGTTGTTACAGCTACAAAAAATGCTGCTCATATTTCTCTATCTTATCTTTATTTTTTATTCTTTATTTTACACAAACCTAAACATCACCTTTAAATCAGACAAACTAGCAGTCTAAAAGCTAAAGTGGCTCCACTAACCAGGACATACAAGATCTGAAGTATTGAACATATCTAGGCTGCTTTGAGTGTATTCTTCACTCCTGGTTAGTTTTACAGTGACCCATTTCTTTGATCAAATTCTCAACATCAACTACCCATCTCTATCCTGCACACGCTACTGTAGCTGACAGTGTCTGCTGCTGAAGCATGAAGGAGCAGTGTAGCTTTCTCCACATCAGCACAAACATAACTGTGTCAGGTCAGACGAGATGAGACTACATTTAGTAAGTCTTACCCTGAGGAAGAAAGGAAACTTCCTGCCATAGAAGCCCATTCGGAAAAACTCTGGCTCAATCCTCTGCTGTTCAATGATGTTGTCATAGTACGCTGCCTCCATTTTCTGTCACAGAATGATAAACATACAAAAAAGTCATGTTTAATAATGATTCAATGACACACATTAGTGAATCCTCTGCATTTCCTGATGAGTGTGGGCGTGCACAGGTAATTTGGGAATTGTGTTTTTGTCGCTGTACACATTTAACACTGCATATGATGAAGCTGAAAATCTCACAGAAGAAGCTTGTTTGATCAAGTGGCGGAAAACAGGAAGCACGCCAGACTTTACTCACCCGTATCCAGCTGAGGCTCTGATAATCATATAAAGTCTCGTACTGGAAAGCCAGTTCCCGGCAGAGAGAGATTCCATATTCCCAGCACTGCAGAGACCGAGGCAAATGAGATACAGAGAAATAATTTAAGTTGAATAATATCTTTATGATGAGGAGGAAAAAAATCACAAAGACTGTGTGAGAATTGAAACTTTACAAGAATTAAATGCTTAAGTTGTTTCATCTACACAAGAGGCAAAAGGAAGAAAAACACATGAGGTCAATGAGCCTCTTCATATTTACATTACATTCAACACAGGAAGAAGAAAAAGCAAGAATATAAACATAGTATCCTCCTGTTGTTAATAATAGGACAGATCAATATGGTGTTGATTTCACAGCATACAGGTTGAATTTCCTTTTCAATTAATTATTAATAAACTTTATATTTACACTAGTCCATTGAGATTTTTCATTTCAAAAATATAAATGCTACTCAAGTACTTGTCTTAAAGTCTTAAATGAGGTTTTCTAATAAAAAATAGCAGCTCTGCTTTTTATCCGAATCTTACTCTCGATTAAATGTTGAGGAATATCTTAAGTATTAAGATAACTTCTTTATTATTCTGCATTATGAATTCACCTGGGTCACCAACCTACAGGCTGCTCTCTAAGCACATATAGATTTTCATTTGTAATTTATGAATGTTAACAATGGTAGCAGCAGAGGATTCCTCAGGTACAGAACGGTTACTGATTTTATGTACGAGCTCAGCAATAAAAACTGGAGATGACACGGAGCTAATGAAGGGGGCAACTTTGATTTCCTCCTCGGCTATTTCCTCAGCGCAGAGGGCATGTCGTCTCCAGAGCACTGAGACAAGTCCACTAATTTAATTTTGTGGATGAATACCAGCCACTGAGGATTTATTCAGGGAAGCAAATCCATTCTGAGCAGACATTTGACCCTCATCAAGTAGCACTGAGATGTGGCTACATGTTTGTATGTGTATTATATGACATTTAAGCTTTTTTGGATTCCTTTTAAGATATTTTTATTCCAGCTTTTATCCAATAAGCTCTGCTTTAAAGGTCCCATATTATACTATTTTTTAACAAGTTTAAATAAGTCTCTGACGTCTCAAAAACGTGTCTTTGAAGTTCCGCGCTCAAAATCCACTCTGACCCTGTATTTAATCATGCCTATAAACCGCTCTATTTCAGCCCTGCTCAGAACAGGCTGTTTATGTGTCTGTAGCTTTAAATGTAAGTGAGCAGTGTTCGACCACGCCCCTCTCTGGAAGGGGATGTGGCCCAGGCTTTCTTGCAGCATCCCCTATTGTTTACAGTGAGAAGTTAAACTCAGAGGGCAGAACAAACACATGGGAGTGTCAATCACCTGGGGGAGGGGTTACTTCCCTTTGTGATGTCATGAAGGGGAAATGTTTTGAATACAAATCTTCTGAAAAGTGGAGCAGGCAAAGTACAGAGAGGATGGACTTTTCTCATAATTGATTGGTTTGTAGACGGGCTAGGGACACATAATAGTGTTAGAAAAACATGGTAAAGCGTTAACATTTTAATTCAAGATTATTTCAATTGGATTAATAGATTTCTAACCATCTCACATCCTCCACTCTGTGTCTGAGCTCTTACCATCTGGCAGTCTATACAGAGTCCCTTAATGTAAACTGAACTGTTTTAAGAACTCATTTGTGACCACCTTGATCTAAATGTTGTTTCATGACTCTACTGTAGAGGCAGCTCAATGTGTGCAGTACTGGAGTCCAAGACACATTTCCCAAGAAGACAAAATAGTGTATCATACCGCATCGTATCGTATTGTATTGTGTTGTATCGTATCGTATCGTATCATATCATATCAGGTCGTGTTGTGTCATATCTTATCCTACAGTATCTTGTCGTATCCTATCTTATCTTATTGTGTGGTGTTGTATTGTACCCTATCATGTCCTGTCCTCTCCTGTCATGTTATATCAAATTGTACACTGTGGTATAGCTACCTTTACGAAAATACAGTGTCTCTGCAAAACTCAATGAGGCAGACAATTGTCTAGGGAGTAAAATAAGTTTAAACACCCAAAAAGAGGCAAAATGACAAAATACTTGAAAAATAGTACAAAGATTACACAGACTAAAAGATTCTGCTTTACTTCAAATGTTAATGAGGGCAAAAGTGAATTATGTTGTAAAACAGCTGCTCTGCCGGGTGAACAAATAGTCTCTAGAACCAAAACCATGAAAAAGGGAATACAAATCTACAGTATTTAGTTTCTGATGTGTTGTGTAGCACAAGCCTAAAGCTGTAAAATCTCTATGAAGTTAACCTAAGGATATTTGTACTGTGTAAGACCTAGCTGCTGATGTGGGTCAGAAATTGTATGGTTTTAATTTCTCCCAAACACTGGTGTGAAGTGGGTCAGGGGGAAAAAATAACAATCAAATTCTCTTGCCTTGCCCTTGTTGAAGTAGTGGAGAATTTTACGACTCAGGTTCTCCTTGCGCTGCCACTCGCTCTGACAGGGGTAGTGGAGGAAATCTCTGAGGGGCCGGTCCTCCCACTGCAGCAGCTCCCAGTACAGCAGCAGGGTGAACGCTGCCTCTGTTTCAGAGGGCAACAGAACAAAAGTCATCAGAAAAAAAGAGCATTATCATGTTATTGTGCTCTCTAGTAATGCTACAGATGTTGAACAGTGTGTCTGGCCTTAGTGGTGAACTGATAGCTTCCACATAATTTAGTCTCAGATTCTGTGAACAGATGGCGTACGGCACAAAGCGCAGTCAGTGGCACAAGTTGCCCTGAGCACGGTGAGGATGTTTCGGCATATCATTAGGAAGAGCAAAGAGCACCTGCACAGTTGAAATCACATCAGCTCTTCTCACTGTCAGCATATTAGATTTTTTCTCAAAACCTCCAAAGAAAATCATGATTCTGGAAACAATGGATACATTTTTAAACACATAGCGTGGACAGGAAGGTGCAGAAAATCCAGTTTATAATTTTACATCACATTATTGGTCTGGGATATTTGCTTTACTTTATTTATTTAGTTTGTTTGTTTCCGTGGACTGTTAAGTAGAAAGTGATTGATTTTGGAGTGGGACTTACTAGAGAGGTGGATATTTAGATGAAATGGGTGCTGGAAATGGTTTTGGTTAATGCTGGGTGCATTAAAGTAAGTCTCAAAGAGAAAATTAAAAGAAGACACCACATTTAAATGACTCCCTTGTTTTGGAAATCGTTTCTTTTACACTGAAAGCTTCTCAATCTTGAGGAATTGCTTTTTTTCTTGAATTTGTGTGGTAATAAATGAAGTATCTTTTGGTTTTTGAGTGCAACTCTGATGAAACATGCATTTAAAGAATTCAACTTTTACTTGACATTTTTTAGAACCACTGATAGATTATTTGGAAAGAAACACAACAAATGAATCAATAATGAAAATACATTTTAGTTGTAGCTATGAAATAAAGAGATCAATGCATTTGTTCAAAGTATAGCTCCAAAGATAAATGATGCCCTTTTTAAAGAAGAATTCACGTCTGTGAAGATGATGTTTTTTTGTAAGCGTACAATGATTCACACGCTGCAAAACGTGTGCAATCACAGCTCTGCAGAACACTGAAATGTGTTTCAATTATCCGGCCAGCTGCCTGTTGCTTGTTTTATGCAAGTCATGAAAAAGGTTGCATTTAATGAGTCATATTTGGATACATTTACATGCCCACAATAAAGCCGCCGCTGCCGATAATGTGAATAAAGCAACAACACTTAAGCCATTAACACGGTTACATAAACTGACGTCCCCTGATTTCCTGTTTACATGATTGAGCGTTGCCTTACCAGTTCTGTTTAACATTTAATGTAATCCCCCTGCCAATAACAAATGTAGCCTTTTTAGACTTTTAGAACTTAATGGAAACATTTTATATTAATCCCCAAATCACAAGAATCATAGAAAGGGTTTGTAGACACTAATGTTTCCAGAGTTACTCTCACAAATGAAACCTCGACTCAGGGTAAAGTTGGGTGGAGCTAGGCTGTAAAAAATAGGAGGTCATCTGCTTTAATGTATCAATAAAAATCATAGAGAATAATGTGAAAATGTGTGCTGCCATTATAGTAGCAGAGGGAGGAACGAGCACAGTCTGCACGCACCCACACAGTCCTGACGCTGCAGAGAAACCAGATTTTTTGCCAGGCAAAATTCACCTGCGTGGTGCTATGAAAGCATGTCCGACAGAGAATAGCATAGGTCCAGACTACCTATTATGTGTGGGAGCTAAAAGGTCTAAAAAGTGTAAATTATTCAGCCACTTATCATCTATCTTTTTCAATGTTGTTGTGACTATTTTATCCAACTCAGATTCAAAATGAAAGTTCAAATTCATACCAGCCTCTCTTTCAAACTGGCTCGACGGAGGAGAGAGGAGAGATGAATGGGAAGTGAAATATCATCTGACTATACCTTAACAAAACGTTTAACAATTATTTATTAAAGAATGTCAAACCACCTGTGTGGGTGGGCCATTGGTATGCAAGGCTTTTAACTCACAGAAATACAGCCAAAAACTGATCTTTTTCTTAAATGCAGCCAAAGCTTTCCCCTACTGCATGTGTTCAAATTCTTCTCCAGGCCCCTCTGTGGTAGAATAAATAAAAGTCGATAGGAAAGGAAGGAGACAGGACATGCAGAGCGAGGGAAAAAGCACAACAAAAACCTTTCGCTTCTAAGTACCAACCCAAAATGTTGTAAAGTCTGGCTTTTCAAAGCTACAAAACCTGCAATCACCGAATAAACATAGAATTTGCGTGCGTGGAAAACTAACCGAAAACATCTGCCTAAAATGATAATACTGTAGTGTGTCTGTTACCTGTGAAGTCCTCTGCTTGGAGATGCAGGTCACACAGTTTGTGGATGTAACGGATGTACATGTCCTCCTTGTTGACCTCTGATTTGTAGAAGTTCTATGATTGATTTTGAATAAGAAGAACAGTTGAAATGTAATTTCATGTTGGAACATTTGTTTTAAATGGTTTTCTAAAATCCAGATGATCATGAATGTCTCACCATAAGGTTGACTGAACCACTAATTTTCTTGTTCTCTATCTCGTCTCCTTTCATGCAGTCCCTTCACATGAAAAAATAAATGTTTCTGATTACAATGCTGTGATTCAAACCATTAGCGCTATTGTGTGTCTTCATCTCTAATACCTGTAATCCAGCAATCGCTCAACAAGTCTTGTGACTGAGGTGACAAAAGAGATCCCTGTCTCTCTCCAGGTCTCCTGCTCAATCTTCTCCAGCAGGCTGCACAGAAAAAAAAAAAACAGTCAGATGTTTGATCTAAAGGCGACAAGTATGAGACGGTATGTATTCATCAAAGTGTGTCATAGTCTAAGCTGTGAGGGCATTACACCTCACCTTGGATAAGGCCCAAACAGCTGAGTCCTGTGATGACAACAGAGAAGTATGTTAGGTGGAAATACAACGAGAGCAGCATTATTCTGAGTATCACTTCACAGGCTCACTAAACAAGAGTTTGGTGCTTACAAAAGGCTGAAGAGCTCTCTGTGATTATCATCGCCTTTCCCATCCGACACCATGCTGTCAAGCTTATCCATCAGCTCTGCTTCCACCTACACACACACACACACACACACACACACACACACACACACACACACACACACACACACACACATTCAGCCAAATCATTTTGGTGGGTTGTGAGCCAAAAGCTGTCCAAATTTTTCACAAAAACAGCCGCGGCACACAATCTGCAAATCATTACAAAATAATGTCATAATGACCTGTTTGAAGTTGCCATTTTTTCTCTGCTCCCAATCCATCATGTCATGGAAAATGGGGATCATTATATTTCGAACCTCAGTCTGAGGCACCAGGGTGACGCCAAGGAAAGGACCCATCATACCCGGAATAAAGTGGGGCTTGTTGTCGCCTACACACAAACACATAGACGGGATCATTGTTGTTGTATTTTCAATGTTAATGTAAAAGCAGGTGACGTCGCATGGCATTTTTCTCCCTCTCATTTGTTTTATTTGGTTTGGGTTATGAATCCATCTACATCACAACTGAATCTTTATTTGTTGGGATGTACTTAATGTGATCAAATGATTGGAAACGTAAAAGACAGAAATACAATTCTCACTACTGGTGCTTCACTGCAATATGTTTGATCTTTATGTATGAAGATTTCTTACGCACCTAATTTTTGCCACATGCTGAAAAGCTCATAAGCCATCATCACTCTCATATCTCCACACCTAGAAAGAAAAGATTACAAAGTAAAGTAAGATTGTCAAGTCATCAACATGAGTGTAAGAAAATTAAGCATGACTAGAAAACGGTAGCGTCTTACTTATCGAGGACTTTCTTTTTCTTAGCCGGACCAATCGCCTCCAGCTGCAGACTGGGCTGGTTGATGTACAGAACAGTGAGACTGAAAAAGGAGTTCCACACCTACACACACCACAAAGAAGAAAATAATTAAATAAATGTAATAGTAAGTCAGGAACAATGATTTAAGAAGTTGCATTATAGAGATGAATCTCAAATGTGCAGGTTCCTGGTGTACTGTGTTTCCTAAATGCCAGCCGCTGCTGTTCAGACACACACCTTAAAATCAAAGTCGGCCTCTGAGAAGTTCTTGTGCAGCGCTGGAGACAGGAACTGTGTTGTCACTACGATGATACTGCAGAAAGCAAACATTACACTGTCAGCTTACCAAACAAGGTAGCTGCCAAAAATAGATAAAAAGATTTGCAACACAAGCATCACCTTCAGAGCAGGATTATCTGGAGAGGGTCTGATCTAATGGTTGGCTGTATTCCCTTACCGTCTCTGGGACAAAGACTACATGACAGAAATGTAAAAGCAGACTCACTGACTCGTTAGAAGCCTCATGACACTCCAGTCCCGGGGAAAGATAGTCAGTTTCATTAGATTGCGGAACACGCAGAAGATCTTCAACAGGAACTCCTGCCGAGGAATATATTAAGAAAGCGATGCAGTTAAGGTATGTAGTGAGCAGGCTGCTGTAAAATGCTGCAATCATGCTCATCTCTGTGACTCAGAGTCTCCCACCTTCAGCTCCTCCTTGCTGTGGAAGTTGTTGAGTAGATGGTGAAAGTGGATCTCTGTCATCTGCCGCAGCAGAGAAAGAAGACAGGACACATACTCCCCCTGCACGATGGAAAATGACAGATGTGGGCAAATGTATTTTAAAGGTTAATCGACTCAAAATATTCACTTAATCCCACCTGTTTTTAATTCACGTCAAAGTGGTACACTGAGCGGAAGCTTACTGTTATCTCAGCAGTGCACTGTGGACAGCGTTGTCCTCTGGACGTCTCCACAGAGTGAGACTTGCTCATGATGGACAGCAGAGTCTGCAGCAGCACATCCAGAAGGCTCTCCACCATCATCTCCACCTCCTCCTGAACAGAAGACTCCTGACACACACAGGGCAAGGGGAAAGACGTAGAAAAACACAGATTTAACAACATAGATGGGGACATGCTACAGCTGCATTCCTAATGACTTCCATTTTTAAATTGAACTTGAATCTGTAATCACAGTGGATATTCAGTCATATACTGTATGTAGTGCATGCATAAGTATTAAAGAAGTCTACCATTGAGCTCGTCTTAATTATGGAGAAGATGCTGCTAAGAATCCCAGAGCAGATGAGCAGCTCCCTCTGCTGGCGTAGATGCAGGTGGATATGATGCAAGACCACCGGCAGCAGAATACTACGAGACTCTGCGAGAAAAAGAAAGAGCACATTTGTCTAGAGTGTGTCCTTTGTGATCTACAGAGAAAGAAAATTGGCAAAAACTCTTTGTATTTGTCTCACCAGGGAAGAAGAAGAGGCGGCTCTCAACTGTTCGAGCAATAGACTGCAGTTTGACTACATCCATAGACTGGCCAATGTCCACAGTGCTAGGCATGCTCCCTAGGGTGCCCCTGACATATTCGGCTACCTCCTGAACAGTGAACATCTGCAGCAGCTCATCAAAGATATCAGGGAAGCTGTTCAACAGTGCCGCCTGGGGGGAGAAACAAAGGACACGGTTGTGGTGCACATACACAATATCATGTTTTAGAGCAGCTCCACTTACATTATAAACAAGCTTCAAAGACAATACTGCTCACTACTGAGACTAAACTAAATAGTTTCAAAAGACTTCTACTTATCTTCTGATAGACGCAACAACATTTTCATTCTATGTATCCCTTTTCTCAACCGTAATCTCTGTTTCTCCTTGTTAAGCCTTAAATAATTAGCCCAGTAGCTGCAGCTAAAGCACTGGCTGCAAATCAGTTACTTAACAAAACATCATCCTGTTTGAGCAGTCTGGTGGACGCACAGACTCTGCTGCATTGTGGAACCAACACAAGGGGGCACTGTGACTTACGGTGATGGATGAGAGCCCCACAGCATGACCACAGAAAGGCATGCAGCTGATCACACACCTAAACTGTCCAAGAGCAAGCCAAAGATGGGGCAACAGTGGGGATAAAGGTTTGAAACACCAGTTAAGAATGGACAAAATGAAAAGTGACATAAGAGAAGAATGAAGCGAGAAAACAAATGAAAATCAATAAATGACTTATGATTGCAAACCTAGAGGATGAGTCGAACAGAAAGCAAAAGCATCTTCAACAAAAGATAAAATGAGACAAACTCTACATCTGTGAACATGTTTGTTATGGGGTGAGAACTGTCTGACCTGTGTGAACACCAGGTTCTCTGAGCTGCGGCTGTCCAGGCTCAGCACGAAGCGGATCGACTGGAAGAGCTCTTGGATGCTCGCTCTAAACTGCTCCTCCTCCATCCCGCAGGTGGCTCTCGAGTACAGGATACGGGATTGGACGATGAACTTGAACAGGTACTCTAGAGCCTAAAGGGTTAGATCACAGAAAGCAGAGAGAACAACATACAATCAGTTAAAGAACACTGTTTTGTGTGCTGTCATTTCCTTTATGTGAATTAGAAATGAGCCCTGAAAGGATTTGAAGTCAATCATCATTTAATAGAAAATCAATATCTATTTAAAAATGTCTCAAATTTCAGGTCTTGTAACAGGAAACCTGCATCTATCACATATATATATTTGTAATACTTTACCCTCATGGCTTCCTGGATGTGGTCTTGTCGTACGACCTCAGCCGAGCGGTCCATGTACCACTTCAGACATCGAATCAGCTCTCTGCGAGTTGGAAATAACGAGAGTCACTATCAAGAGCAACCTTGGAGGTATGTCATAAAGACTTAGAACATATTTCTGGAATATTTTCAGTGAAAAGAATTTAGTAAATGTAGTTGTACTTGTAAGCCAAAGCTCCAGCAAAGTGGTTTTGGATGTAGGCATCCATGACGGGTCTGAAGTGGTAGAAACGGCTGTCCCTGAGCAGGTTAATGATGAACACCTAAACACACATAAAAGATGTGATAAATATATGATATGCTAATTTACACCGCTTAAAGGGCGAGAATAAATCATACAGTAGAGTAAAGCTTGGCTTATTTAATATTCCTACCAGTGACTGGAAAACCAGCGGCCCGTATTTATCTGTGTTGTCATCTAAAAGACAGAAAAGCGTATCCAGGACATCTCGCAGGAACTGAGGAGAAAAAAACAACACTCAGTGGCACCATCACATTAAAGCATCCTGGAAACTAAAATAGAAACAAAGGGTAGCCCCTTCATCCAAAAAACAACAAGATTTCATCCTAAAATGAGACTTCTGAACAGTATTTTACATTATTAACGACATCAGTTTTTTTTACTTTAATTATTTCAAGTGGATTTTTAGTCATAGATAAGTAATGTAATGTCAGTGACCTTGACAATCTCCTCTCCGCTAATTTGACGTAATCGACCAAGGATATCCAACACCCTGTCTGGATGGGCCTTCCAGTTCAGAAGAGCCAGAAGGTCCACTGAAAACAGGTTAACATCAAAAAGAGTTATATTGAGTGGAAAAGAAGGTGAACGAATAGAAAGAAGGGCATGTTTGCTGTTAGATTACCATTCTGTGTGAGTTTGGTTGAGCAGAGTATCGTGGACACCCAGAACGTTTCTTTGGGGCTTCTCTGGAAGGGCAGGTTGGCCGGCAGGTTTGGACAGCTGTTGAAGTCCTCTTTACAGCAGGGCAGACTCAGGTACAGGCCCTGGTTACTGAAGGTGGCATTTTCATCACACTGGAGAATGGATAGAAGAGGGGAGAAAGAGGATTTATTGAGGTTTGGACGAAGTTCAGTAAAGGAACAATGGCACCGCAGCATCTTTGTCATGGGACAGACAGTTGGGGTTCTTGTTAGTAACTGGTCAGAAATATTTGATTAGCTTCTCTATCTAGCATCATTGAAGGGGGGTCATGATGGGGTGTTCCTATTCTGTTGCCAACCAATGGTCTAGCATTTTAGAACACAGGGAATCTTACTTTGAGTGTCTTTATGGCTTCATAACAAACAATGTTGTATGCTAATGCTAATGCTACCATACAAGAAACAGAAGGATAATACTTTAGCATGCTAAAAAAAGGTAAAGTTAACCAATACAAAATGCTAGCATGCTAAAAAATGTTACTGTATTGACAGGTAAACATATCTGTATACATCCAAAAGTTTAAGGTGACAGCAATGACATACTGATGCAAGTAAAATAACCTGGCTTGAAATATACATTATTGATTCAACAAATCTCGAAGCAGTACGTCAAAGCTAACATGCTTTACATGTTTTGAAGGCCTCGGTCCTTAATGCACAATCAGATTATTTTTAAAGAAAGTATCTTATCTACATGCTTTTAAGGTTCCTCGTGTCATACTTGAAATGCTTTCCTATGAGACACATGACTAAATGATGTTAACAACAGGAAAATGCCACTTAAAGCCTAAAGAAAGAGCTCTTTTAGTGGTACAGTTGAGTCATTTGGGGCAGCCCAACTATTGGAGTAACTACTGTACATGTTTTGTGAGGAAAAGTAGACAAATTGGATGGTGCGTTTATTAGATCTTTGAGTGCTAAAAAAAGATATCATCTTGACATAACAATAATTTTCAACATTTGTCTTGCAGCATGATTTGTTTCTTTGAGGAAGTGCACCTTATACATCTAAAAATGTATGTGTCAAACATGCACATACCTTGTAAACATAAAGCTCATGGCTCTCATCTGACAGTGTTGTCCCATCTTCCCTCATCAGAGGAGTGAAGGCAAAACCAAACAGTTTTTTCTCTCCTTTGTCTTTAGCTGAAAGGAAGCACATCATGCATCATCAAACTGAATCCACACAGGCCAAATTCAGACTGTGATCCAAATGTGTCCTAATCAACTCATGCACCGAAGGATGACTGTCCCTGGGGTGCATAACTGACTCACTGGAGCAGTGTCTGAACTCAAAACGTAGGTGAGACCCCCTGAAACGATCTATCGGAATGGGCAGTTTGACCATCTCACTCCAGCGAGGGCTGTTGTTGTGGTAGAGGACAAAGGAGCGATATTCACTTGTGTTGGGCTCACCGCTGCCCAAACTGATGCAGTCCTGAGAAGAGAATCAGAATGGAAGATTGATTTTTAGTGACATACACCTTTAATGATGAATCAAATTCATGTGTAGATATATTGGGTCAAGGGTACAGTCATTATGACCCATATTTTAATGATATGTTCACAATAACTCATGTGCTTCTGTGTCATACTCATACTTTAAGTGTGTCCCCGTCGGCATAGAGTACATAGAGTGTGACTTCGATGTTCTTCTGGACGCTCTTGCCGCCCCTTTCAAACTCCCCTCGCTCCAGGGTCAGGTACAGGTCATTGCGTGTGTCACCTATGACAATAACACAAGATAAACTTTAGTCTAAGGGAAAATTTAAGGACTTTATTAGAAGTGGTTTAGATTTCTTGATGAATAAAAAATAAAGCGATATGCTGATGATACACTATTATCCCAAAAGAAGTAGGATGCAGAGCATGGATGTTTTAAGAAGAATAAGAAGTGTATACAGGCATTAGAGACAGCCCCACATTGCTTCAATTACTTGCCAAGGGCATGATGGAAATGAATGTCCAATCTCTGGGTTTCCCTCTATGCCAAGCCTAACATTACATTTTTTCGGGTATATTTATACATCTATATGTTGCATGTTTTTTTTTCTTCTGTCACACTGCTTGGGGCTTGGAGAACAGCATTTCATCTTTTTTATGTATGCAGATACATAAAGAAAATGACAAATTAACAACTCCTGAATCTTGAATCTTGTATATGTCCCCTCAGCTCATAGTTTTTGGATGAAATAATGCAAATCTAAATAGTTATGTCAGGCTTTAGGAAAGTTTTACAATAAAAGAAACTCCTAGAAAATTCCTAACATAAAGGCTAAAAATTGACCTTGTGTGCAGTTGGAGGTGCTCTGTTGATATTTAAACAAAAAACTGAAATACTTGTGGTTTATGTTGATTTGTCAACTGCAATACCTCAAGTGGCAACTTGGAGAAATGTGCTGCTTTCCTGAGCGATCCCTGAATCCAGATCTTTTGCTTTATGATGTGGATAGAGAAATTAGGTTCCTAGATTTCTGTAGCTCACTCCTTATCTCTGCTTTGGTCTGGTGACTCAAGTTTAAATTAACAGCCACTAGCATAGCATTCACACATTTTCTACACAACTGTCTGCAGCAAAACTACTTTATGGAGAATGTAGGTGCTATGCTTTGACAATAAAGAGGAATGCATGAAACAGACAATAACACTTATTCAGAAGCAGCATTTTTCATATAAGTCAAAGAAAGTTGGATGAGTGCAATGCTACATCTGCACTCTTTTAAGGTTGACACACTAACGAGGACGTCATGAGTGAAATCATTGTCCTGAAGCACTATTTTGGCCTCTCAAGACGTCGAATGTCTCCCACCACAACAGGACAAGTGCATCCCAGAAATCCTCAAACTATGACAACAACTATGTCTCCTGCCTCTGCGATGTAAACAAGTTATAATGTACACGTCAACCTCTGTTGCACAGATGACCATAGCGTTCAACATAAATTAAGCTGCTGTGCGGACTAAGACGTGCACCACAAGACATTGTTCTAGTCAATGAAAAATGACCCCGCTGAGTTGTGATACACTGTAGCTTATGACTGCCTCAGCACCTTTTGTGAGGTCAGTGTTTAATGAAATAAATATCAGTGGCTACAGTGGAGGGAGATATTGCAGTTATTTATAAAATCAGATTATAGTTATTTATATCGAAGTCATTTCCTTAGGGACAGATGAGTCACAAGAGTTGATATTGGGAGGTATTTCAGGCTAACTGGAAAGGAGCTGGAGTGGAAAGAAAAGAGAGGAGGAAAGGAAAGATAAGGGAGGAGAGGAGGGGTAAGGAGAGGAGGGGGAGAGGTAAGGAGGAGGGGAAAGGACAGAGGAAAGGAGGGGAGAAGACAGCGAGAGGATGGAAAAGAAAAGAAAAGACAATCTAACATTCTCAGTAGACAAAAAACAAAGCAACTTTATCTGATGAAATATACCGAAATAAACACACACCTCTCCCTTTCTATCTCTCTGTGAGTTATCTTTAAAGACCTCTGTTCTTCAACATTTCTCCGCACCTGACCTAAATGCAGATCTCACGCAAATGCAGAGTGATGGACTGAGATTTTCCAAAATACCAATTTGTAAAGAAACTTCAGATCATTTACTGACGTTAAAGTAACAATGATGAATTCTTGGCTTAGAAATGATGAATTAGGAGTTCTGGTTATTAGTGTTCCTTATTAAATTAGATGCATCAATTTGTTAAATTGACTTTAATCAGTAGTTTTTTAAAATTTTGGATACCTTAGTTCTTTGGAACGGTTATTTAAAGAAAACGTTTGAGAAGTTTTGAGGGGGAAATGTCCCTTTGGTTGAACAACTAGAAATCAGAAATGTGAAGGGGCCACTATGATTGAACAAGTTTGTACAAATCTTGTATTTTATATTCTTATTCAATGTAGGAAGTAACAATGCATGTTAGATTAATATGGTGCAATTAGTACAAATAGTATAAAATGGAGTTATCTTTGCTTTTTTCTTATCACCAGCCCATTTTGCTTTTCCCTACATTTTGTTATTTCCTATAGATGATTGTATTCCATCTTTAACTATCACCCCTGCTTTTCTTACATACTTATTTTCCTCTCCACCTTCCTCTGCATCCTCTATAACCTGATCTGTGACCTTTCCCTCTTTTCATTCCTCCAAGCCATCTGGCCTCTTGCCTTCACCTCCTCCTCCGAACCTCTCTGCCCCCATTACCGCCTCCTGCTCTTTGCCTCCTTACCTGGCAGGATGACATCTGGGAAACCCAGTTTGCGTGTGAGTGCCAGGGCCCTGTTGAATACAGCCTGGTTCTCCCGTCTGATCTGCTCCAGCTCACCCCGCAGCAGCTGCAGGGAAATAATCAGGCCTAGGGGGCACGGGTGGGGAGGAGGAAGGCATGAATGTGCGTGTAAATGGGGGAAAAGGGCAAGTGAAGAGGTGTAGGGTTGTGGGAGAGAAGTGGAATTGAAGGAATGAAAGAGAAGATGGGAGAAAGGACGGACAGAGGGGTATTTAAAGGACATTAGTCAGAATGTGGGGGAGGAGAAGACAGACAGAAAAGTAGATGGAGAGACGTGATCAGAGTCAGGGAGAAACAGAGGGAGTGAGAAGAAATGGTGGAGTAGAAATGTCGCAAGGAAGGAAGGAAAAATATGGTTACAAATGTAGTGACAGGTTTTTGTGAGGCATGAGTCATATATCAAACTGTGGCATGCTCATAAAGAGAGAAGCAAAAGTGAATGAGAAGAGGTCACGCTTACAGTGAGGCCATTTTGAAATTTACACACAGCAAGATTGTGTAATACCAGCACCAAGGGACCTGCTTTATCTTTATATACTAGCTAACAAATTAGAGATGGATGTGTTTGGCTTAATCTGTCCTTCATGTGGTAATAATCACAGTGACAAATAGAGGTCGTCTCTATACTTTGTAGTCTTCTTCATATGAGCTAATTTTAACTTAAAATGCTTATTTATCAATTAACTTCTACCAAGTAGAAAACTGCATATCCTACTCTTGTGCAGTCACATGACCTGTTGTCAGTTGTGCTTGATCTTGTTTTTTCCTTTAAATAAAAAATAAAACCATAAAAACTCCAATATTCAACCTCAGGAAGTGCAAACAGGTAACAGATCTGAAGTGACAACATTTTTACCATAGTTGGTGCTCGGAGCGGAGTACTTGGTGTTGGACTTGCGGATGATGTTGTCGTGTACCTGGTACCACTCGTTCTCGTTGTTACATCTGGAGAGAGAGAGACAGTTGGGCAGGGCTGTTAACAACGCACCCATTAGTGAGTCCAGATGGAGGATCAGGATTGTGCGCATGGGGACTACACGAACAGCATGTGTCCCAGAGACGATTTCCTCCTGGAGAAAAGGTAGCAGCGGGGGGAGGTGCTATCAAGCAGCACATTAGCCCAAATGCACAGCTCACTAAGCAAACCTGACAGCCAGCTCTCTACCAGCCTTTTTCATTACTGTGGGCCCGAAGGCCCCTGGGATGGCATGGGGAAATGCACAGACTGGAGCGTTATAGGAGCCGACAGTTTGGAGGCAGCTCAGCACTGAATCACTGCTTGCTTTTTAAAAAGGAAGAGCTCTTTGCCTCAGCAAGGGAAATCCAATGAAAAAGACAGCTTTCTATTCTAAAAACCTTTATTGCTCACTAAGTTGTACAGTTATGCTGAAAATACCACTTCAGAAAAATGTCACACAACAGGATGAGAGACTGTATGATTGACCTTTGACCCTGAGCGTACGTTGAAGGGGACAGCGCGGATTCAAGGAGACATTTGAGCTGTTGACTGACATTCAAAGTGAAACATGAGAAAACGCTGAGCTTGGTGTTCTTTTATTTGTCCTCTAACTTTGCTAAATTATCTGAGTGTCATCTCTCTCTCTCTCTCTCTCTCTCTCTCTCTCTCTCTCTCTCTCTCTCTCTCTTCGTCTATTCCCTTCTCCTTCTCTGTGTCTCCCTCCTTCCCTGGGTTGGCTGGCGTACAGGAGTGACTCTCTGTGGCGAAGCCTAACAGAAGCAGCCAGATTCACAACACGCCAAGTGCCCTATCGCAGGCCTAGGGTGAGCAGCTATTGATTTTGCAGAGGACACTTCATTATCATTCCGGTCAAAACATGCCAAGTATCAACAGAGAACGCCAAGTTGTCATGCAAGAGGTTTGCAGAATATTCTCACCTACCTGCACAGACGTTTTAAATCTATCTAAAAGTACAAAATCCCTTTAAACTACCAAGAAATTACACAGACAGGTATAACCTTTTTTATGATCCATTTCAAACTTTAAATGCCAGAGGAATTCTTCTTGGTGCTACCGTATGTATAGTCAAGAAAAGGAAGAGCTTCAAATGTAAACTTACGTATAAACCTTGAGCACAAAGTCCTTCTCCTCTTTGAGGTCTGTGATGGTGTGGAAAACATCACTCATGGCAAGAACAGCGCAGCCATAAGGTCGTCTGTACTGCACATGAGGTGGGCCCTTCTTTGAGTCATTCAGCAGCATACGACCTGGAAACAAAAAAAAGGGACGAACTTGCTGAGATGAAACACTGGTACTAAACATCACTGTCATTAAACATCAAGTTTTGTGCATGATTTTGTGATTATGCTTTTACCAGTTCGAATGACATGTGCAACAATGTAGAGGTCTCTCTTCAAGTCTTTACTGCTCAGGTCCTAAAGAGAAAAGGGAAAACATTAACAGAATGCTACAAGGATTTAAACAGAATCATTTCATTAATATCTAGAAAGGAAAATATGTTACCGTAAAGAGAGCACACAGACGATCAACTTTCTCTGGATTCTTTGGTCCTCCATTTTTGTTAAGTTTCACCATGAACTTCTCACTGTAAAAGAAGTCAGCTCACAGTAAACTTTCAGAGTCAATCTCACAGTAAACTTTCAGAGTCAATCTGCTGGATAGAGATATTGGGCTGACATGCGTGTTTGTTTGTTTGTGTGTGTTTGTGTGTGTGTGTGTGTGTGTGTGTAGGTGTGAGTGTGTTTTTACGGGGTCAGTCGAGGCTGTTTCGTGTGAACCGGTAGCCTCCTGCCGTACCTGATCTGTTTGGCCTCGCGAGTGTCGTACAGAGAGAAGAAGACGTCTGCATCCTCGCTGATGCTGTTGTAAGTGAAGCTCTTCAGATTGATGAAGAGGTGGTGCGACACAGGGACACGGCAACCGTCACCATGGCGCTGTCTCAAGCTGTCACCCTAGGAAGGAAGAAGAAAGTGACCGCTAATAAGACAGGTCCCCACTGAAAGAGAGGCCGAGCAGCTCCCCACCTGTATAAAGAATATCCTGTTGAGAAGACCAATAGTGCTTCATACTATATTCACCATAAGAGGCGAATAATTATCGATATATGTTATATGGTATATTTCTTCCAGTCTATATATGCTATGCTATCGACAGTCGACAGTGTGTGAATTTTAAATTTTAGTTTAACAAGATTAAATTGCTAGCTTTAGATGTTCTTGAATATTCTGTTACGTTCAAACAAAGTCAAACTTGCCATTCCTTTGATTTTTAAAGTCTTTTAATAAGCTACATTTTTAACTAACTGTTTGCAGGCTTGATATTTAGTGGACAGAATCTGTTCTTCAAAGAAAGCAAATAACTATTTCTCTCTCAAATCTAAATCAAAAAGCCTTCACTCAGTTCATATAAACCTTTAGGGGTAAGCTCTACCTTGGTCTAGATGAAAAATGTAGTATAATTACAATAAGAAGTACCGTATTCCTTAATGTAGCTATAATGGGACCCAGTCTCCAAACTGCTGTTTGCACACAGTGCCATTTGTACATACATGTTTCAGCATATGTGGTCCCAGTGGGATTCAACCCTTACACTCTGGCAGTGTTAGTGTGAGGTTATAATGGAACCTGGCAGGGATATCTTGTAATCTATATTTAATCTTAAGGGGTTTTCATGCTGCAAGCTCTTTTTCTTGGTGCAACTGCAGAAATTTCTAGATCGGCAGAATTACAGGAACCAAAGAGTAAAAGGTCAGAAGGTGATAGTCAGAGAGCACTGACTTCAGGATACTCACATAATAAAGATTTTACAAAGAATCATAAAATATAAGTTAAAGAAAATGATACAAAATGTAGTTTTCTGATGATTATGTAAAGAAACAGCATTGAAAGGACTGTACCTGGTTTGTGCTTTGCTGACCACAGTGTCTGCTGGATACATGCTATGGAAAAAGGGAATTACAAAGGGAAGATGTCAGATCAGTCCGTAAATTCTCTATTCTTCCTACACATCTTTGAACTTATTTACCTTATAGCTGCTTCAGACACACACTACATGAGTAATGCCTCAACTGACGCTTTAAAAACTGACAAAAATCTCACCTACGAACATTGCAGAGTGGCTGTACTACTGTTTCTGCAGCTCTAAAAGAAGCCCACACGAGGCAAAACGTGAGCATGTGGGAGAGAAGAGGACAAAGCCAGCATCGCCCACACACACCTCTCTGCTCAGCAGCCTAAAAGATCTCCTCTACTCCCCTACCTGAAGAGGTGCCAAGGCACGGTGCCCTGCCAAAAACAAGCTCACTTTCATCGACAGTCAGGAGGCTTTTTTGGCAAGGAAGGGCTACGCTGTTGTTTCTGGACAGGGCACATAGTGCACAAACATTCGGCGTGCAAAGCTGAGAAACGGGGCAGTGGGATAATGGGAGCCTGCAGGGCAGTTGGGGGGGTGTTTTGATCAACATATGGAGGTTCAGTGACTGACCAGGAAGGATCTCCCTCCTAGAAAATATTTCACAGCAGTAGATTTCATAATATCTGTGCTGTACTTCCATATTTCTAAAATTGGATCTGCATCAGAAAGTCTCCTCTGGGTGTGTGTGTGTTTGTGTGTGTACTGTATCTGTATATAGGTTTGACATTCCCATATCACCAAAATACATTAAAGGGAGTCACTTATTTATAGGAATATGTCTCTAGTTTGGATGGTGAAAGCAACAAAAACCAAACTTTCTGTAGTTTATTTCCAAATACAACAATAAACAATAAATTGCGTGTATTTTCCCATAGCCTCACCTGGGCCTGTCACTTTGTGTTTTGTCTGCATGAGCTAGTAATAACGCTTTTGAGAGTCACGTGCATGCTAGAAAAGGGACACACTCAATATGGCGGTAAGATAAGCATAAAGAGAAGGTCACATGAGGCAGCTCCAACAGCTGAATCCCTCTTTGCTTCTCCCTCTCATGAGTCACCTTCTTTTGGATGATTTGATAATCGGTACATTCACACATCCCTACACATCTAACAACATAATATCTTGTACAAAACTAGGCTGCAGCATTAAAAAAAGGCACAATCAGAAGCGTATAGTGTGCAGAGACAGCATCATTTGAGTCACGGCAGCACATATACTTTATCTGTAGTATGTGCATACTGCTGATGTGTACTGAAATACATTTTATCCTTCAAAGAATGCATCTACTTAAATCATATCTCATGTTTAATTATTCATTCAAATGTACATCATTCACCAGTTCAAGAATAACATACCAGTTTGTATAGCTCTGATATGCTGATCTGATCTGGATCCACCATTTCAAACTCTTTCCTGGGAATAAGGTCCAGGCCAAGGTGCCTGTTGAAAGAGGAGGGGTCACAAAAACAACAGAAATATCAGTTGAAGAGAGAAAAGGTATGTGAGGGCCTCAATCAGTCACACTAGTACTCGGCAGGCTGTTTAGGTAATCCAGGAAGGGTTGCAATGTCTTGTAGTATTTTGCAATAAAGCCCTGACTGCAGTATCCTAGCTCCTCTCAATTTAAATGTGCCGTTACATCTCTGACCCGCCATCGGGCATGCAAAGGTGGAGCCCGGTCCTTCCGCTTAAGAAGAATAAGCCGGCGGGCCAGAAGGGAAGCAAATGTCAGGGAGTTTGATTGTGAATTCCAAAGGGAAACCCCCTCTGGAGCCACGCCAAACACAGCAGTTATAGGGCGGTGGTATATTACAGGAGTCCATATGTGAGAAAGTGTCAAATACCGAGATCCAAAATTGGGCATCGACCGGCAAGAAAAAAAACAAGTGGTACAGAGTGGCAGGAGTAGCATGACACCTCTGACAGGTAGGATCGACCTCAGGGCAAGTCTTCTGCTTCTGCAGACATGTAATCGATGGAATACCATGAAGGTGGTTGAGAGACTGGCTATAGATATTTTGGACTATGTTGTACAATCTAGAGACACAGCTGTCCCGATAGATAGATATCTTAAGGAATGTTTCCTCTGTATGCCATAGTCATTAACCAAATGATCAAAATATAAAAATTCCCCATTTTGAAAAAAGGTCAGCCACACACGTCAGGTCCTTTTGAGACCAAAGATGGAATGCAGAGTCCAACAGGGGGGTGCTTAAAAACTGGGTTGCAGACTATGGGGATTGATGGAATCATTTGTTTGAATCCTAAGAGAGCTGTTAACCACCAGATTGTTTGAGTGATATTTTCTACTGAGTGGCAGGGGGGCACACAACAGGGAGGCCAGGTCTAGTGGTTGACATGAGTGCCGTTCCATGCCGGACCAAATCGGTCCAGGTCCCCTTCCTTTAAATGAGACATGCAAAAAGCTACTTTGTGGACATTCGCAGCCCAGTAGTCATGCAGGAAATTGAGAAGTGAGAGACCCCCCTCGGATTTACATTTTTCTAAAAAATGTTTTGCGAAGCTGTGGAATTTCTTGTTCCAGATAAATGTGGAAACATGCTTGTCCAATCCTTTGAAGAAGGATTTCGGGGAAAAAATAGGAATCTGCTGAAAGTAGTATAGCAGTCTTGGCATAAAGACCATTTGAATGGTGTCTACCCTCTCCAGCTAGCGACATGAGATAGAACACCCAGTGCTTAAAGTCCTCTTCTACCTTCTCAAGGGCTGGTTGCAAATTATTTTTAAACAGTTCTTTAAATTCTGTGTTGCACACCCTCGAAAACGTAAAATAATCATTGACCACTTTAAAGGGGGAATCAGTGTAAGAACGTTCAGACGCATGTGCATTAATAGGCAAGAGTATGCTTTTGGTAAGAATAATTTTGTTTCCAGTGCACAGCTTAATGATGCAATGGAAATAAAAACAGGGCTAGGGTTAGAATGAACTATAATATATTGGCGTCCATTGTTGTGAATGGATTGTATACCTCTCATAAACCCAGCCTGGTCTAGATTAATCATATTATGCAAAACCATCTACAGGCACAAAGCTTGGGCTTCAGAGAGTATTTTGTTATCACAACAGATCAGACTCACTGGCCTATATGAATCGCATTTTGTTGCGTCCTTGCCCTTTTTTAGGAGAACTGATATAACAGCTTGGGATAATGTTGCGGGAATGACCCTCCGCGAAATACCTCTGCATATACATCCCATAGCACAGGTACTGTTTTGCTGGCAAATTTTTTAAATTAAATTCTATAAGCAGGCCGTCTAACCCTGGGGCATTCTACACTTCATAGTCTTTATTGAACACTCGATTTCATCGTTAGATATGTCTGCCTCCAGAGACGCAGCGTCACCAGGGCTCAGTGTAGGAAGCTTGAGGTCCTTGAGGAAGTCTGCAACAGAGGAGCCATCAGCGGCCTCCAAAGAATAAAGAGTCTCCATCATTGATACCCCCTTGGTCTAAAGTCTTTTCCCGCTGCAGTCTTTCTTCATTGGTGGGAGAGTAATTTGCTGGCACGTTTCCCGTGTTCATAATTGGTCTGTCTAGATCTAAGGTACAGGTCCTCTACGTGGGTGGTCACCAGAGTCGTATTCCAACCGCAATGTAATGCAGACGGCTTGGATGAGTTTCTCTTAACGATGTTGCTGATCAAGGCCAAAAAGCTCTGTCGTGTGTTTTGTTTTTCTCCTGTTCATACTAATTGTATAACAAAGATGGCCTTCACAGTCTCCAACATTTTGCCTATACTTCAAGGTCCCCAAAAATAAAAACAAACAAACAGTGTGTCGTACCAGTTTGGGGCATAAACGCATGCCAACACAACAGGTGTAGTATATAGTAAGTGTTGGACAATAATATAAAGGTCGTTTTTATCTGCATAACTTTGGATTGTTACAATTTGTTATTGAAGTATATAAAATGTTGAGCTCTACGGGCAAAATCTTGGTGTTCTTTTTTTCCCTGAGAGTTAGTGTTTAGGGTCTCATTTAACTCATGCTATGTTATTTATCCAAAATCATTTTCACCAATATTTCAATTATAAATATAAATAACTAAAATACTGTACTTTTGTTCAATAATAGCATTTAGGTTTTCTGCTGCTTTAAAGATTTTACCTCTTTAGTTAGATGAAACAAGTTGTTGTCACAAGTTTTGCATTTTAAACAATTTGACATTTTGGGAAATATACTTAATTCATTTCTGAAATAGAAGAGGGTCTCTCTCATGTCTGTACGGTTAAAATATAGCAACAGCGACAAGTCCAGTGAGCTTATCGTTAGCTTAGGCCTACCAAAGACTAAACAGGAGGAAATAGTTAGCTTAGCTCTGACCAAGAGTAGAACAATTAGTCTACAAGCAATTCTAAATCTCCTAATGTAATGAAGTTTGTGACTAACGCGTACAAAAACAAAGTATATAAACAACTGTTTGCTGTTTTACTGTGGGCGGTGGTGCCAGACTTTCTCTTGGTGATACACAAAAGTTTCCTAGAGTCCCCGCTGGTTGCCAAGCAACTGCTGAAGGCCAAAGAAAGTGGTAGTTAGCAGTGGATTTCCCAAAATGTCAGACATTTGCTTAAAGATTTTACAGAGAAAACACAGAATGGCTTTATCAAATGTAAACCTTAAACAGCTCTAAGAATTCAATACTCCCCATTTATAGATACCTTGTTTAAATGGTACAATGTAATATCACTCGGACATGGGCCTTTATATATAATGAGTAACTTTCTTGTATTATTGTTTTGATAAGATTTAACATCATTGTGAAATGATCAAATGTTTTCCTCGCTGTAACGTCGCTTTGCGGAACAACTCGGTGCAAGAAAAGTGTAATAGGACACGACTGTAACAGCATGAGCATAATATTTCCTTCAGAAAGAAAAGCCCTCACTTAAAGTTCTTATTAAACAGACTGACCAAAGGGTATAGAAAATGTACTGTACAGAAGTAAAATGAAACTGTTGCTGTACACCTCTGGTTTGTTGTTGCTGCTGTATCCCTTTACTTAAGCAAAATAGTGCAGCCTCAAATCATGGAGTAATATCAGGGTTACTGTGATCTCTTGACCATGAAATTAGATCACCATCTCAGGTCAGTGTGCATTACAGAACACCATCCTCAACACACACAGGGAGAAAAATACATGAAAAATACAGTGTATTAAAAGCTCCACTTCTGCGTGTATTTTTACATTTCAACATATTATTCTACTAGTGTTATCACGGTACCAGGTTTTTAAACTGTCACTTGATACTAGGTCAAATTAAACAATGTTGATACCTGTTTCCATACCACCCTACAAAAGAAGAAGTTCTAGGCGCCCTATATCGGGTTATTTCTTGTTTTTTTTTTTATCTCTGTTATAGAGGCCCGTCAGAGCTCTGGTGGATGTCGTTTGAAAGTGGCAACAGTAAGAATATGGCTTTACAGTTCCACCCTGGGGATGAGTATTGACTTTAAGCCGCTTGGAATTCGCCCATCTGCTAAATGACCATGAAATTATATCATAGAGTATACTATTACGCTCCCACTCATCCAGGGCTGTAGACTTCTCCAGTGCCAAACGAATAGTGTGTTCTCTTGTAGACAACAGTTTGAAAACAATGTTTGTGTTGGAGCATGCCCACTCTGTCGATATAGTGCACTCAGTACAACAGTAACTCACTCATTGCCCCAGTCGAGCCGTACGGTGATGTGGCGCTTGATCTCTCGAGTCTGGTCCTGGGCGAGGTGACCCTGGATCAGCTGCCGACGCAGGTCGATCAGCTCGTTCATCACATGACGAAGCTTATGGAACAGATCCACCTTGTGTTTCTATTAAAGAAGTCAAAAAAGATCTTAGTTAGGATATGTGGATGTTTGTTTATGAAACTCTTCCCAGGATTTACATGATTCAAATCAGTTTTGTTATTTGTATAGTGGTGGACTTTAACAGCAAAGTTGAACACTTAGAAAACAAGAGTCGACATGCAGGTGGATCCCTGGTATCAGAATCTGGTGATTTCATTTTGCATCTAGTTGAAGTCTAATGAGACAAAAATCATGTTTGAAGTCTGCTTTTGCTACTTCTGCCAGCCGGTGCAGGTAGCAGAGTAATATGTGTTACTAGAGGGTTTTAAAGCCCTCTGGTTTTGTTAATGAAACAGAAAAACTTTGCTTTGACCTCCTCATACTTTCATCACCATTTCTCGTAGGCCAAAGACAACGCTTTAAATCATGGCATTTTCTGTTCTTCCTAATGGTATGACGGGTCCACATTATCACCCAGGTTTGTTTACATAAATGCAAAGATTAAGCGCCACCACAACGCCCATGTAAATTTAATGAGGATAAACACTGCATGCTTTCAAAGGCTGGAAGCTGCTGGGAAACAAAGATTTTTGTCTGCGTTGATGAGCCCTTTCAGACGGGGCTAATTACGTACATTTTAAGAGATACGCATTTATGCTCAGGCCATTGCTCCCTAAAGTAATACCATGAGCCGTAATTGGCAACAATAAGTTGAAATGTATCAACATCTAGCCAATGCAACATCCTATTATTATGGCTGCTATTGTGGCGACATGGCCCATATCACAGAGGGGGGGGGAACACCAAAAGGAGAACTGTTAAATCAGCGCTACACATTAGTCGAGCTTCAGAGGAAGTTACATCACCGCACCAATGCCTTGGGCTCCGTAGTTGCTCAGAGCATGAGCAGTCCTCAGTGAGAGGTTATGTAAAAACATTGTGCTAGCTCTGCAATGCATCCACTCAGCTACAAACTCAAAACCCTACCATCCACTTCTACCGGCGCCCTCGACATGGAGCGGGATTAAGGGTGCTTTAGGTTCCCAGTAATCACTTGTGCCGGTTAAGTAAAAGCTGAGTGAAGGTTGTGAACGGTGCTGGATCTTAAGATGATGTGGAAACTACAAGAGGGAGGCCAAGATCAATCAATGGCTGAATGACACAGCATGAAATTGCATTTGACAGCTCTGTAGGCCATTATCTGTGTCCGACCACCGTTTCTGCTCCTAAAGAGAGAGTATGTGGAAATGTAGGGTGACAGTCAGAACGACATGCTATGGGGATACATCTAAAGGAGATGTCACTGTATGTTTGGGCTGTATCTCAGGCTATGCACTTTTTATTGCTGGCAGACCTGCTTATATCAGGTGTTAAATTAGGAGCAGAGAAGAACAACATACAGGAAAACGCGCTTCTATCAAGCCCCCTGAGGAGGATGCAAATGAAACAACAACGGATGCAATTTCCGTCTTGCAAAAAGCTGTTATTCTCCCAATTCCCTTGGAAATCTTGGTAATGTTAGATTTGGTCTCACATTTATTGCTTAGTGTTCTGTTTTAATATTTTTTGAGATGTACTGTAACATAATGCTACGAACCACATAGAGCTGTTTCCACAAGATGCCCCATTCCTGCAGTGTGGAGGTGGTCTCTGTGATGATCGGGTCCTCGAGGGGCACCACCGTCTCACACAGCCTGAGGTGAAAAAAACATTTACATGAATATTAGTAAATGCAAGGACACACAGTGGATGTCCAGTGTTGGGCAATGATGCTTTTTCTCAGTTTTCAGTAGTATACATGTAACTAACCCCAGTAGGGATCTGTTTCTTTGTGGATGGTTTGCTGTGAAATTGTTAATTTGATAGGGGGTTAATATTACAGTCGGCCTTTAATCGACAGATTACCCTGGTATTAGTTTCTCAATATATTGAAGGGGATTTTTTTTAATGGAAAAAATCTGGGATGTGCTTGTGCAATATAAATGTTCAGTTATTCACTGGAGATATGACATATGATAATAAAAAACTATTAAAGCATGCACAGTAGCTTTAACACGACAGTTCTCCAGTCTGTCTTTGTTCTGCAGAACTAGCACCCAGGTTTTGTGTCCTGAATCATGTGTGCCTTTCTGAATCCAAAGAAAACCCGAAGAACAAACGTGCTTTTTTTCTGTTGATGTTCTTCACTCCTTCCTTTCTTGGATATCACCAAATTCATGCTAGTTAATCTAAAGGTAGCTGACATCTAGCTTGAGGTTCATCTGATTGGACAGTTGCTGGGAATGAATGGCTCCTATATGCAGGGCAGCATGTGATAGGTCAAATGTTCACATACTGACTGTGAATGCATTTGGTCTGTTTGTAAAATGGTTTTCTTATTTCATTGCCCATCATTGCTTTGCAATATGACTTGCCTTATTTCTTTCAGAAAATATGATGATGAAAATACCATTTATCGCACAGCCCTCATGGTTGTTGCTATTTATGCTATTAAGTATTTGAAGGGAAGCTCAAGTACCTGACAGTATTTAGATTCTAATCTACATATTTCTGTACAATTTCCAGGTACACCACGGACACAACTTTTGTGACCTGTATAAGACATCCTGACGCTTCTGATCAATTCGTATTCATTTGATCTGTGTGAGTCTGTTATTCAGTCTTTTAATTACAGTGTCTTATATGACTGGTTTCAGTATTTTCATGTGAACATTAAAAACCACTAGTACAAAGTAGCATCCCTACAACAGAGCACAGGATACACAACATCCACAGTTAGCTAGAGTACGTGCTGTCTTTGTGCAGGTGCTGTAGGTGTTAGAAAGAGTTAAGTCACCACCTCAATAGAAAAGGGATCTACCTCTTGTTAAATTCAAACTTCTGTTTGATATATTGAGTCTTATTTGCTGGATTGCTAACCTTTGCCTGTGGTAATGCTACACTCAGAAATCACTAAGTTTAGTTCACAGTTTGAGTCCCCCCCCCGGTAATTTTAAGCTAGCTGTTGAAGGTCAGGAAAATAAACCCTAAACCAAAGACTTTATCCTATTTCTAGCTTTGTGAGGAAAGAAGAAGGTATAAGAAGTGAGCTTAAGGGCATTGGAGCTGAACTGAGTAATAAAAGTAACACGTAACATATGACTGTGAGTTGTTATTATTTTACACATAAATATAGCAGAAATCAAGTATATCTTCTGTAAATGTGTCTCTGACACATGACTGTCTACAATGAGTGAGAAACGTGAGTACCGCCAGCTGTACTGTTGTTGGCCGTGTTTACATTGTGTTTACATGGACGGGACAGCCTTGCGTATAAAGCTGTTTTGTAAAGCTGTTTTAGTCAAGGACTAGAGAAAAGAAGAATAACACAGCCTACTCACTCCTTATTTCGATGTCACGTAAGTGTCTCTAGATCACGGTCATTCCGTGTCAATTTATGTGCAATGTGAAGAGTTAACCAAAGTGTGCTAACATTAGCATGCTAACATTACAATGCAGGCCACAGGCAATTGCAGCTCCAGCAAAGGACAATTTTGTCGCCCGCTTGCGCTTAAAGGTGCTTAATTAAGGTGCGTTCTAATTCATAACTCCTTCGTGTGAACGCGAGTGGAGGGGGGTTAGAGGTGTGTCGCTGGAGGAGTGCAGAGTTTTCAAAATAGCGGTTGCTATTGGTTTAATGCTGGTGCTCAAGGGCGACTCCTTTAATATAGTTATGTATTAACTCTTTACTTTTCTTACATATGATGTGTGAATTATCACATTTCAAACACATGAATGCCAAATCTCATGTCTGCACAACAAATGTACCTTTTAGCTACCTTGAACTTTAAACATTGACAGAATGGCCTAACTAGGGAAACGAGTTGGAAATTAGCAATAACTATAAACTCTCTGTGCAGCTCATCAGTTTCATGCTCTGTATTGAAACTGTGTTAAATTTCATTGACCCCATAAAATATATATATAGTATAAATCATTGTATTTGCCACAAAGAAAGCATCTCCATCCATTACACAATGAGTCGGCTGTGATTGTCTCTGGCAGAGGATGCTTTGCGAGAGCTACAGATATGCAGTAGGTGTGTCACCTCATTAACTCCATGAGACAGCAAAGCAGAATCCCCAAAGTGAAGATCCTGGAGCGAGCAAGTGTAATAATGTCAATTTCCAAGTCTGCAATTTTAATTGTCTGAGTGCAAACTGGAGTCCTTCTGCTATGTTGAGGCTCGACTGGAGGGTGGTGATATAACAGCAAACTCCCAGCCTGCAGAGTTAACATTCACGAGTTCAGGCTGATAAAAAGCTCTGCTGTGTTCTTTTGTCTCCGTCTTTATTCTGGCCTCGACAGCCAAGGCCGGTTATTGTGTCTAAACTGTAAATGACGGCTGTGCACATGTCTGTGTAAGAGATTCTTTGGCAGCAAATCTCTTGAAGATTGGGTTGTCACCATGGTCACGATTTGACACTGATAAGCCGATAAATGTGTATCACACTCCCTGTGTTACACGATAAGGAGACCTCCTGATGCATGTAAGATAAATAAAACTGTTAGTTATCGTCATCGTTCATATACTCCTCCAATATGTCTCAATAAAGATCATGGATCTGCAGAGAGAAGGCACTGCTGATGTTGTACTCAGCAGGTCAGCCTTCTCCTCCTACATAAAATGTCTTATTCTGCAATAAATGTAACAGTCTTTCTTTACTATATCTGTCTACTCAAACCCATTCAAAGTCATTGACAGAGACAGTGTTGGTGTTTTCTTTGAACAAGATGTTCCTTTACGTAAATCTGGCTGATACTGTAGATCTGACTCACACTGTGGGCAATATGTTGTGTAACTTCAATTAAAGTATACTGTGATTTACATAAGGTAGTAAAAAAGTATGTGCAAAGGGAGAATATTTAGGCTTAAATACTTGACCAATTAATTTATTTCAACACATTGATATAAATCTTCTCAATATATTATTGAACAAAGTAGTCTAACTCATTGGTTTGCAATACTTCCGAGAATGGACTTGTAAAGTCAGACAAACTAGAGAATTATTTGGTCATATCTAAACTTTGACTCGGTTCAAACATCTTATTGAGGTAAAAAGGTTTGAGAAGATTATTTTAGTCGGCAGCTGCAGAATAGGCTGCAATGACTTCTGCAGGTTCCGATTGTTTTTCTTAGTATCTGTCTGACAAACGAATGGAAAGGATCCCTACAGAGATAGACCTTCTTAGTATAGAAGACCGATCTCTTGTGAAATTAGAAGCAAAAGTTTTGCTTTAGCAAGCAGAGGTCTCACCATCAAATCTCACCAGAGGTGATTTGTTGAAGGAAGATGTTGATGGTAACTTTAAACAGGGTTTGACATAGGGTTTAATGTTGTTGGTGGTGTACACAATGCATAACAGTTTGTAAGATACTTTAAAAAATAATCAGAGATGTGTGGCTGCTGGCTGAGCCAAAATACTGGATGAATTCCAAAACTGTTTCCACTTATTCGTCATTGAGACCACAAAAAAAGTAAAAAAAAGGGTCAATGCTTAAAAATAGCAGATATTTCCCTTTAAAAGGACTGCCACATCCACACACCCTACCACAAACTAGTGGACTTACACACTGAAAGCTATCTTTGCAAATAATCATATTCAGCTGTGATCAAGGCCGCTTTTTCTCCTGCATGTTCTGCTATTAGATTATTGGCCATTTGGATTAGAAATAAGACCTAGCAGTTGTGTGGTTACAGCCACAAAGATTATTTTGAGCAAATGGAAATCTTCCTTATCTCCTTGCTTTGAGAGGTCTTTGTCATGAGGATTTAGTCTGTATTTGAAGGATACAAGGTGCTAGAGTTGATTTTCTTTAGTGTGTTTATATGTACAGGTTACGTGAACTTTCGTCAACAACATGCAGACGCAGTATTTTGGCAAACAGAGACATTTATTTGCAATTCTGGTAGCCATATGTTTGTGTTGTTTTATTATATTGGAGGCTGTACTGTGGTAGCATACTTAACTTCAGAAAGTTCAAAATAAAATAAGTTAGATAAGTGCCCCCTAATGATGCCGTGCAAGACACAAAAAATTATCATACAGCTTACCCTCTGTTGGTCACTGTGGATTTCTTCAAGTGGACATAGCTGACTGGGAAAATGCCCTGTGGACAGAGGAAGGAGCAGAGATGTGACTGAGTGTGACAGGAATATGCTCTTAATTCTCCTGCAACATGTAACCAAAATGTACAGTACTGTGTTGTGATGTTGTCATAATAAAGAAAAAACCTAAGCTGTGTTGAGTGGTACTGCAAAAATAAAAGGAGAAGTTTTACAAATCTGCTTGCGACAGTATGTTGAAGGAAATGCACGCTCACACTTCGTTTATATGGAATTTGACAGCTTTTGCCTCGCTGTCTGCTGACATTTTCTGCCATGCAAAGAAAAAAAGATCCCATACTGTTTGCACATACTATAGAAGTGAGAGGCAGAGCAACGGGTGGGAGTCCTATTGTTGCTTGGCTTAGGGGGGGGGGGGGGGGGGGGCACAAGGACTGAATGGTGCCACCCTTGCAGTTCATCTTTCTTATTCTAATCTGCCAGATGTGAAGAATTTGCCACAGTGAGTACAACTAATTCTTTCAGCATGGTGAGAGAGAGACTATGGGGGCGAATTAATGTGGGCAGCAAAGTACATAACAAAATGGAGGGGTGTTAGTAAGAACTGTAAATAGCTGAGAGTAGAGAAGGACAGTATGTAGCCACTAACACCCACATTTAGCAGTACTGGACAGCTTTTGTGCTTTCTTTAAAACATCCCAGCAGCACCATTTAACTCTTCAAGCTTCTGGCATTTCAGTACAAAGCAGAGTGGACATACAGAATAAGAATAAATACACATTACCCACCGCTGCTTCTAATAATGTTTCTTATACTTGAGTGTCTCATTACTGCTCTTATTGTCAACATAACAGACTTTATCTTTGTTCTCATTACTTTGTTTGATGATCTCTTCAACATGTTATAACTTTACTGAACAACCAATACCATGGGAAGAAGATGTGTTTGTGATATAAAATAACCACTTTACTGCAGCACAGAGTATCGATCTCTGTCAGTGGTAATGGTGTTGTGTTAATGTAAGTTCTGCACATACGGCCTCTTCTTTTAATGCAATGTACAGAAAAGTTAGCATAAAGATGCTGCATGAAGACTGAACAAGGAGCCCTGTTCTGCTTCTTAGCTCTCTTAAAGGTACAGCGAGACAAGTATGTGCACCACTGCCCTGCACAGTCACTGACAAGAGTTATTATAAAAGTGTTCTTTAACTGTAATAGACTTGCATTTTATTCTGTCTATTAAAATACTTTTTAGCATAATGGATGTTTTTCAGATTTCTAACTGCACCATCTGCTGGCTGCAAGGACAATAAAAATGTGGATTTCCCAAATGTTTCTGCACAGGTTACTAAAAGAGTAAGGTGGCTCCATGAAGCTCTGACAATCTTTATAAAGTTACACTTCTATTTTAAAGAAATAAAAGGGCTGACATGCCTTGTATCAAGGTGTGTATTTATGCAATGTGATCCACATAATGTCTCTTAGACTGCTGTATCTTTTCTTGTCATTACATTAAATATGTCAAGCGTTTCAAAATGTAAACTCTTGAAGATGACCCTACTTCATTCAGTGCTTTGTGCCATAAAGTAAAACACTACTTGGAGAAAACTTCATAAAGCACCTCAGGGAAAAATCAGGTCAAGAGATTTCTATTTTTGCCAAATCAAAGTTCTATTCAATAAGTTAATCAGTCGTTAAGATCTTTGTTGTCTAGACACAGTTATTTCTGTGATGCTCAGATCACACTATCATTCAGAAAATACATCGTCTTTGATGAATCATTCATTGTGGAAACTATTGTGTATTAGAAGACGAGCAGTTTTACAAAGATGATGACATAACATTGGTTTGTTAAAACCAAAGTTTACCCTCTATACGACTGTAATATTACAGGCAACTTTGAGTGAATATTTGGTTTAAATTTACAATCCATATTAATTTTACTATGTGTTTCATATGAGTCTAGTTATGAACCTTACAGATTATAATACAAAATACTGTTTGAAGCCTGCATGAATCAACACAATGTCAACTAGCAATATGTGTATACTGTTATATTTACCTTGATAGAAGGCTTCTTGGTGGAAAAGCCTCTGTACCAACCTAATGGAAGAGCAAAGCACATCACAAAACTTTAGTACTTCATGAAACCCATTAATATTTCAGTACAAAAACACAAAACAAGATGAGACCAAACCTTAAATGGCATTTACTTAAAATATATT
Organism: Tautogolabrus adspersus; assembly: GCA_020745685.1. Classification (NCBI taxonomy): domain Eukaryota; kingdom Metazoa; phylum Chordata; class Actinopteri; order Labriformes; family Labridae; genus Tautogolabrus; species Tautogolabrus adspersus. The sequence goes on along the minus strand of CM036547.1, from coordinate 18,938,074 downwards.
TTTTTATGATTATATATAAAAGTCATGTTTACCCCTTGAATTTAAAAGTAGACAAAGTAATTTTGACATAGGCCTGCATTGTTTAGCTAACTCAGCCTCGACAAGCCTAGCTACCTTAGCACTGCTACAGAGGTAGGAGTTATGTACCAAAACATTTACAAAATACCTCTCTTCTTGCCAATCTAAAGCCAAACCTCTTTAATTTTTTCCTACGAAACCTTTTAGTTATTAATTTATCTGCTAAGAAAAGTTCACAGATCTGTGGCAGCAGTTACGTTAGCCGGGCTTATTTTAGCTAGCAGCTGGGCTACGTTGCATAAAAAAAAAAAAGACATCAGATTCTTTAACACATCTCTGGCTGTTGTGAAAAAAGTACATTTGATACAATACAACACATGTTTTATATAGTAAGTGTGAGATATTAAAGAAACGTTTTTAGCACTGCTTTTTAGCCTACCAAAGTTTCCAGTTTATTTTGGGGCTTTGGGAGCTTTGTATTCTCAGGGAGTGCCATTGCAATTTGGTTATATTGTTTTCTAGCACATCAGTATAATGACAATAAAGCTTCATATTCATATTAAAAGTGAATTTTAGGCATCTTGGGATTGCTGGTGTGAGTCCCAACAACAACATCCACCAAAAACATTTTAATTACTTTAATTTTTTCCATTGCTTATTAATTAAGATAGCTTTTGAAGGGGGTCTGTTTGCTTCCTGTTTAAGTATAAACAGATCTATTTAGACTAATTGAAATGTGTTTCAGAAAAGTGCCTCTTGCCCCCCCTGTTATTACTTCAGCCTTATTGTTGCTGTAAGGATTCTTCCAAGCAATGATTATCAAATGAACCAAAGTAAGAGTAAAGTTTTAATGTGTTGTTTCTCAAATAAAGGTCCAAATGCTGGCTTAAGCCTTCTCCATTATGCTGGATATGCCAAACACTATTTATTTTACCTAAAATGTAAATAAAGAGTATTTTTCCTGTAGGTAAAATGTACCCCCATAAAATACTGAGAAGGTCTTTACCTTACAACAGTAGGCTACTGTCCACTTTATACTATTTAAGTCATTCCTTTGTGTTGACTTATGTAATTTACTGTAACCGTGTCTCTGTTTTTCCTTAGATCTGATAGCCTTTACCTTCACTCTTCTCCAGAATCTGTACAGTTTCCCCAATCTCCAGGACCAGGGCCTGACATATTGGTGACCGGAAGTTGCAGATCACTGCAGAAAAAAGAGAGAAAGAAAATCATGACACCACAGTTATGACAAATATTTGACCTTATAGTAATATTATAGTAACCGTCAAGGGAAAAACTTCAGAGATTTAGATTTATGCCCCCTCCCCCCCTTCAGTGGTGGTTCTTCACACAACATGTGTTTTTGGGTTGTGACATGGCTTTTAATAAGTTGTTAAATGAAAACTTCTAAACACTGTGTCACACTGGAGCTGCGGCTTAGTAAACTGTAAACAAGCTCCCACCCTGAAGTGGGAAGTCATTTTAGGAGGCAATTAATTCTTAAGCGGCCTGATTTTTGTGCATGTTAAATTAATAAACTGTCTCCCAAAGCAGAGCCCACACAAAGTGCTTAGTAGCACGGCTAAACTGTGCTTTAGCATAAGTTGGTATTAGCAGAAATCTTTTATGCCACCTGCTTTTGCAGCATCATGCAGCTTCTTTTTTCTTGCGAATCACAGCCTGATTAAGACCATGATTACTCCTCAGGGGATGGATGCCACAGTAAAGGCCATCGGAGTAGGATGGCCTCTGGAGCCTTTCTTGTCTATGCTGCACTGCAACAGGAGCCATGTAACATAGAGTATGCTGTATAAACCTTGGTGAAGACAAACTTGTTTAATGATGACACGGCTCCACTGATGATTAAAAAAACATACAAATGGTGCCCCTTCAAGGAGAGTTTGGTGTGAATCATTATGCTAATGAACTAGCCAGGGGACCCAGTGAGGGGGAGGAAGAGAAGGAGGGGCTACGGCTCGGATCGGTTGCCTGTTTGAGGGTAACAAGTGCTCAGTTCCTGTGCTCGGGTAACTATGGCAACAGATCATCCACAAACTGGAGGGCTTTCTTCACTGTAACTGCTGCGGGGATCTGAGCATTTAAAATGGCAAGCTTATGGATGCTGCATGGCAGTAGAGTTAAAGTCAAGCGTACTGGGCATGCATTAAAGGAAGAGAGATGGAAAGACTTAAAAAGCCTCCTTGTCACCTTTTTCAGTCTGCCTCTGACCCTATTCCTGCCGGGGCTAAGCATTTCCAATTTATGAATCCTATTCTTTAATGGCCTCTCAGTCATTTGAATAGCAAAACCTGCACTTACACACCTTTTGAGAACTCTTTAGCAGATGCCACGTCAGAACAAGATGGGATTGTTATATTTGAGAGAGACGGGTGCATCACACAGGCTCATATTTTCATAGTCCTCTCTCACAAAATCTCAGACTCTTTCACTGTGTCTAAAAGCTGCAGAGCATTAGCATATCCTCAAAACATCACCAACCAATTTTTTCTTTCAACATGCTGAACGTAGGATGTTGGAAGGAGTGACGGGACAGGCTGTAGCAAAATGTTGGCAAAAGAAACTCTATTCAGCAACAGTGTATCAGTCCAGACTGTCCCTCCATCTAGCAGCATTCAGAGTCCACATGGTATTTTATGGCCGCTATTATGTAACCAGTAACTGGATTATAGGGGCTGATTACAGGAAAAGACTACTTCTCTCCTCCACTTTCCTCTCACCTGAACACAACTACATTGTTCAATGCATGACAAATATAAATGTAAACCCATCCATGACATAACCAAAACTCTCTACTTTACCAAAACAGAATAAATCTGTCATTGACCATTTTAAGGTGCTAGCATACATAACTGCATCATCTACTAGGGCAACTTGCAACAGCAAATCAATAAGGAATGAATTATGTAGAAAAAAAATGAAAAGGAAAATATAAAAACATCCAAACACAATTTGTGCCAGACTCAGTCGGAAGGCCAACTCAGTTGGGAACCCATGGTTGTCCTTGAGTTACCTGTTTTTTGACTTTCAGTTGCAGTTAAAGCCAAGGCAACATTTTGATGGTAGAAGAGAGTTTAAAATGTTTTGATATGATGATATTATGATTATTAACAAAAAAAGAAAAATGCCATACAAAGAGCAAAGTGTGTGTGTGTTTGTGTGTATTTATATAACGTATTTTATTTGATACTCTTTATTAATCCTGAGTTAAATTAGACTTTTAACTCTGTTATTGTGAGACGCGCTTCACACACACATCAGCCTGAGATTAACAAATAGCGAGGGAGAGATGTCAGAGTCAGGGGCCTGCACAGGGACTGGTGCCCCAAGCAGTTGGGGGTTCAGTCTCTTGCTCCAGGGCACTTTGGCAGTACTTGGGGAGTATACTGGCACATCTCCAGTCCTAATTCCATACTTTGCCCATGCCGGGACTTGAACCGTCGACCCTCCAGTTCCCAACCAAAGTTACTACAAAGTGAGCAACTGCGGCTCCTTTTTATTCATTTTTTAATCACTAGTATAGTAAGGTGAGTATTTAAGTATTTAAAGTGCCCAATAGTCCAACCACCAACAAAGATAACCAAGCACAACTACAATCCAGAGCTGGGCAGGTTTTATTATATAGAAAGAAACGTGGTTACTTTTAATGCTGTAGATTCAAAGAACCAAACACATGTGGAGTTACAGAGAAAATATGTATTATGTATTGACAATAAAAATGATAACTCAAAGCATACAGTTTTTTTGCTTCCTTAGCTTGTATTTTTCACGGATGTCTACCAAAAAGCTTCTCTTTCTTGGAGACAATCTCTAAAGAGCTCAGTTTAATGTGTTGGCATTAGGTGATGAAAGATGCTGAAGTTAATATTCCATAACAGCACCTAATTACCAAAAACTCTGGCAATGCAGAGCTCTCTGTTGTGTTTGGAGCTGTAACTCCACACACACTGCGTCTATGTTTAGAGTATTAAATGAGTGAAAGTCTATGCATTATTTCTTATACTGACATCATACCCACTCACAAAAACCTGTACATTTTATTGACAGAATATGTAAACCTCATAATTAGATTAAGTTGTTTCAATTCACAGTATTTCTTTCCTGGTGCTTTTAACAAAACAATAATAAAATAGGTTAAATGACAATGTCGTAAAATTGATTGGGATCATGGGAGTTGTTGTTTTCATTGGTAGTGACACCTCAGGCAGACATCTTATTCAAAATGAGGGCAAGCATTAAAGCTTTTATTACATTAAGTCAATTTTAGTAAACATATGAAACCAATTGTATAATAATGTAACAGCTCAGGTAACATAGCTAACATAACCAAATTGATGTCTTCCTTCGTCACTCTCTGGAAATAATCTGGTGACTTTTCCAGGAAGACAGGGGACCAAATAAACCGTACTGTTACCTTGAATAAAACGAGTTTCAGATTCGTTTCAGATTACGACCTTGAAGACACTGATTGAGAGTGACATTTGATCTACTTCCTGTGTCTATCCTTTACTTCCCTGTTTCCTGTTATTCTCTTCAACATGCTGAGTAGAAATGAGAAACATTAAGACAGTAGCCCTACTATACAGTGTTAATATTAGAAAGCCAAGTCAGATATTAGCTTTTTGTTTGAAAAAATGATATATTGTTTGTGAAGGGCAGATAAAATGAGACTTTTATCTGTGTAATTATTAGTCGATGATGCCATTTTTTCCCTCTGTACTGTGAAGCTTGTGAACGCAGCATGTGTGGCCTGATGACCTTGCTTGAGAACCAGGGAGAGACACATACAGTATGTTATTGTTACTATTGCCCACAGGGGGGAAATATCCTGCAAAGAAAGGGCAAATGTCATCAGAAAGCTGCCAGAACACCAGTAAACACTATTACAGCTAATAAATTGTCTTGTTTTTTTTTTTCAGAAAAAAAATAAATAAATACTGACAAGACTGTACTGGAAAACAAATTATTGAAAAGGACATTGTACTTGTCAAAATATCAGCATTGGAATAAACAAACTTCATTGGCTTTTGAGATACAGTCTTCATCAAGAGTGTTACATCTGAAAGTGAACTGCTTCAACAGCTCCAGTAATGCAATGTGAGCATGCAGACCATGCCAGTGTATAGTCCTGTCCCAGAGCTAGCCAAGTTCAAAATTACAAGACCGTCTTCAGACTTCGCCCACTGAGTCGTTGTTCAGCACAACTTGAACGCACACTCAAAGAATCATTGCTGCGTTAGAGTCTTGCTAACCTCAGGAGTTGTGCCACTGAGGCACAGGAGCATTTTACCATGTCTGATTCCAAATCAGCGTCCCAGAAATCCAGGCAACGCTTCCCAGCCGCAGGGTCTGTGAATAGCTACATGATAATAACCTTATCATGAAGCACGTTTAGGCCATTTGCATGGCTATTACACATAAAAACTTGAGGTGTATTTGTGTTCAAGAAACTATAGTCTAAGCAACCTGTGAAGTTGAGATTAAGGGTTAAAATCACGGTTAAAATTACAAAGAAATGCTACATAGTGCTAGTATAATCTCTCTGAGCCCCGTCATGGTTGAAAATTGGCTCTATCTTTTGATCTCTCATGAACATGTTTGTATTTAGAGCTTTCCATTTTAGATAACATGGCCTATAGTCTGCTTGACACATTGTTTGAGTCATGTGACCGTAGATAGAGCTGCTTCATTTCAGTAATTTTGTATTCCTTAGCTTTGTGTTTTTAATGTGTTCTAAATGTGAGCTGTGTTTATTGTTTGAGCCTTGTGAAAGGAGAACTTCTGTCTCTGTTGGGACAGACAATATGAGATAAAAAAAAAATCAACGGTGAGTCAGTGGAAATAAGAGATCAGAACTAAATGATTTCAAGATTTATTTTGGGCTTAAATTGTGTTAATCTATTGGTAATTTATCAAACAAATCTCAAAATATATATCACACAACTAGCTTACAACTGTTTAAAATTGCGTAATGGTTATTTGCTTTTGGCCACTTTCCTGATTTAATTATCCTGGTTATTTGAGGAGTAAAGCATGTTATTATAGATTCATAGGTTATTAAAGTAATCAGAATGCTAAAAAAAAAAAAAAAAAAGGAACAAATAAAAGTAATCTAGGCTACTACTGCCAAGCTTCAAGTGATTTACCAACTAATATTATCTCCTCCTGTAAAACACACAACCAAGAACAACATAATGAAAAGGCAGCGGTTCTAAGAAAGGCATTAACGTTTCATGAGGTGGCCTCCAACTGTTTCCTGTTTAGACGGAGCCCATTAGGGTACCACAGGGGAAAAGGAAAAACCTGTTCACTTTCATGGATACACTGAAGGGAGACAATTTACGGGCAAGATAAGGAAAGAAGAAAATGGTGCAACTGATGACACAGATGAGGCAAGAGAAGGAATGATAAGAGGATACAGTCAGTTAGCGTGTAGCCGGCCAGCAGCGTGGGCTTCTTCTACAGTGATGGTGAGGAAATATTGATCCTACTGTAGCAAGTCAACGCGTTATCTAAAGGTGAAGAAAGGGGGAATGAAAAGAGTAATTCGGGCTTTCTTTACAAGGTACAGTATGTACTTCGTAGGCAGGTACACAGACTCTGCCTCTCTGTATTTCAGCACCGCGGACAGCGCCAGGTCACTCTGCAAACACTTGATGCGGAGGCTGCGCCGAACTGTTGCTTCACACAACACTACATCTTTGCAGCTTCTCTTCGTTTGTTTAAAAAGAACCCTAATATAGAAGCTTTAAGGCCCTGCGGTCATGCTATGAGTTATATATTACGCGATAATGTTGCTCTAAAGCTTCTACAAGCGCCGAGATAATGAATGCCATTTGGGGTCTCACATCCTGCAGTCTTTTGTGAAGCGATCATGACAAATGCAATGCCTCCGATCAAAGTGTAAATGTGTGGGTGTTTGTACGTGGGAGAGGGGAGTATCGTGTTTGAACCAGCATGAGTAGCCCTGCAAGTAACAAGCTGTACAGCATCTGGACATGACTCATCCCCCTAATGAAAACCCTATGTAGTGTCATCACATGTTAAATACACTTGTGTGTGGCTATTGGGTTCAGTAGTCGCTATAAAGACTGTATGGGACTTAAAGGCGATATTTTACTTTCTGCTCCTTTTGGGGGGGCATTTGTCTTTCTATGTGACTGCATACAAGCCTTATTTGACATTTCCCTTTTTCTTCCACAGAAGAAGCGAAAAGCTGATCTTTCAATGTGTACTTTCACAAAGTAAACGTCCACACATACATGGAGGGAATTATCGGTGTAGTGCAATGCAGTAAAGTTGTTATTGCAGCAGTACAAGCAGTTTTGTGTCTACAGGTAGCCTCTTCAGATTCACTCCAGCCTACACCTGTTGGAGGGACGCAGTCACGATGCCCCCTCGTGGTTTCAACACGAATCGCCTCCCCCCCCCCCAACCCCCCTTCTCTCTACCCGCCTTTAGATATGCTTCTCTAAGAAAGAGCTAAAATGCTACATTGACGCATTTCTATGTCTTTCAAAACCACAGGAGTTAAGAGATCGAGTCTGTTTTTAAGCGCCGCCTGCGGTTGTGCACAGACTGCGATAGCGTCTTTAAGGCGATGGGTTGGAGGCTGTAGCATCCCACGCAATTTCCCTTTCTATGCAGTCACTGGCCTTGCATTTCAGCCATTAGAAGTGTATATGTTTTTCAGTGGGTGTAATGGACATAACCGAAAAAAGAGGCCGGATAGCTTATAGGTGTGGACGAACAAAATTGGGTGTTTCTCGTAGGCTACTTAAAAGCTGCCATCAGAACGCCATATGATTGAAGTCCATTTTTAAAAACTGCAACAAAAACGGCGTAAATTAAGAATAAAGGGTGCTTTTGACTCACCAACTCCGATTTTCTCCTCTTCTGTAGGTATCCACATACTTGGTTATTTTCCCTCCGGTAGAGAAAGCCACATTATGTCGATATCGTGAGATGATGCCGCTAAAAAAAACGAGAGCTGAAAGCTACAAATGATCCAGGCTTCTCATACATGGGACTACATGTCTCCGCCGGAATCACTATCCTGGCGTTTGTGTGTGCAAAAAACGGGAGGAAGGACCATCAAAGCCTCAATATCTCCGCTCTATTATGTCCCGGCGTGTGTCTCCAGTCTGATGCAGTCTCCGTGTCCACCTAATGTAACGTACACGCACGCAAACGCACACAAACACACGCGCACAGGCAGAAAGGCAGGCAGGCGCGTACGCTCGTACGCAAACACACGGTGAGCGGTTTTCTGCTCTCCTCAAAAGATGTTATTGCAGCCGCATTTCAAGTGGAACGAAGAGATTTTTTTCCTCGAGGTTATTATTCAGTTTCTTTGTTTTTCTCTCCTTTTTGGGGGCTTTACGCACAGCTGATCCACTACACGCTTGAACGCTTGGCAGCATCGGTGGGTAATTAGTAGCTAATATGTCGCGATTTGATCAGTTTTCCGAACTGTCGAGCTAATGCAGGGAAACACCGAGAAAGCTGCAATATACCATAAGCTGCGCCATCTTCATGGTCGTCACATGACTCGTTTTGTCAACACTGATGTGTCAAGCCATTGCAAATATATGCGCCCTCCCTCTCTGCCTCCTCTCATTTTCTCTGTATAGGCATCCATCACAAACAAACTGCATTTTCTCCTGCTACCGGATGCTGAATGCTGCCTTTTTTGATTGAATGTGTCGCTTTGGGGGGGCTGTGGGCCATAAAGTAGCTCCCGGTGTTACAGATCAGGCCAGGCCATGTGGGGAAGCACCTCCTGGTTGAGTCATTTCAGAGAAACAGAGCCACTATCGGCGATGCTTTGTCATAGTGCAGTCATGCTCCCACACAGATGAGAGGCAACTAACTCCTAAAGGGCAACTTCCCGTTAGAATAAGATTGATAGCTTTGGCAAAGTGTTTGATCACACATAAGACTTTAATCACACAACCACTGGCTGATTTAAAGACTCACAGAAAATAAATGATGGATCTAGAAATGTAGTCATGACTCATGATGCCAAATCCCCAAACTTTAATCCAGAGTTGTATTTTTGTTGTTGGACTTGAGCTGGGAGTTGTTACATGGAGTGACTTGCAGCACATTCAAAGTGTTATCTGTTGATCTGTAGAGGTTCATATCATTAGTTTAGTCCCCGCTGCTGAGAATAAGTGTCTTTTTGTAGGATATATTTTGTATATTAATCCTGTTAACTGTTCAATTATTCTGTGTGTTAACTTGACTATTTAGGAATGAAGGTCTCACTCCTGTAACTAAGCTTTCATCTTGCTGGGAACACACCTGAGGTTGAGAAATGTTAGTGAACTAAATATGCTTTAACTCGTTGAGCTTTTTGGAGGCCTATAAAAGACACATTTATAAATATGTTAAGTCAAAATATGCTGTAATCAGCCCACATTGTGAGTTTTTATTTAATTATAGAAGTTAGATTGCTTCACAGTGTTTTAAACCAACACAGTGATTAAAAAAATGTCCATGAACTCTGTGGGCTCAGTGGTGGCTGTGGTCTTTAAATAAGATTTAACACATATATAGAAAAGAGTTGGACTCATCTTGATTGAACTCAAATGTAGTGACGTCTAAGTGATGCATTTAATTTAGTTGACACTAGAGTGACTTTATTGCACAGCGATTAGTCATAGGTGAGTCACTGCTGTTAAAATAGTCTGTGGGGAAATGATGGACACTTTGCAGATTGTATTGCTGTTCAAGTCCAATCATTTGTAGGTCAATTGAAGAGATGTCAGCTAAGAAATGATCACTGCGTGATTAAAGATGATTTGTTTAAAGTCCCTTTATGTATTAAAAATCTAAACTCTCTGATCGCAGCTTGTCAAAGATGATACGGTTTTGTTTTTTTTAAACTAATGATCATCATTTTTATGTACTAAACAAGAAAATGCACACATTGCTCGATGATTAAAATAGTTGTTAGGAGCAGCCATATTTGACTGAGACATTTAAAAACCTGTGGAGTCAACAGTCTACCCTTGACTTCACCAATGTGACTGTCTTATTATCTCAGTTCAGTTGAAGGGCTCAAGAGTCACGGCAAAGAACATACTCGATAAACAAAGCCTTCCATAGCTAACGTTTAAAGAATCCTATGAATGTATCCCTCTGAAAATGCTTCGTTTCTCAAAGCTTTCTTTAACGATTAAAACGTTCAAAAATCAGCACACTCACCCGAGAGTGGCGGTTTTAAACCTGATGATTAAACGTTATTTACAACAAAAATCTTCGCCATACAGCATCTCACATATTGCTGAATGTATGTCTCGTCATCGCCATTTAGCTGACTCGTCCTATTGACAAGGCAATCATGGGTTAAAAAAAAAGGGTGAATTTGTGAATATAGAGTGTCCAGTGAGTTTGATGAAGTGTGGGAGGGAAGGCAGTATTCAGCAGGGTAATTTCTCTCCATCATAGCGAGGCTATGACTGACTCCCATCTGTCTATTACTTCAAGTGGAACACTGTGGGCGGTGTTCCAATCACATACATAAAGCTGGAAGAGTGTGGGGCGTTTTGTAAGCTAAATATGCATCCCAGCTAATAAACATTTAAGGATAAATAAAACACAACAAATTGCAAGGTCCGTGCAAATGGTTAAAACCAGGCCTATGGGATATTTTAAACAACAAAAGATTTGAAAAAGGCCTCTTGCACAAACATTGAACTGGTTCTTTGGTAGAGCAGTGGCTACATTTAGCTCCTGCTCTGATGCAGCAGTACTGTAAGGATGAGACACTGGTCCAATGCAAACAGGGACTGCCTAACACAGTGAGAGCTGCTATCTGTTTCCACAGTCCCAGAGCCAGCAGACAATAAGAGCCAGCCGAGGAGGTAATAAGAAGCATGTCTTAGCGACTCATCCATCACCTGCTCTCACACAAACACACACATTCTTATTTCTTTGCACTCCTCAGGATTGTACATTTCATGCACACTCTGCTCCCTGTTAAAGTAATCTCTGCACACATGGACACACACGTGTCTGTGCAGCAAACGCACAATTAAGAAGACTTATTTGATGCGCCTGTGGTTCTGGAGACTATTTAAATTGGTTCTATTATTAACTGTGGAGGAGGCCACAGGAAAATGTAATGGCAAATCCTTGCAATTCAACAATAAGGAGACCTGGATAGTGTCACTTGGAGAACATTTAGGATGTGACTACTCACCTGATTACATGTATACCATAGCATAAATATTCATAGTCAAAAGGTTTTATTGCAGCTTTAGTAGATACATATACTTAGCTGTGGCTTGTTCTTAAACTTTAATCTCTCTGGAGATTACAGTGAGATTGTCATATTTGTCTTGCTGTTGAGGCGCACTGTTGGTAAAACAAGCATATTTTTATAATCTGTATAAAATGAAGTAGATATGTTTAAGAGAGAATTAGGGCAGAGATACGACACAGGCACACTCGCCAATACCAAACTGAATCAGAAACATTGTCAAAGTACGTTTCAATTCATCCAGTTGGAGCAGGCTTTCATGTGTTAAAGTGCTCTGTTAATTAATTCATGTCATTTAGTGCCAAGTTACTTGAAGGAAGTTCCAGTTTAGTGGGTTATCAAGAGTTAGTCAGGACTAGGATCTGGTCTGATGCACTGAAATGTTTGATTTGAGCTTTAGTAGAAACCTTTTCCAACAGTAGAAATGTGTAGCTCAGTGCTCGTTACTAAAAAGGTGACAATGAGAGCACATATTAAAAGATGGGACAATGGTTTTCTGGTCCAAAGGAGAAGACAAACATTCATTCTGATATAAGAAACCTATTTTGTTTTATGTAAAAAGGTATTAAATTAGGACTATTATGAAGCTAAAATGACTTCTAAGATTGAACTTCACTCTCAATACAGGTTTGAGAGGTCAGTGAATGTACAACCCCATTTCACACGCAAAATGGGATGCTGTGTCAAATGTTAATAGAACCAGAATGTGATGATTTGTAAAATGGTAAATAGACTTGAGCTTGTAAAGCGCTTTTCTAGTCTTCTGACTACTCAAAGTGTTTTTACACCGCAGGTCACACCTACACATTCTCATTCATTCACACACTGATGGCAGAGGCTGCTATGTAAAGTGACCATCAGAACTAACTAATCCAATTCATACGCATTCCCAAGCCACCGACGAAGCAGCCAGAGCAACTTGAGGTTAAATGTCTTACCCAATACACATCGGACATGTAGCTGCAGGAGCTGGGGATCGAACCCCTGACCTTCCGGTTAGAAGACGACTGACTCTACCAACTGAGCCACAGCCGCCCCAGTGAAAGCCCATATTGGATTTAACATAGTTCAACATATCAAATGTTGAAACTGAAAAATTCACACACGTTTAAGACCCTATGGTTACAGCAGATTATTAAATGTCAAGTGCTGGCAAACATCATTCACATTTCATTAAAGAAGCACAACTTATGTTTGTAGCTTTATTTATAGTAAAAATACTTTAGATACATACAAGCTGTACATAAACTGTCTCAAGAAAGTCAACAGAAGTCTTCTTATGAAAAAGAAAAAGCACAAAATGAAGAGATACAAGGCAAAAATCATTCAATCTTAGCACTACTTTCAAAAAGTGTGCAACTACAAGGCATTTTTTTTTTCACAATGTTGTCGAGTCTGAAACCTGCGATCACTATCAGAGAAAAAAAACAAACATTTGAAATATTTTCTGAAATTTCACCAACACATTTGATATCCAATGTTTTGTAGCTCTCTCTTTAGTCATTCAGGTGGATCATTTCATATTCAAAGTGATGATGTTTTCTATATTATCTACCCTGAACCCTCAAATCCTCCGTTTTTTTGTACCTTTTAGGTAGGTCAAATTTACGTTATCATTGGACTGTTATTGTTCCAAGAAACTTCCTCTGAACTCAAATTGACTGAATAAAGAGGATGTTAAATAACTCTCTGGTAGAGAACTGTAGAAGGCTGTAAATGTCCATCATGTGCTGATACTGAGCAGGTGTGTCAACAGTTACAGTGTCCACACTAGTTATCCTCAAAATGAGCTCAAAGCCCATTTGAATTCCCTATTTACACAATGAGATCTGGAGGTGATGTTCACAAATGGCACTGCTGTTTTTGGCATTTTGGTCAAAGGTTTATGGTAAGTGTACTATTTGAAGATATGTTTGACACCTTTTGAACCGTGTGAAAAGTGTTTGTGCATTAAATTAGCTGCCTGATTAAATACTTGAGTACTTTTTGGTGGTCTTGTGAAATACAAGCTTCCGAGAGCATTGTATCCCTTGCCAAACAAATGCAGACGCACAGCCCTGCAAATGTAAGCCTTTTCCCCAACACATACTAATCTGTGACCAAACAGAGGCTTATAAAGTGTGTGAATCAATATCAAATGAAGAGGCTCGTTTAGGGAGCTAGTAATATGCTAAAATAGAAAACTTTTCCCAGTGGCATCAACACACTAGCCATTTGGCTCATCATCAAGCGCAACTTTCTAAAAAAAAAAAAAGATATCAAATACAATCATTTCGCTCGCCAATTAGTCAATTTGTGCCCCTCCCTCTCTTCTCAATGAGATTATTCTTTCTTGGTTCTGTCACTCAGAGTGCAGACACCTACTGTTTCCAACAGGCAGTGATCCAAGTTATCTCCCACCTTATCTGCTGATGTTATCCTCCTCTCTCTAGCCTCCTGGCCTGCAGCTCAAATGTCTATGAGGCACAAGTCTTGACATGCCGCCCAGTTTTTCACTTGCTCCCAGGCGTGGATGGCACCTCACTCGTTCAGGGATAATATGATGTCATCCTCAAGGTCAGAGTTGTCGGAGCTGTCTGTTCGTGCGATAGACAAAGCTGATTTAGAAATGTGTTGCAGCTGGGGTCAGTGGGTCAGGAGTGAAACTGCCAAAAAGGCAAAAATACAGTGCAGGTTTGGCAAAATGTGAAAGAGCAGTGCATCCAGTGTTTTCCTCAAATTTCTGCTTCCTCTGTCTCTCAACGGCTAGAATAAACCAACACAGCAGTTTTTAAATTCTACTGGGAAAGACAAGACTTCTTCACAGTGACCAGGCAGCATTAAAAACACAGAGACTGGACCAAACAGAAGCCTAGATGATGATATACCTCAGCCTGCTTACATTTATCAGGCTTCAGTATCATTTTAACTGTCATCATTAGAACAGATGATGATTGATTCTATTGTCACAGATCAAGTTTCCTTCAATAACCGGTCCCTCTTTTTTTAATATAATAATGACATCCATACAGAAGCACTCCCGGATCAGCATTTATATGATTAGCTGATTGCTTATTATTAGCATCAACTCACAATCGGTCTCCCAGAATGCCATAATGAGTATTAATATAATGACAGTAGTTATGCTAACGCTGAGAGCTTTTCATCTAAAATCAGTTTCTTTCTATGAAAACGAGTCGCTTGTGTCAGATAAACTTGAGGGCTGGACTCTAAAAGCTCTTTGCTAACTGTTAATAAGCTTACATTGTTGAATGTAAAAAAAGAAAGAAGAAGACATACTTTATTAATCCCTAAGGGGAATTCTGGTTTTACACTCTGTTATTGAGAGACATGCTTCTCACACACTGAGCCTGAAATACACACATGTGGACATGCATTAAAGGAGGGATGTCAGAGTGGGGCTGCTACGCAGGGAGCGCGCCAGAGCTGTTCTGGGTTCGGCGTCTTGCTCAAGGGCACCTCGGAAGTACTCGGGAAGTGCCCTGACACCTCTCCAGCTACCAGACTAACTTCCATATTTTGGTCCACACCCGGACTTGAACCCAAAGCCCCTACAGACTGAGCTACTTCTTTTCTTCTCTGACAAAATGTGCAGGTAGATTTTAAGCTAGCATTCAAGAACTGAAAAAATCATAAAATGTTTTGAATCATATGCTATGAACTCAAATTGAATTAGGAACAAAGAGCAGATACAGATGCTTCAAAATATAATAAATGTTTAAAAAAAGAACAAGGCAAAATGATAAGCAGACATCTTGAATAGTATAAATAAATACATCTAAGACAAACCAGTCTGAGGATTTAGTGGAGCCTGTAGAAATCTTACACGTGGATTGAAGTGCTACTCACCGTTGTCCACGTCCAGATCTACGTCGTCATTATCAGAGTCATCCTCGTCATTGTCTTCCTCATCGTCGTCTTCGCCGGCGTCCACATCGTCCTCGAGAAGACGCGCCACCTCTTCATCAGAGGGAGATAATTCATCGTTGCCATCGTCCTCTTCCTCGTCGTCTTCGTCCTCGCCACCGTTCTCATTCTCTAGCTCTGCGATGAGGGGATCCGTATCAATGTCATCGTCTGAATCGTCGTCGTCATCGTCGTCTTCTTCCTGATCGTCATCCTCCTGGTACCAAAAAAATAAGACCAAAAAAAAAGAGGGTACAATTCATTTTTGTGTCTGCATTTCATAAAAATCAACAAAGCAGCATGATAAGAGAAAATAAAATAAGAACCTGATCCTCCTCATCCTCCTCCTCTTCCTCTGCTAGCCTCTGCCGGCCAACTTCATACAGCCTGCACACTGTGTCAGTGTTCACAGAGTCTTGGTTCTACAGGACAAGCAGGGGGAAGAGACATTTCAATTCTTTCATATAGATCAATAAATGTATCAGAAACGATTGCATTCTAAAGCCACATTAAGACAAGACGTTACCTCAATCACAGCGAGGTAGCAGTCTTTGGTATCAGTACAGAGGTCAAATATGTTCCTCTTGACATCAATTGTAGCTGTGAAGAGAGCAGAGACGTTTTGTCAGGAGAAGTAATGTCAAATGAAACACTTTCATATTCATGAAAGGATAAAAACATTCATTAATGATGAGGTGAGGGCAGCTAGCCTTACCAATTGGCTTGTAGTCTGTGGCATTGAAGGTCCTGAATGATGAACCAAAAGGACTTTTTATCTGCATCTCCATCATGTCGTCTTCATCGTCAGCCTGCAACATTGCTGCAAAAGTGCAGAGCGACAAAAGGAAGAAGAGGATAAATAAAAGCTGCACAGCGAGCTTGTCAGCCGAGTTTGGGGCTCCAGAGCATTCGAGTGATTGTTGTTTGGGCAGAGCCTTTACAGCACGCCCATGGCTCTCCCTGTGAGGAGGCTTGAACCAGCTGGTTCTCTCTGTAGCCAGTCCCAACACGGAGCCTTATGCCCATATGGCTCTCTGAGTGACTGCGGTATCACACACACACACACAGTATCACACACCTCTA